>CM070502.1:47801509-48122897 GCA_036346375.1 Guadua angustifolia | reverse complement strand
AGACTAGGATGGGTGCGGTGGTTAAGCGAACCTTCAACAATTGAAAGCTTGCCTCACACTCTGCTGACCATACGAACTTATTCTCGTTCTTCAAAAGTTCGGTTAGTGGTTTCGCGATTTTGGAGAAGTTCTCCACGAACCGGCGGTAATAACCCGCGAACCCGAGAAAACTTCGAATCTCCGTGTTGTTCTTAGGCTACTCCCAATCAAGTACCATCTGTATCTTGCTGGGGTCAACCGCAACTCCGCCTTCCGATAGCACATGGCCCAAGAAGGCAACCTCCTTTAGCCAGAATTCACACTTGTTGAATTTTTCATAGAGTTGGTGCTCTCGTAGCTTTTCCAGGACTTTCCGAAGGTGTACTTCATGCTCCTCTTCAGACTTGGAGTAAATAAGAATATCATTGATGAAGAAGACAATGAATTTGTCGAGATATTCCATGAAAACCGAATTTATAAGGCTCATGAAGTATGCCGGTGCATTGGTCAAACTGAAAGACATGACGATATATTCTTATAGACCATAACGGGGGGAGAATGCCATTTTTAGAATGTCTCTCGATCTGATCTTAATTTGATGGTAGCCTAATCTCAAGTCAATCTTGGAGAAGATACAGGCTCCAGTCATTTGGTCGAACAAATCATCGATCCGCGGAAGTGGATACTTGTTCTTGACCATGACCGCATTCAATGGACGGTAATCAACACACATCGCAAGCTATCATCCTTCTTCTTCACAAATAGAGCCGGGCATCCCCAAGGTGAGGAGCTCGGTCGAATGAAGCCCTTCTTTTGCAGCTCTGTAAGTTGTTTCTTTAACTCAATCAACTCATTTGGAGGCATATGGTAAGGTCGCTTTGATATCGGGGCCGTTCCGGGTAGAAGCTCAATGACGAACTCAACCTCCCGGTCAGGTGGCATCCCTGGCAACTCTTCCAGAAATACGTCTGGGTAATCACATACCACTGGTATGCTACTCATTCCAAGGAATGGCTCACCCTTCAAGGTATAGAGGTGAGCATAATCTGGACTTGATACAAACACAACTTGTTTGCCGCTTGCGTTGATAAGTGAAATAGATCTGCTTGCACAATTGATGCATCCTTGGTGCTTGGATAGCCAATCCATCCCAAGAATAACTTCAATTCCTTCCGTTTTAATCATTATCAAATCAGCTAGGAACTCTACCCCATTAACTTAAATCTTTACTTCCCGGCAGACTTGATCGGTCCTTAATTCCGATCCCGGGGTTTTAATGAGAAGTGGTGGATGCATAAGTTGTATAGGGAACTCATGATGCATAGCAAACTTCTCTTTAATAAATGAATGCGATGCTCTGAATCGAATATCTGTAGTCGGTGTGAGTTGACGAAGCGTACCCAACACCACCACGGTGCATTCTAAGCTTCTTGGCGATCACATGGTTGATGCGACCACGTGGTGGGGTTGGCGCGGTTCTTGGAGGCGTCGGTCGAGGTGGATGTGCTGCTGCCCCCAGTGCAATAGTGGGTCGAATCCCCAACATTGCTTGGTTCTTTTGCGGGCCTTGACATGCAAAGTGCCCCGGCTGTTTGCACTGGAAACAAACAAGAATTGGGCGAGCTTGAGTGTTGGCTCCTTACTGATTTCCACCTACAGTTGGTGGAAGACTTGGCTGCGGTGGGCGGGCAACAAATGTTGGAGGTCTTGGCGGTGCCGGAGCTTGATAGTTTGGAAGTGATGGGCGCACCATGTGCGGTGGCTGCAAGTTGCCGCTTGCTAAATTTTGTGTAGCTCGCTTGCGCTTGCGCGAATCCTCCAATTTTCCCCACTTCTCTTCTACCACTATGGCCTTGTGGACCAAGTGCTGGAAATTTCGAAAGTCATGAGCAGCGAGTTCTAGCTGCAACTCCTCTGAGAGTCCCACCATGAAGCGCTCTTGCTTACGCTCATCGTTGGAGACTTTGTTCGAGGCATAACGAGCCAAATAGTTGAACTCGTGAAGATAATCCATGACGGTCTTGCCACCTTGCTTCAATGTGAGAAATTCACGCTTCTTCCTTGCCATAATGCCCGCGGGAACATGAGCCTCGCGGAAAGCTGCGCGAAACTCCGCCCAAGTGATGACATGATCGGCGGGCTGCATGGCGGTAAAGCTGTCCCACCATGTGCACGCCGCACCATCGAGTTGATGTGAAGCGAAGAGGACCTTCTCATGGTCCGGGCATTGAGCGATGGCCAGCTTGCGCTCAATAGTCTGAAGCCAATCGTTGGCCTCGAGTGGATCCGCAGCACTTGAGAACGTTGGCGGCTTCGTGCGAAGAAACTCGCTGAGTCCGCTAGTCGCGTGATGTCCTGCCCCCACGGCTCCTCGAAAAGGGGCTGGGGCAAAGGCCGTGTTTCAGGCGATCTTCTGCAGGATCAAAGTTTGATCTTCTGGATTTGCTTAATCAGAGCGAGGACTTGAGCCATTGTCGAAGGGGTGGAAGTTCCTCCTCCGCGAGAGTGGTGATTCTAGCGATCACGAGGACTCCGGGTGGTCGAGGTGACCCCTGAGTTGGATCCTCGATTGCTTGGGAGCGGTGGATTGCGGCCTCGCCTTCTGTTGAGCTTTGGAATGAGTGGTGACTCCCGCCATCTGTTGCCAAAACCATGTTAGCAATAAGTAACAGAAGAGCCACAACAACGCCGAACTAGAAGATCCGGACAGCAAGTCACACAAATTTAAACTCTACATGTATGCAGCAAGAAAACATGCACTAAATCCAAAAGACATCAAAATAAGAAGGCTCTCAAGCCACAACATCACCCATGAAAGCAAATAACAAGATCCCGATACATTAGCACAAGTTCATAACCTGTAGGTCAAGAGCGACAACTAAGGGTGACAAGTCCAAATATAAGAGATAGCATAGGTTCATAAGGTAGCCTATTACATCAATTAAATCAGTTCTGCTCATCTCTACTTGCCCTCCACGATGAGCTTTACCAGGACAGCTCAAATGTCTCTAAGGAATCCTTGGGGAAACACATCCAAAAGATGGTATCCCGGTGATCCGGTGTCTTCGGGGTCCAAGGGGTTAGTGAGACGCTGTGGTGATCCTATATTGAACCTAGGTACCCCCGGAAACTCCAGGACACGCCGACGCATCACATTTCCCGAATTGATGCGCGCGTTGTTGCACACAATGTCTTGGGTCTCTATCCCCAGCACATGCGAAAACTGAAAGGCGGGTGGGGCTACATCGTGTGGCGTCGTGGAGTTGCGCCCATACAATATGTCCCGTGGCACCAAGTTAATCTGGACAAATTGGTGAAGATGCCCTTATGCCGCGTGAAGACAGGCACGAGTCTCCCATAGCTCATGGACAATGCAACGATGAGCCCGGTCCAAGGCATGGACCAAGCCCGACAACTGTCAAATGGAAGGGTCTTCTCCTATCTCGATTTCAGCAACACTGTTGACCTCGTCCAAAAATTACAATAATATAAATTTCAAATAGTAGGAGCAATCATGGTCAAGGAGTAAAGTAGTGCCTTGCTGCTCGTTCTTGACTTCGAAGGCGTAGTCGTACTCGGGAGTGCCTTCCGAAGCGTCAACACCAAACAAGAAAATCCAAGTCCATAAACACCAAATCAAGAATTCAAAAGGTGCACATAATTAAAAGATGTATGAAATGCTCATGATGCATAATACTAATTATAATATGAAAATACCAATTTAGTTTGTGAAATTTGGACTTGAGTGTCAAAAGTTCAAGTTTTAGAGGCATTTTATCAAATTAGGTTCGGAGTATCCAGATGGAACCCCGGAATGTCCGGGTAGACCCCCTTGGTCTGCTGAGCCACACCCAACTCGGACTATCCGGATATTTCTTCGGAGTATCTGGATTATTCGGACTGTCCGAGTAGAACCTCGGACTATCCGTGCTGGGCTTTGCTGTTTTAAAATGGCTACTTGTCCAGTGGCCTCTACACTTCATAGGGATAGACTAGGACTTCAAGGGAATGGACTAGGGTGGAATCTTACCACTACGGGGTTACTTTCGCACTTTGTGACGGTTGGTTTTGGCGAAGGAATGACAAGAGGTGTCGCAACGCCGGTTCTCGCGGTTCGTCTCCTCCTAGTTCGTGTAGACGACGATGACCTCGCTTGCTCATGATTGCAACAGCAACTAACCCTCCTCCTCAAGCTTCCGTGCGACATGCACGACCCGATTCAAGGTGTGATGATGGATTCCATGGAGAAGAAGGAAATGAGTCACAATGGCAAAATTTCACAATATAGGAAGAATGAAAAATTGATTACCACTCACCCAAAACTTGGTTTCTCAAGAATCCAATTGGATGGATTTGAAGCTCTTGATCTTGGCTTCGATGTGGTATGACATGCACAAGCTCAAACTCAATATTTGATGGGATTTGTGGGGGAGAATGGGAAGAGTTGGAGAAGGAGTTCTTGCTGTTTTTCTGGTTTGGGCTGAGCAAATGGGCAGTAGGGGAGGGAAAAACAAGGTGGAGAACCTTATATATGGCTGCCCATTCATGCTTACATGTGGGGCTAGATCCCACATGTCATAGGGTGAGTGAAAAGGGTGGGTATGAGTGATTAGAGTGAGAAACGTCATGGAGGGGCTGTGCAGCCCACAAGTTCCTATGCAATGTAGGACCCATGTGTCATTGACTTGTTAGGTAAATGGGTAGGGGTGAATAAGGTAAGAACTAGTATGGTAGGTATGTGCAGCCTACTCTCCTCTCTCTTATGAACATGGCCCACATGTCCTCAACTAAGGTAATACAACATGTGTGTAGTTTGGAAAATGATTTTCAGGATTTTGTTGCTCCCTCTTTAATCGAGATAAATGTCCTAATACTTGTGTGGTTACAATTAGATGAGGATGTAAGGACATTATGGAAGACGTTAGCATGACAAGTCTCGCTTACCGGATTGATGAAAATTGGGTTGTTACAGTTAGATAGACCCGCAATGGGACACTGCATGTTACATTCTTATGTGTCATCAGTGTATCTCATACATAGTGGATGTATGATCCTTAGACCTGAGATTGTCACATTCCCTACATGTGTAATAGTTTACCTTGGGGCCACCAAACGCTATTTCCTAACCGAATAGTTATAATGGTAGATTTCATGTTTGCTATGAAACATGCAGAGGGAAGTGAGCAGTCAAGATGGAATTTGCCACTCCGGTGTAACGGAGATATATGTCTAGGCCACTCATGTGATATGATTAAGGAAGTGCATGGCCATACCGTGATTGAGAAGTCAATCACAACTTATTAATATATCACGGATACGAGAGATGGATTGAACTGTCAAAGGATGACATACTTCTCGCCTTGAGTTCGATCTTCATATAGTTTGCCAAAAAGATTATTACATGAGTACTTTTGAAAGGTTCTATCTAATTTGATCATATGTGTTTGGGAGTTGGCATGCTCTGCAAGGAACCGCTACCAGCTATTGGATTGGAAAAGGGTTTTTCGAATCTATGTCAAAATGTACATGAACCTACAGGGTCACACACTTAACGGGCTGGGACGCATTAATTCGGAGAAGGGTGGGCGTGCATGATGTTTTTCACGTCCAGAACCCTAGCCTCCACCTCTCATTGCCCCTGTTGAGCGACATGGTGCTTGCATGCCGACGCACAGCGTTCCATCCTGGGACGTGTGGACTGCTATGGTGACGCTGCTGCTACTGCGATGTGGTGAGGACGAACCGCAGCAATGACGAACTGCAGCGAGGACGATCAACAGCGAGAACGATCCGCAGCAAGGACGATCCGCGTGAGGACGATCCACTACACCAACGCGTGAAGGATTCCGCAGCTGTGCGTCTAGTGGTAATCCAATCTGTGATCCCTTTCTTGCGAGTAGCTTTTCTGGTTATGCGATAGAAATTTTAATTTGTGCTAGCGTAGCATACCGCGTTCCCCAACAGTTTGTTATTGTTTGTTGATTCTAGAACTTGTGAAATTGAGTATGCAATTATGTTTCCAAGTGGAGTAGCTTCGGGAGTGACTTCTTCCCGCCACTCCACTCCACTCGGTAGAAGGCAAGTACCATGTAGATCAAATGCTAAAAAGATTTGTGGCATGTTTTGCTTTATGGTTTTGAATATGTTGATAATTATGAGTTTGGTTATGATGATGATGCAAATGCTAAGTTCATGGATATATGAGTATGTCATATGTGTTGTGAATCGATTAGTTGCATATGAATGTTAAGTATGGGATGTGAGTAATGTTGGTGATCAGTTAAAGTTGGCCATGCGAATTATTAGAAATGAAGGTAGTTGCGATTTAATTGTGTTAATTGCATTTGTGCATTCATAATAGAAGAGGCGACCCATTCTGATGCGGGTCTCTGTGTTCGCACGTAGTGAACACGAAAGTCCTACCTCGTAGTCCCATTCATCGAGGGGAATGGGAGCGAGACAGTAAGAGTAGGCACCTTCCACGGGATGGAAGGGACATGAGGGTGCACACTGACGGGTGGGCACTCGGTAGTACCGGTATGTGCATCGAAGAGAGCATTCATGTCGCATTGCATTCTAATGATGATTTTGAGTTAAATGGAAAGGTGTAGAGTTGGGATCGAGTCGTGGACTTATCCAAAAAGATTTAAAGAGGTATGTGTAAGAATTTAGTAATGAAGTGAAACAAGGTAAATGTTGTTGATACTATTGTTTTATGAATTTTTGCATTTGGATAACAAATATGCTCTTACTGTTGATTTAATTGTGTTAATTGGTTTTGTGATGCTCTTTGCTAAGTCTTTGGACTCAAGCTTGTTTGTTTAATGTTTCTTTTTAGGTACTCTGAGGACAGCTCGTCGGGATGGGAAATAGCTACACATCACTCACACTACAGGATATCCTATTACTGCCAGCGCTGCTACTACTTAGAAAAAATAAAATTGAAAGTGGTAGTGCTGCTTCAAATAAAATTTTATTTCAAAAGCAGTATCACCGTCTAGAAAGGTTCAAATTATTAGCAGTGGTACCGCTTTGAAAGAGTTATATCATCACAAGCAGACAGACCGCTTTAAAAAATTATTTAAGATGGTAGTACTGCTTGGAATAGCTGTTTGGCGGGTGATGAAAATTTTGGCGCACACATTTTTGTCAGCCCGCGCACACATTTTTCTCAGCCCGCATAGCCACGCGCCCAGCGTCCCAACTCCCAGCCATATCAAAAAAAATTCCCCACACATCTCCCACGCAGCCAGCCATTACGGCACCTCTGCACGCTAGGGTTATCCCTAAATCCCCAAATCGCCAGCCCGGCCGGGTGCGCCACCAGCTCCGATCGCCCCTCCGCACACCCGCAGAGGTGGTCGACGGCCACCATCGCCAACTCGGCCGCGCTGCCGCCCTCGTCGAGGAGCTCCACCAGCACCGCCACGCGCCCGATCTCCACGGCCTTGGCGGTTCCGGCCCCACGAACACAGGCGGCACAGACGTCTGCACCAGTCGGAGCTCATCGCCCTCGGTCGCGCCGGCCCATCACCGACACGATCGCCTTGGCGGAGAGGGCGCCGTGCGTCGCGCGACCGACCGAGAACCTGATTCTTGGTGCATCCGAGAGCTTCGAGCGTGGTGGAGGGGGAGGGGCTTCAATTGACGCTGGCGATTCCTTTGGTCGAGGTAATGTTCTTCAAGTTTACCACGAATCATCTATCTTTTGATTTTACCACGGTGAATGTTCTTCAAGTAGACCAAAGATGTTGTATTCAACCCGGACCCATTAGAACTTCCTTTTACTTCTTTTTCCCTTTCTCGTTGGTTCTATTCCTCACTTCAGCATGTGCTCGGAGGAGAGGGAGGAATCGGAGAAACGGCGGCATTCAACTTTGATCAGCATTGGCGTCAGGTGAGGGTAGTGTTGCTCGTGTCCTGTTCCATGGTCTCTTACCTTTCCCCTTTTCGATTTGTGTGGTTGTGTGTGTGTGTGTGTGAGAGAGAGAGAGAGGTATCTGAGATGGCTGACATTCATCGGCAATAAAGGTATCTGAGATAGCATGTACAAGACTATAATATAAGATCAATTGCTCCTGTCGGCAATAAAAGCATGCTAGCAGCTCTCTTTATCAAGCACAAGTCAGCAAAGTTGAAATAGCTCTCAGTTCGATGATTAGCTCTTGTTTTTCGGAAGCAATTACTGTAAAGTATGCTTATTGTACATCTGATCCGTGGTGTTTGCATTCTGCACGCTAGGGGTTTAGGGCTGAATGTCTTGTGCCGTTTTCATCTCAGAATTTGTAACATGTCATCTTGCTGATGAGCTAAATGTAACGATTTCGTATCAGCAAACACCACCTTTCACATGCTCACCGTGTAAATCCGCTTTGCTAATTACAAATGTCTTGTGTACTTAAAATGGTATATTTGTTTGTATGCTTCACTGCTTACAATAGTAGTGTCCCCTAATCCTAGACATTCACACTGCCAAGCTATATAGACAGTGAGTTTGGTCCTAAGACTTGCTGAGAGTGGTTGGTTTTGTGTTGACCAATTGTATTGTTCTATTGTTTTGTTAGTTCGCTAATCCAAATGTTTTGTTAGTCACTAATCCTAATGTTATGTCAGTTGAGTGTGGTGGTTTAAGTAGCTACTATTACAGCTCTTTTATAAGCTAAGATTACCTTTTGTTTTACACCTACTAGTTTTGTTTATCCTGAAAGTATAGTTTTTGTATGGGTCAATCATTGTTTTGTTTGCTTGTGCAAAAACACAAATCTAAACTAAACTACTAAAACAATACAAGATCAACCCCTCACTCAAACAAATTGTTTTGTTGGCCTATGCAAATACAAGGTCAGCCGTTCACACTCAAGTTTGAGATTGATATGAGAAGAGATGGTGTGCAAATAGTAAGTATTGGCTAGTTGAGTTACCCAGGTAACTATATCCTTCACTGAAAATTTGAAGAGATGATAATATTTGCTCTTAGAAACCAGGTACACTTTTGGTGCATGTGTATGAAATGATCAATCACTCACACAACAGAAAACCTGTCTTTGAAGTCATTCAAACTATGTTAGTTTGCATTGTTTTGGACTTTTGGTGCATGTGTATCAAATGATCAATATAAGTCTTGAGAGAAAATTGTTCACATTGGCCAAGTATCATAGGTCGATAATGTATTTTTAAGTCGCAATCTGGCCAAGCACCAAAAGTTTGTGTACTGAAGTGTGTGATCTAGTAGTTGCAACTTGCAACCTCATGAGTTTATTTATCTTGTCAAGTTTTTTATTTGTTCAGACTTGGCAAGTGGAATACATGCAAACCAGTTTTTAGGCGAGGAAGTGAAAAGATTCTTGGTTTCAGTGGTTCAACACTACACAATCGGGTGAGCTTACGGTGCAAGAATTCTCGAAATGCATCTTTAAATTTTTGCTTCTTGGCAATATGTTTGTTTGTAAAGTCTTGACAAGTGCTTAATAAACCATCAAGATGTTAGCCTAGGGTTGCCTTGATCGATTACATCTTTGGATTCTGAAACAAATTCACTTCTTCAAATCGAGCACAACCAACGAAGGTAAGGAGTACTTTGAAGAAATTGGCAAACACAAGAAGGATTTTATCTGGGTGGATGACAAAGATGGTAATGATATTGAATTAGCATTCAGCAAGAAAAGAATTTCTGATAGGAATTTCTGACAAAGATGGTAATGATATTGGAACTTGCTGCTCCTAAGTTCAATGAAGAACCCCTTTATTGTTTGAATTGCATGTCTTCTTTTGCATTCTGTCACATAGAAATTGTCTGCGAAATTACTCCTAAGTTAATGGGCCGACACAAGAATATCAGCCGAGAAAGTGATGTTGGTGTCGGGTCCCGAGAAAATGTCCAACTAATGTAGATAGAAACATATCGAACCACAGTTTGCATCAATCGATGTGATGTCCATTGAAAAAGCTCATGTCATGTTTACGAGAAAGGTTTGTATTTAGTGGAGATTTTTTGTCATGTTTCTTCTTTTGCAAGTTAGCTTTTGTTCATATGCATTGCACATATGTCCATGTGTATAGGTATGGAAGTGTCACTTTTGCTAAGAATAAAAATACATTTCTAAGCATATGCATTCTTGATAAATCACTTAAGTGAAATCAACGACATGCATTATTTATCTCTGAATCCACTAGTAATCATCTGGTGCTTTCCTTTTCAGATTGAGCTAGGGATCGGTCATCAAGAAACTAGAGAGAGGCCGGAGGACAAGTCATATTATTGACAACAAGCACAACAAAGATATGGTCGAGAAGGGTGAAGGTGGTGTGCTGTTCACTTCGTCAATGATGTTTGGGTTTTTAGCCGTTGTTTAGCTGAGTTGTAAAACCTTTGGAAAGACTATGCTCCTACTATGTTTTGATCGTAGTAATCCAGTGCAAGTTGTTAGTTGATTTATCTAACGGATTTTATTAGTAATCAATTTTGGTGATGTTTATATATTGTACTTGTGGATGATTTGTGATAATGAAACTTTAAATGCGTTGCTTTCTCGAGAATTATATGTTATGGTGCTTGGATTGTATGTTATGGGTGCTTGATATTATTATAAATTTAGCGAATATTTATTAAGTGGATATATATTAAACTAATGCAATTGTTTTTCCAAGCGGTACTACCGCTTGGAATTGAATATTCAAGCGACACTCTTGCTTTTAAAAAGCAGTTTACAAGCGGTAGTACGCTTGGAATTGAGTATTCAGCGATGGACCGCTTGGAATTCAATATTCAAGCGGTACTCTTGCTTTTAAAAGCAGTTTTACAAGCGGTAGTACCGCTTTTAATGTATATACCGCTTGGAATACTTTTACAAGCAGCGATATAAGCGATAGATATTAGAATTCCAAGCGGTCCTACTGCTTGGAATACTCGAATTCCAAGCGGTTCTACCGCTTGCGAAGGCGTGTTATCCTGTAGTGTCACCTCATGACATGTACAAATACTAGGTTGAAAGAATGATCCATATTGATAAATAGTTGAGTCCATTGTAATAAATGTGTTGAGGTCATTATTATCTCCGTGTTGCTAAAGATTAATAGCTGCTAGGAGATAGCTGCTAGAATGTCTTGATTAGATTCCTAGGTGTTTTTGCTTGAAATTTTACCTTGTGATCGTCTTCTAGTTTTATTGCTTAGTGGTCATGATGGTTAATAGATATCATGACTTGTTGTTATTGTTATTAGATTGATTATTAACTTTTGTCTGCTGAGTGGATGTCCTCTATTTTAGGGAAGGTGCTGCCGAAATTTTTAGTGGATTTTGGAGTACTATTAGAGTTGATCTTCCTTATCTAGTTTTATTTCCTGTTTCGGTGACACTCAGGACACTGTGGGTGCCGGGGTGTTACAGGAATCTTGGCAGCATGATCTAGTTGTTCTCCGATGCACCAAGACCGGGCGTGCATTCGGAGACAACGGGGTTATGCTACCGAAATTCCGTTTGGACCTTAGGGCTCGTCATAAATTCGTGCTCTAGCGTCCATTCTTGGGTGGGTTTAGGACCTATCTTTCCCAGTAGAGCCCTTGTTCACAACTAAGCCACTATGGTTGATATCGTTGCCTGTGTTTAGCTTCAAGAATAGGTGATCATCGAAGGTGGATGTATGAAGGTTGGAGTGAGACTGGGGCACACTCAAGAGAATGGGTGGTCATCGCACAGGCGTTCGTGGACCATGCATTCGCAGGGATGCTAGTGGTGTCGCAAAGTGCTTGTGTAGCAAGTGTCGCAACTATTCTTACCACGTTAAGTCGGATGTAGAGTGCCACCTGTGCAAGTTCGGTTTCATGCCTGACTATCTGATGGGGTACGAGCATGGTGAGATGGAGCCCATTGTTGAATCGAACCATGAGGATGAAGACAGGATGGATGAGATGATGAATGATATTGGTATGGAGTTTAAAGTTAATTCGAAAGAGGAGCCTAGGTCGGAGGTGCAAAGCTTTTATAGGCTCCTTTCGGCCTCGGAAGAGAAATTGCATGAGTTCACCAACGTGATCATCCTATAGACAGTGATGCGGTTTATGTCAATGAAGTCGAAGTACAACTTTTCAAACAAGTGCTACAACGATATGGTCCAACTGATCAGTGATATCCTTCCGCCGAACCATAAGATGCCGAAGGACATGTACCAGTCCAAGAAGATGTTGTCTGGCCTTGGGATGAAGTATGAGAAGATTGATGTCTGCAAGGATAATTGCATGTTGTTCTTGAAGGAACATGCCAATGACACTCGTTGTAGGTACTACAACAAGTTTAGATATGTCGAGTTGGTAAATGATGAGGGGATAACGGTGACGACAAAAGTCGCAGTGAAGCAGCTTCGGTACATGCGAATCACGCCTAGGATTAAATGGCTGTACTTATCTAAAAAATAGCCAGTCATATGAGGTGGCATAAAGAAGGTGCCTATGAGAACGAGGATGTGATGGTGCATTCGGCAGACGGCGAGGCGTGGAAGGCATTGGACCGCTACGACCATGAATTTGCAAGTGACCCTAGGAGTGTTCGCATTGGGTTGGCGACAGATGGGTTCACACCTTTCAGTACAAATGCCACCCCGTACCCTTGTTGGCCGATTTTCATCAAGCCGTACAACCGACCACCTGCATTGTGCTTGAAGGAGGAGTACATATTTTTAGCGCTAATCATTCCTGGTCCTAATCATCCAGGGAAGCACCTCAATATGTTCATGCGGCAATTAATCAAAGAGTTGAAAGAGTTATAGACACTACAAGAATGCAGTTTTGGGGCGAGTGTGAAAATAACAAACCGAGTGCACACTCGGAGTAGATGAACCTATGCCGAGTGTGCTCTCATTTTAGCCACCTCTCGGACAAAGAACTCTATCCCGAGAGTGCACTCGGGATAGACCGCAACACCCTATCCCGAGAGTGCACTCAGGATAGACCGTAACACCCTATCGCGAGTGTGCACTCGGCATAGATGTTGACATGTCGCTGCCCTGTCTGCCACGGAGGCGGTCCTCAATCCTAGCGCTTTCCCGAGAGTGCACTCAGGTATAGATTTTTTGTCCCAAGAGTACACTCGGCATAGCCAACTTTTCCTGATAAAATAACACCGAGTGTGCCCACTCGGGATAGGGTATCCCGAGTGTTTTATCCCCTATCCCGAGTGTGGAAAACACTCAGGGAAAATATCCATCCTTGTAGTGAGAGAGGGGTAGAGGCATATGAGAGCTACAGTAAAGTAAACTTTACCTTGCGTGTCGCATACCTATTGTCGGTCCACGATTTGTTAGCATATGGCATATGGGCCAGTTGGAGTGTTCGTGGTCGTCTTTGTTGTCCCATTTGTATGCTTGACTCAGATGCATTTTGGCTGCCGCATGGTGGAAAGTTCTGTTTTTTTATTGCCATCAACAGTTCCTGTCGCCGAATCACCCTTTCTGGCAGATGTTGAATGCATTCTGAAAGAACACCACTATTACAAAAGGGCCTACCGAAGTGTCTGACTGGTGAAGAGATAGCTGCCTAGCATAGTCAGCTCGTAGCAAAAGACGATGGAGGGTTCGAAGGTTTCTAAGAGGAGCACAACTTGACTCATATCTATACAATTTGGGAGCTCCCTTATGCAAAAGCATTGATTCTGCCACACAATATAGATGTGATGCACCAAGAGTGTAATGTTGCGAAAGCATCATAAGCATGTGCCTTGATTTCAAAGACAAAAAAAAGACAATGTCAAAGCACAAAGTGACTTAGCCACAAGCTCTGTACTGTGTCAAACCTCAAGACAAGAAACAGATATTCTGATTGTTGAAAACCCTTAAGTTCCTAGATCGCTATGCAGCTAACATAAAGCGTGCGGTGAATGTCAACACCGGGAAGCTAAATGGGCTTAAGAGCCATGATTACCACATCATCATGGAAAGACTTCTCCCCATAATGTTTCGTGGATACTTCAAGGATGAGTTGTGGAGAATGTTAGCGAAGCTTAGTTACTTCTATAGGCAGTTATGTGCTAAGGAAATCTCGAAGAAGATGATGCGAAAGTTGTAGAGAGAAATACCGGTGCTTGTATGCAAGATGGAATAGGTATTCCCACCTAGTTTTATGAACGTGATGCAACATCTGTTGGTGCATTTGCCTTCGGAAGCGGAGGTTGGAGGACCTGTGCAATTCAAGTGGATGTTTTGAATAATGTTGGCATGCAGAAGCAATATGGGGAAGAAATGGCTCGGCGTCATGGCCCGGAGTATGACTGGAGGAACGAGGAGCTGGATGTCTTGGCACTATACCAGAGCGGTGGGGGAAAGAGAAATGGAAGGTGAGATCATCCCCATTATTTGAGTTTTGTTGGAAATTCTGATATGATCAATAGTTGCACTTTTTATGAATGCCTTCAGTTTTGTATATGTGTGCTGCAGGTTCTCCATGTTCAACGGGGTTGTGGACTCCGACGTCGCTCTGTCCCAAGGAAGAGCGTCAGGGTCCTCATAGGGCCCTCTCTGAATGCAGAGGTCAACGGCTTCTTCACATCCGGAGGTAATGGCTACAATTCAAACACCCTGGAGAGTTAGGATTGTAGATGGACTTGTGATGGATTGAGTAGTGTACTTGGATCAGACTTAGGGATGTGATGTTGCTTTGTTTCGACTAGAGTTGTGATACTTGGACTTGCATTTGTTGGTGTGATACTTGAAGATGGACTTGGACTTGTGATGGTTCGACTTGTGATATGATTTGGATGTTAGAATTGAATATTAATGTGATTTTCAATTTATGTGATGCATTTGTGATTGTTCTGGATAATATATGTTGGTGTATGTGAAATTATGTAAAAATTGCATATTGGTGCTGCAAAACAAGCATTGGGGAACCAATTTTGCAACTAGTATCTCTCAGTATTTTCGTCGGCCATGGTGGCCAATGAAAATAACTGTCTGCCACTTCAGCTTTTTTTGTCGGCCTTTGGCCGACGAAAATAGTCTGACATGGAAAGGTTGGGCTAGCCGTTGGCCTGTTGTTTTCGTCGACTAGGCCAAGCCGATGAAAATATTTCATTTTCATCAGTGATCGATGAAAATAAACTGTATTTTCGTCGAGTTATTTTCGTCGTTCTATTTTCGTCGGCAAGCCAATGAAAATAGCTATTTTCATCGGGAAACCCCCTTTTTTCGCTAGCTTTTGGCTGATGAAAAAAGTTCGGGTTCCTTCGTTCGCAATCTGCACCCTCAGCTCTACAGCAATACGTGCCACCGCTGCCGCAACATGGGGCGCAAGTGGTGGGTTGGCCTGCCCCCGTAGGCGAGGAGATAATGTCCCTATGGATCGAAGATCTCTACTGGTTATATTGTTTGTTGGTGTTCTTGTGAACACATATCTTAGTTCTATATTCATGGGGAATGGTGAGTTGATTCTTGGTGTCAAGGCTACACATGGTGATATTGTAGAGAACAACATCGATATTGCAAACAAACAGTTGAGCTATCCACACAGGACAGCACTGAGACATAAGGTTTTTTTAATCTTAAATTCCACATGCTTCATGCTATGTCCACCTAATCGATGCTTAAGATTTGGTTTATTTACTAGCCATATTACTAATTGTGCCAAAAAAATTTATGTTCATGATACGGATTGGAGTCATGTTTGATGATATGTTCATTGTACGGTTTGGGAATTACATTGTTTTATATAAAAAATCATGCATTTCAAATATGATTTTTGTATAACCTTATTTACTATTCATTGTGTTTGTACAGAAACAGTATTTATGTGCATCTAAAATTTGCAAAGTATTTTGTAACGTGAGGGCCTTCATATTGTGAAATTAAAGATAATTTTAAGCTCAAGTTTGTAAATAGGTGTTTAGAATTTGTATGCTTCGATGGATTTATTTAAACATTTAACCATTGCATATTCAGAGTAAATAGTATCATTCAAACAGTATTAGTGTTTGGCTGTGTGCATCTCACGATGCAGAGGCCGGAAGGTTAATATTCTTTTACTATCTAAAAAAAGATAGGGTTAGTGTTCTTTGCAAATAATTTTTTTATCGCAAATTAAGTTTTCGTTGCAACGCACGAGCACATATCTAATACATTAATATATTATAGTACATACGTTTTTCTAAGGCAAGTTGTGCTTTGATCATGTTGAACCTATGTTTACAAAATCGCTATATTGTTTTACCATATTACATACTATTTCACATGTACAACTGTTTTCAATTAAATTGGGACTTAGATATTATACCATATTGATCTATATCCTACCTTGTCATTTGTATGCCATGGTCCATTGTCGCCCTAGATAGGTTTACTATAGTTGGTTAATAGTAAAATCAACACGAGATGGTTAGAACGAATTAGTTGCTTAGCCATGCCACACTATCACATATACTTGAACCATTGATAATTAATCTTGACTAATGGAATATGGAACAATGTTATGAACTTATGTGTCATGTGTGGTCATACGATGCGATGGAATTGTAGTGGTGATGGATGTCACTCAATGATATTGAATTGTTGATGACACGTGGTGGTTGGTAACCAACTAGGGTGGTTATGATTTAGATTGGGGCAAGTGGTAAGGGGTAGTATGCCAAGGTGGGCCCGATGGGCAGAGGGTATGTGGAAGTCTTGCTTCGATCATTCTAAGGACTTAACCTTGCAAGCCTGTGACCTGAGTCAATCATACAACCACATGTTTGGAATGGGACGAACTTAGTTGATCAAATTGCAATGTCTTAGCTTTAGTACTACCAGAGGTAGTGAGGTTCACCCTTTTTAATGAACCCAGATGGCGCAAGAGGGGGGCCCTATTGTGGTAAAAAGTCCCTTCAGTGTTGAAACCTTAGCGGGTGGTACTGAGTTAAGATGGAGCATTGTAAAGGCTTGTCATGGTTTCTCTGCCAGCACACCAAAGGAAGTGTGCTAATGGCCAGGCACAAAGAGATTATCATGTCATTTGGGTAAAGTGCATAACCTTTGTAGAGTGTAAAATCTATTCGGATAGCCGTGCTTGCGGTATTGAGCATAGCTCTGGAATTACAGTTGATGAGGACGGGGATCCCGATCTTTCGGTGAGATGATGATATGTCGATTTGGGGGTGTTGATGGCACCGAATTTAGGGCTTCCAACGAACAAGTCAGGAGCTTCACAATCGCAATGCCAATTCCACACAGATACACGATCCAATGATCAGTAGTTCCTGCAAGAAATCGAGAACCCGCAAGAACAAAGTATGAAGTAGTCTGAAAAGATGGTATTGAAATCAAAGAGACAAGTTGAGGTTCTGTTTCTCGGATCGGGCGGTCTAGTCGACACGCGCAAACGCGAGGAGGGACGCACACGGGGTCTACCAAACACAACAAAACCTAAGCATAAAAGAACGGTGGTAGCCACATATATATAGGCGGCCAGGAGGTGTAGGGCAGCCAAAACAGCGGTGGCCACCAAAACCCTAAGATACATGGGCTATAGGCCCAAAAGGAAGGTGACGCAGCACCTGGTAATTCTGCCCGTAATCTTGTCCTGTGATTTCTCGTTGCTTCAGGATGAATTTGGAAAAGGCGCTAGATCCATTGGAACTCTTATCTCCTAAGCTTTCAAACGGGTGGTCGTATGGCGAAAACGGAGTCCGGGAGTCCAAGTTATGTCCGTTTGAAGTACTGCTGCTCCTGGGTGGCCGAACCGGACTCGGAGACGAATTCCCGTTAGATTGTTCTATGGTTTCCCGACGCTTCATGACGAATTTGGCAGTGGGGCTAGATCCATTGGAAAGATTATCTCCTAAGCTTTCAAACGGGTGGTCGTACGCTGAAAACGGAGTTCGGATGTGGCCGTGGCGTCCGTTTGAAGTGCTGCTGCTCCTGGATGGCCGAACTGGAATCAGAGACGAATTGAGCTTGATGTTGGGCCTTCCTTGCCACGTGGGCTGTCCTTGGTAGATGTCATTGACGTGCTGGTCCAGCAAAGGTGGGTGGAAAGGCCTTACTTCGAAATTAAGCCCTCCAGGCGTCGTAGACGAGATAGCAGCCGAAACAGCGACGGTTGGGGACGAAGTAGTGGTCGTAGGGGAAGAAGAACCAGCGGTTGTATCCTTGGTTGGGATGTACTCATCATCCTCCCCTTCTTGAATTGGAGTCATCCTCGACTCCTTCTCATTCTCCTGCAAAAGTTTAGTGACAACAGGAGACAAAGAAACAGATGGTTGCAAACTTTTGGTGATGTCATCAAATATCGTAGCATTGGTAGCTAACAAAACTACACCTTTTAATTTACGATCAGAATTATCACTTGTTGCTTTAGGTTGATTTAGCTCATTAGCTACACTCTTCTTTTTAGTATCATTACTTTCGTGCTCTCTTTTTGTATGTTGTGCAGCAACCTTACGTAATCGATGGGGGTCATTGGTTCCAAAATTATTTTCTTTCCTTAAACATGAAAGTGTCTTGATTAGTCCTACCATGATGTGTGGCATCTATATCAAATATCCATGGTCTACCCAGCAAAAGAGAACAAGCATCCATGGGTACAACATCATAAACAACATGATCATGATAAGAACCGATAGAAATAGGGACATGAACGGTTTTTGTTACCTGAACCTTACCTTTAGAATTGAGCCACTCAATCTCGTATGGTTGTTGTAGCGGACTTGTGGCCAAGCCAAGCTTCTTGACCATATCCACACTAGCAAGGTTGTTGCAACTACCACCATCAACAATAACATGCACCGCTCGTTCGTTGACTACAAACTTTGTTTGGAATATGGTATGGCGTTGATTTTGATCATCACGTGTGGGCTGCACATGCAATACTCGTGTGACAACAAGAGCTGGATATTGCTCGGATGCTGCAGACGTGATAATCTCTTCTTCTTGCTATGCAGTGTTAGTGGCAACAAGAGCATATTCATTTTCATCAATGTCACTAGCACTAGTGTACTCACCATTTTTCTAATTATTAGAAACCGCTGATTAGGGCGATCTCGCATCCGTGCCCCATTCCTTTGCATCAAAAACATTGTGTTTCCCACGTTCTACCGGTGGAGGCAACTGAGGAAGCACTCTTGGCGGGTGCTTGAAGTGTGACTGACTTGTTTGCCTCCGGAATGCGTGATGGCGTCGAAGTAGTAGGAACAGCGGGTGTAGGTACACGTCCAGGTATGGAAGATGATGCCTTGGTATGGATCTGGACCGACTTGGATGTGGAAGAGCCTCCAAAATTACCTCGCGTTGTCGATCGGCGACCCTGCACTTCCTTTCTGCTTTCAAAGCAAGATGGTACAAACGAGTGATAGAATTGTATTCTTTATAATCAAGTATATCCTGTATCTCTCGGTTAAGCCCTCCCAAAAACCTAGCCATTTTTGCATCTTCTCCCTCTTCTACCCCACAACGCAACATACCAATTTGCAATTCTTGATAATATTCCTCAACTGTTTTATCACCTTGATTAAAGCGCTGCATTTTATACAATAAGTCACGAGCATAGTATGTAGGAACAAATCTAGCCCTCATGGCACGCTTCAACCCATCCCAAGTTGTAGGTACATCACGGTTGGCTCTACATAATTCTTTCCACCAAATAGATGCAAAACCAGTAAATTCACTAGTGGCAGCATGAACCCTTTTACGTTCAGAGAAATCATAGCAAGAAAATTTTTGATCTACCGCCAACTCCCAATCTAGATAAACATCGAGATTATATCGCCATCAAAAGGAAGCATGGTAAATTTCATTTTGCCATAGAGTCATCACGTTCTTCCCTTTGATCATGCTGATTTCTAGCCATACCTTGTCTATTATTGCGGAGTCGACGATGAGGTCGATCGTTGTTCGCATGTACCTGTAGTCGTCCTCGATTATCGTGGCGTAGTTGTTCTCCTCTTGATCCACCCGTGTAAAGGAGCGGGTGGAGCACCGCGTTAACCCAAAGCATGACCAGCGACACCATTGTTGGGGCCAGCACCTTGAAGAAGTTGTGCAAGCTGTGCTTGAAGCTCAGTGAGGGGTGCCAATTGCGCTTGAATCGCATCAAGAGTGTCACGAGTTTGCATCTCATGCTGATGGTGCATCCTCTGGAAATGAGTGACCCAACGCCGTTCTTTGGGTGTGAGGGGGTCCTCACGTTCATTTTCACTGCCGATGTTACTCCCATGATTGCTTGGAATACATGCCATGGTTAGTAGAAACAAAGAAACTCACATAGATATGAAAGCTCCTATGAACTACTAGGTTGTACAAAGTGGCAAGCCTCACACACGCTCAAACTTCTACCAAGTTCTTACAAGTCCTCGATGTGGCAAGCGATTGCAAATTCCTGAACCTGTGTGGCAAGAAGATGGTGGAGTTTGGACAGGCAATAATATGTAGCAAAGGAGGAATTAGTACCCTTGAACCACAATAAGTGAAAAGTCGTTCTGTCGATGCAGTCTTGGTCCTAGGCTAGACCGTGCTAGAGACGCGAGCCTAAACACCAACGATGCCACAGAGACGCAATGAGAACGACCACAACACAAAGCAAACAGCTAGGGCTCCTCTCTTTTTCTTTTCTTTTTTTTTGATTTTTTTTGTTTTTGCGGGAGCCCTAAAACTGAATAACAGACTCAAAAGAGGCTCCAAACAACACTCACCACACACACTTTTTTTTCAGCCGAGTATGGAAGGAGTATGAATCCTTTTTGGTTTATGGCAAGAGCCGGCAGATTGAACACGGATTCCTTTTATATGGCACGGCTTGACTCCTTCTCGGTTTTGGATGAGTTATGAGGGCACACAATTTGGAAGGAGGAAACCGAGTTGGTTGTGGGGAACGTGGGCTACTCGGTTTGATTTTTGCATGATGGAATTTGGGATGTGCTGGTGGGATGCAGATGGCAGGACAAACAAACTCAACTCCAATCTGAACTCTAGCAACCACCAAGAGTCTGATCGATCTACTAACGACGACTCCAACTCGAATTGACGAAGAAACACGATGCTATGACAAAAACGTGAATAGAACTCGAAACTCTAAGGGCACTAGACTCTAAAACCAGCAAGACAAGATTATGCAACCGACGATTCAACAAACCAAGAACAGGTAGTAAAAGTTATGGCACAAATTGGCTTGGACAGAGGAACAAATCTTATTTTTGTGGGGCAATTTTCTGGACTCTAGGTAGAAAACGAAATTGAGGGAAGATCTCACCGAACAAACTTGAGCTCTGATACCACTTGATGAGGATGGGGATCCCGATCTTTCGGTGAGATGATGATACGTCGATTTGGGGGTGTTGATGGCACCGAATTTAGGGCTTCCAACCAACAGGTCAGGAGCTTCACAATCGCAATGCCAATTCCACACAGATACACGATCCAATGATCGATAGTTCTTGCAAGAAATCGAGAACCATAAGAACAAAGTATGAAGCGATCTGAAAAGATGGTATTGAAATCAAAGAGACAAGTTGAGGTTCTGTTTCTCGGATCGGGCGGTCTAGTCGACACGCAGCATAAGCGAGGAGGGGCCTACAGGGGTCTACCAAACACAACAAAACCTAAGCATAAAAGAACGGTGGTAGCCACATATATATAGGCGGCCAGGAGGTGTAGGGCAGCCAAAACAGCGGTGGCCACCAAAACCCTAAGATACATGGGCCATAGACCCAAAAGGAAGGTGACGCAGCACCTGGTAATTCTGTCCTGTAATCTTGTCCTGTGATTTCTTGTTGCTTCAGGATGAATTTGGAAGGGGGGCTAGATCCATTGGAACTCTTATCTCCTAAGCTTTCAAACGGGTGGTCGTACGGTGAAAACGGAGTCCGGGAGTCTAAGTTATGTCCGTTTGAAGTACTGCTGCTCCTGGGTGGCCGAACCGGACTCGGAGACGAATTCCCGTTAGATTGTTCTGTGGTTTCCCAACGCTTCAGGACGAATTTGGCAGTGGGGCTAGATCCATTGGAAAGCTTATCTCCTGTGCTTTCAAACGGGTGGTCGTACGCTGAAAGCGGAGTTCGGATGTGGCCGTGGCGTCCGTTTGAAGTGCTGCTGCTCCTGGATGGCCGAACTGGAATCGGAGACGAATTGAGCTTGATGTTGGGCCTTCCTTGGCGTGGGCTGTCCTTGGCGGATGTCATTGGCGTGCTGGTCAGCAAAGGTGGGTAGAAAGGCATTACTTCCAAATTAAGCCCTCGGCGTCGTGAAGCGAGATAGCAAACAGCAAACGGTTGGGGCGCAGTAGTAGTCGTGGGGAAGAAGAACCAGCGTTGTATCCTTGGTTGGGATGTCCTCATTAATAGTCAAGGGTTAGACTTTTGCAAAATAAAACTTGGGTTGGATAGTAGGTTGCCATGGGAGGTTGAATCTTGACTTAGGACTAGAAACTTGGTTTACTTGAGAAATGCTGAAATTATTACTTATTGTTATTTGTTTTACTATTTTTTCAATCTATTTATTGTACTTGTTCATAAATGCTGCTTTTCTACAAAATAGCAATTGTTTGCCATTCCTTTGGAATAAGCCTTGCATATGGTTACGTTAGAATTGGATTTTGTACATAACTTGTTGAGTACTTTAAGTACTCAGCCTTGCCAATCAAAACATCACCAGTTAAGAAGCCTACACCAGTGCTGGAGGAGGAGTACCATGAGGAGACGGATGTTTAGGGTGCGAGCTTTGTTAGTTGCCTGTTGTATACTGAGGGGTTATCTACGTCTTCATTCCGCTGTAGTTTAATTTATTGTTCAGTCTTGTGAGGCATAATCATGAAAGTTGACCATAAGGTCATTCAATTAGTAATATTTAATTTATGATGTCTTTTATCTTATTTCCACTGTGTATAATTGTGATATTTACTGATGTTGAGCCTTTGTACACTAGCATGATCCTAGACTAGTGCAGTACAAAGAGGATCCGGATTTGCAAATTTAGGTCCCAACAACCAACAGTATCCATATGTAAAAACTGTCCTGGTGCATCAGTCACCATAACAGTAACTAGAGGATGAGAAACCACAACCATCTTGCCATGTTGACAAGGAGAGCAAACTACGTCTTTGACCATCTTAAGTTTATGCAAGACATGAATGTTATCATGGTTGCTAACTTTGGTCAAATGATCAAAGCCAATGTAACCAAGTCTCCTTTGCCAGAAGGAGAGATCACAGGACTCAAAAGCAATCAAACAGTGAAGAGTCTTCGAAAGAAATAGAAAATTCAGCACGAAAGACTCTTCCAAATCTAGAAATCCCACAAACAAACTCCCCTAATGAATCAAGGATTCTACAGGTACTACTCTTAAAGCTTACCTGAAAAGAGTCATCGATAAGCTAAGAAACAGAAACCAAATTATATTGTAACTTACTCACTAAGATAACGTCCTTAAGAATTAAATTTTCATTAATGCAAACGGTACCTTTAGTAATGACTCTTCCTGACGAAGCATCCCCAAAAGTGATCAAATTATCACCGAGGGCTCGGACTAGGGAAGAGAACCAACGAGAGTCTCTGGTCATATGGCGAGAACAGCCGGAGTCAACAATCCAAACCTCTCCCTTCCCCATTCGACGAACCTGATCAAGACACAAGAGAGATTACTCAGTACTGGGATGAAGAGAAGATCTAGGAACCCAATATTGAACCACACGACGCCTCAAAGTATCAGCCATAGAGGAAGAAGACTGGACTCTAGTATCTCTCTGACGCTCAATTTTCACACAATTAGGAACAACACTAGTAGAAAATCTGGGAGCTGGAATTGTGTTAGTCCGCTGTCGAGCAAAGGTTGTACCATTCAAGTGAGGTTGTCCAAATCTCCTACTTGGAAACACCTTACGCTGCTGATATCTACTAGAAGGGAAAAACGAGGGAATCAAGTGGACAGTGGAAAGACTGACCATGAGCAGCTACATGACTGAAATTCGACTGAACAGCATGAAAACTGATTCCTGGACGCTGCCCAAAAACAAGCGACTCTCTAACCTGTCTAGCAGCAGTGTGTGCCTTAGAAGCACTCAGAGTTTGGGGATGACCCTGAATACCCCTAAGTGCAACAATACGCTCATGCCTTGTGATCTTAGCACACCTAAAATAGAAATGTACTACGTGACCATCCTTCTGACAAAAGGTGCATGAATACTTCGTCTTGCTAGAGGCAGAAGCAACAGGAGGAGCAACCTTCTGGTTAGAGATCCTAGACCTTGATTGAATCAACTAATCTTAGATTGGTCTAGAATGAGATTGAGTTTTTTCTTGCCTCCTACAAACTTCTTGAGAGTTCTCATGAGATATTCACACTCCCGGAAGGGAGAGGCACATGAAGAACAGGGAAGAGGTGAGGAAGAAGAATCAAGAAGAGAAGAACTACCAATATGTGCATTTTTCTACCTCGCACGGCTGCCTCAATTTTGATGACTTCACACAAAATTCAAGTAACATTTCTAATCCTACGGGTCTAGGCCTCAAGCTTCTTCCTATGTTTGACTTAGATTTCATCCAAATTCCCCTCAATTACAGTACATCGTAAGCAGCTTTCCTGTGACTTAACTAGTAAGTCCTTAGTAAGTTCAGCACACTTGACATTTAAAGATTCATTGTCAAGTGTTAGTTGCTTACAGCTCTCACATGAGCTGACTGGGTTCTTAGAAGCATGCATTTCAAGTTCATCATTTCTAGTTGAGAGATTCATAAGATGAGTGCTCAAGGCATCAATCTCAGCAAGTAATTTTGGGCAATTTTCACATGAGGGAGTAGAGTAAGTATGAAGAAAACTAGCATCTAAAGACATGGCATTAGGAGATTCATTGCTAGCATTCTTTAACTTAAGACTATCTAGTTCAGACAACACACTATCATGCATAGTCCTTAAGTTCTCTTACTCCACAAGCAGGGTATCACACAAAGAACAGTCATTAGTGACTCGAGAGAGAGAAGATCTAAGAGAACCTAACTCACGAGTCAAGGTACCTACTTCCTTCTCAAGCTTCGTACACCTAGCTCTAGCTCTAGCATGAAATTTCTCTAGTTTGCAGAAAGCTATATTGAGCTGGTCATAGGAGGGTACCTCGTCCGTGTCACTGTACATCTCAAAGTCACTGATGCCATTCGCATCGGCCATGAAGCATATGCGGTGAAGTCATCACTGCCTTTCTTCTCTTTTGGATCATCCTCACTTTCATCGCTCTAGGTCTCTGTGTCAGAGAGGTTGATGTCGTCGAATGCAGCGAGGACGCAGTGAAAGAGCTTCTTGTTTTTCGAGAAGTTGTGGTACTTCTTTTTGCACGTCGGGTCACGAACTGGAGGCTTCTTTTTGCGCTTCTTGTTGATGTCGTCATTCTTTCCTGAACCGCTGAGGTTGTTTTTGCCCTTCTCCAGCTTGGGACTATTTGCTTGAATGTGGTTGAGGCCACTACACTCGAACTAGGTGATCATGCCACCTCTCTTCCTCTCTCTCTCTTGTAGGCATAAGAAAATTTGCGAGCCAAAAGAGCAAGCTTATTATCTAGAAATTTTTCTAGTTGGCCATCGCTTAGCTCGCAAAGGGCGTAGAGGGAAAAACATGTAGAAGAATAAGTAATGGATCCAGTAGGATTGGTAACCAAGGCCATCAATTGAGATTTCATCTTGTGAGAGACGACATCGATCTCATGAGTCTTGAGTAGAGGGAATAAAGCCTGTCAAGAGTTAGGGTCGATAAGTTGGTAGTGCCCTTGACGATGGTCACCTTCATTTCCTAAACTCAAAGATCAAGTGCGGCAAAGAAATATCTAATGTTATCTGAGTCAGGGTATATGCAACCAACTTGTCGGCGTACTTTATGCCAGGCTACCCTCTCCGCCACTATCAGAAGGGGCCACGGGTGCCGAAGCATGACAGCCTGGCGAGCAAGTGGGCGATCAGGCCCTGCTGCCGGGCGACCACGCCGTGTGGCGGCTTTGGCGGCGGTGGGCGTCGAGCCCTCTCTTGCGGCGATCGCCGTGGCGGCTTAGCGGTAGGTGTGCGACCAGGCCCTGCTGCCAGGCGGCTGGGCTACGTGGTCGATTGAAGGAGCCAGAAGGTACTCGGGGATACACCGCTGGGCAGGCATGAAGACCTACGTCGGCGGAATAGGGGAGCTTTACCCCGAAGTCTTCTCCCCCGACACCCAGTGTCAGAACCATTAAATCTTGGCGTGGCCGGCGGCGGCATGATAGCTTATCCTCTATCATCCTGCACCTAACCGGTCCCATCTGGTCACTTCCCGGCGGGGCAAGGCGGCGTTGGACGATGGTGTAAAGAATGAGGCCAGAGGATGGGGCTACAGCGACTGATATAATAAATGAAGTGTAATCATTGTGATGCCATCCTTCTCACATGCCCGAGCCAGCCCGACCTATATAAGGGGGGTTCGGTGCATGAAGAGAGAGAGGAGAAACGACCGGAGAGAGGAGGAACGACTGGAGAGAGGAGGAATGATCAGAGAACTTAGAACCGAAGAAATCTGGGAGAGCTCAAGTAGAACCCGGGGTGTGGATTGTGTACTTGTAGTCCCCCCAAAACACATTAACAAGAGCCAAAGCAGGACGTAGGGCTGTTACCCACGTCGGGGGTCTGAATTTGGGTATATCGACGTGTTCTTTAATCCTTGTTTGTGTGGATCCCTCGAGAGAGCCCATAGGTGTCCGTCCATGAAGATCCCCTCTATCGAACCTCGGATTCCTTCGAGGCATAATAGCTGGTCGGCGAAAAACGCTGACACGACTACTCGAAGGTCACTCAAAATGACCAAAGCACTCATCAAGACTCTCACCAGCGTGTTGTTCAAATTTGTTTTATTAACGCTTGTACTGATCCTGTCTCACCGTCTTGATTTGGGTAGCGCCCTCATAGTAAGCATCGAGGGTCACCCAAATCTGGTGAGCGAATGAAAGGTGAGAGATCTTGTTGTACTTACTGTGGCTAAGTCCCTGTATGAGCAATCTATTTTGTATGGGCGGTGCTACTGCAGGAACACCAGTAGAACCGAGCACAAGAACAGTAGCAAGAATAGTTCGAAAACAGCACAACTCAAAGGCAAATTTTGAGAAATCTTTTGATTGGTTAGACAAAAACTCTTGAAACTTGGTAGATGTACTCTTAATGATGTCATGAACTCATTCCAACCTTCAATTGCAAGGATTGACATCAAACTTTTGACCTTTTTCACTTTGAAGGAAGAACACACCAAGTTGGAGAAAAACTCAAGAACTTGATCTAAGACTTGCTCTTGGGGTTTTGATGATCAAGATGATCCTAAATAGCCTCCCACATATCACAGCAAGCTAGAACACAAGTCAAAAACTCCAGAAACACGATCATGTTGAATAATTCACTCAAGAACGCAAAATTGGTTTCTTGGAAGAAGAACGCATGGATGGCCTAGATAATTGGTATATGATCTAAAGGAAGATTCATCCATCAATCAACATCCTTGGCAGAAAGCACAAGCATGTAGAAGGAGGGGAGGCAAATCCAATTTGCGTAAATGTAAATTGCAAGAATATAAGTATGGAATTTAAGACATAATGTTAATGCATAAAGAAAATTAAATATAAGGAAAATGATTTGCATTTCTAGAAGGGAGGTTCAAAAAAAACTCACACACAAGTGGGCAAAGTTCAAAGGAGGACAAAATCTCTAAAACCTTCAAGAGGGGGAAGGCTACCCCTACCCCTCTATTTATACTACTCATGGGCCACCTACCACTCTTGGATGAGTCTCTCAACCCTAGGGCACTCCATCAAGCATTAGGATTGACTCACTCACATAGCAATGCAAGGGCTAACCCAAAACCCATTAAACAAACCAGGCTTTTTTGCACGGTTTTCAAAGCACACTAACTAGACCTAGTATCCTGTCAACTACACCGTGATCTGATGGCCCTCCTTGATCCACGTAGTGTCTAGCTAGCATTTTTTCCTTTCCTTGTCTTCTAGGCTTGTGCCGACTCCATCTCCAATCATATTCTGGCGATCCTCATTAGTTTGGACCTCCAACACTCCTCATCTCATATCGGTCATCCTTTGCCTTACTATGATCAAACCATGACGTCCTGCAACCATTAGAGACAAGAAAAACCCATCACATAGCAATGTCCAAAAAGATATGCAATAAACATCACAAAATCATCAAGAATATCCAATTTCGCTCATAAGGGCCAGTGCTACCGCTCCGAAGCTGGTAGCATCGCCCTACAGCCAAAACCAGGAATACACCCTCTTTGGAATTTTCATACCACTCCAAAGGGCCAGTGCTATAGCTCGCCTGGTGGCACCAGGCTAACATGGCCGGTAGCACCACTCGACGATCATCCTTAGAAAGCACCTCTCTTGAACTTTCACACTGGCCTAAGGCTGGTGCTACCGCTCGGTCTGTAGCACCAGGCTGTCATGGCTGGTAGCACCAGCTTGCCTGATCCCCTAGAAACACCCTATTAGGATTTTCCACACCGCTCTGGGGTTCGGTGCTACCACTGGGCCGGTAGCACCGAGAAAATAGACAGAGCTCAAATAGCTTTAAATTGAAAATCCAATTCAAATCAAACTCAACCGAAAGCATAACAATCTCAAATTTAGTGAGATACTTTTACAATTTACTAGCTCAAAAGAAACCCTTTGAATGTTCAAATACTTTTACAACTATGATAGACATGGTTTTCTACTATATTAGGTGAGATGGATCCTCGGATCCTAGTTGCTTGCTTGATTGGAACACTGCCAATCTGACCAATCTGATAGTTGTCACTTCACGACATGCAAAAATAGTGAAGCAGGGATGAATAAACTAAGGATAATGAATGTGTTACAACATCACTTAGTGGAGCTTCAAATCTTCAATAACTACACTACACATGATAAATATTACTGCTTTCCAATAGAATATTCAACAGGAAAGCACCATTTCATTCTACCATAACAAGTGACTACAGGAGGTCTCTGAGAGTTGTAGAAATCCTAGCTATTGAAATATGCAAAATTTTGTACATCTGTTTATAATCTCAATGAGTGGCCTGATTCTTTAGGTGCTAGTGCGCATAGTTGGTAGATCACAGCGCTTGTTGCACTAGTTTCCTGTTTTCTCCTTGTTTTCGGTTGTTACAATTGGTTGTATGACAACATAAGGGAACTGGTGACCCAGAGCACAAGGTGTGGGATCTCGTGTCTGTTTCTTCTTCTATCTCGTCTTCATTTCTTGTTCTTCTATCTTGGTTTTATATATGGTATCACAGCCCTGATACATAATCATGAACCACCAGCCAAAATGTCCATGAGAAGCATTGCGAAGAGTGCAAACATCAGCACCATGAGCTCTTCTGCACCCGGCTCACTACCCACTCCAACTTTTGGCCACCCCATTAACCTGAAGGGATACTGTTGGCATTTCTTTGCGCCATCATTCAAATTTATGTGGCAAATAGGGTAACTGTAATGCAGCGATTGTGGTGACAACATCAGCTAATTCAATATCAAAACAGATCCAAGTATCTAATGTGATATGGAAACACTAACAACAGAATGAAAGTTGAAGCCACATACTACTTGAGATTAGAACTGTACAACTCAACCAGCCGTACATGAGATTAAATCTGATAAGATGACTAGAGACAAAAATCAACAAAATTTTATAATTGTGGGATTAAAATTAGTTCAGGTCTATATTTATATATTGTGAAAAATTTGGGATTAAACCTTAGTTTTCCTTCCATTTGAGTGCAGCAACACCTTTCTCAAAAAACAGTGATCTAGGAGAAAAATAAAGTTGAATAAAGGGTCAAGAAATCAATAGCAACCTCTGAATCAATTTTCTTCAATGAAGACTCCAATGCTTCAATATCGGCATCCAGCTAAATCACATCTAAATAACACAGTGCCAATTACTAGCTAAGAAAATCAGCACCAAATAGTAGTAGCTGAAACAAGATAAACTTGAGGGAAATAAGTTACTAATGATGTCTCTCCAATGACATCAATCTCAGCAGATAACTTCTGGTTCTCCTCTGCCAAACTTACCTCCTTTCTCAACCATTCCATATATGCATCTAGAGAGAACAATCGCAGTCCACAATGCCATATAAGCAAGGAGCCAAGAAAAGCAAACCTTCACAAGAACTAGTAAATTGATATTCCAATGCCAAAACTATTGCAAACCTTCACAATCAAAGCATGAGTAAAGAAAACAATTGCATCTTGATGTTCCAATGCCAAAATTATTTCATACTACAGTTTAGAGAAATAAAAGTGGCCTTCGAACCTTGAGCATTCAACCAACTTATAATTTGGGAGCATATGTTGGTAGATTACAATGTTTGCCGAGTTCCAATGAAAGGTGAGTGTTGATAAAAAAATATTTTTCAAGGGAGGGACTACTTGTGATGAAAATGAAAGATGTATCAATTCGAACCTTTCTTTTTGTAACTTAAGCATTTGATGTTGTTCCAAATAACTAGGAATTGTTTAACATGTGACTTGCTTGCTAATAGCCTTTGTTTTGTTACTTACGAAGGTATTGCTTTTTTTTTTGTTGCGTATTGTTTACCATAATAATTACAGTAGTAATCCTAGCCTTGAACTTGATGGTGACTTCCTCTTAATGGTACAAAGTATTGTTTCACTATCATTTATCTTGTTCTGTTAATGTTCTTACAATAGTTTTTACTTTACATGCCATTAGTATTGCTCCAATATGATCATTGTTAGAGTTTAGGTTGCATAACCTACATCTCCCAATCGAGGGTGCCTATTTACAAATATGTTAAAATGGCATATTTATAAGCAAGCGGTCTCGAAATATCCATATTTTGTGGACAGTTCGAGGATATGTGGTTCAGGCATGTTCCTAATTAATTATTGTACAACTCTAGAGAAAGTTTCGACAATATCTCCCTGGTGTTCTCCAGATACCACCCTCTTGATCATTGTTAAGACGTATTTTCGGCAATATCTCCCTAGTGTTCTCCAGATACCATCCTCTTGATTTGTTGTCAAGACGTGTATTTGGAGAAAAGTGGGGAGATGCTGTTGAAATTTTTTTTGGAGTTGTGCAACAACTTAGAAATTTGTCTAAACCATATATCCTTGAATGGGATTATAACCTAACCTAATTAGAGATTAGGAGTCATCATTGGTATAAATTTAGTTGGTCAACAGATAGAGGTTTCTTTAAGATCATCCATTAATCTGTTAATTTACTACAATAACTAGAACAATTATATGCTATGAATTATCCATTAATCTGTTACTTTACATGATTCATTGTCAAGTCCACATAATAGCTATGAATTGCTTTCTCTCATGTGAAATAGATGACTATGTTAGATATACATATTTGAAATGTCGCAAGGAGAGAACATCGACTCATCACCAGATAGAATAGAATGTGCTGCTAAGGGGTCTAGTAAGGTGAGGGGGCCGAGTAAGGTGAGAAAGGAATGAGGAACGAATAAAGGGGCTATAGGGTGAATGCCACAGGCTCTCTACTTCGATGCCACATCGGTTTGCACGGATCCTCCCAAGTACAATGGGTGCTACCAGTCTTTTCTCGGCTAATTGGTGAGGGAGAGAGTGTTGATCATGGTTAAGAATTGGAGGAAGAAAATCAGCACTGAGCAGCAAAATCTGTTGTGGGAAGAAGTTAAGAGGAAATGAATTATACAAGAGAAAGATGAAAGCAATGCGAGATAGTACGCCTTGAAGACAATGGGTGTGTCTTTTGAGGCACTTTAAGATTATCATGCATGGTGAGTACGTGCTGAAAGGCCATACTCCCTTTGAGAGGTATCTGTTTGTGATTCTTGATGTTTGAGAGGAGTTCACAAGGATTAATAGTATGCTCGGGGTGGACGAGCTGAGAGAGAAGAACATCACTATATAGAGGTAGAATAAACTTGCACACCACCTCAGTTTTGCCAGCTATGAAGGGAAGAAGGTAGAGTGGGTGCGATTAGCAGAGGAGTGCGAGAGCTTTAGGATGACGATGGCTTACTATCACATATGTGAGGAGTGGGCACACGACTTGGTATTAGCAAGGACGAAGAAAACCTCCGACGGTTAACTTGTAGTTCGAAACCTTGTGACCACGCGTATCGTCTTCACCATCGTAAGACATCTAACTTAGTACAATGCAATTGACCCTTCCAATTATATTTTAGAACTAATTTGTACTTACTTCTTGCTGGAGGAGGTAATCCAATAGAAAGAGCAGGGGATATTTTTGAGCCAAGGGTCAAAGGGCATTCTATCTTCGGCGATTAGGAAGCCCAACCAAAAGGGCTGGGTGTTTGTCGCAGGGATGGGCATACGAATAGGTCCTTCCAAGAGAACGCTACCAGTGCTAGATCAAGATCATAGGAGGTATATGTGGAGTGTCTAAAGGACATGCTGAGGGAGGAGATCAAGGAGAAGATGAGGGAAGAGATGTGGCTAGTGAGGAGGGTCTGAGGGCTAAGATGATGGCGATGATTTCCTAGAATAAGATTCAGATGGCCTCACCTCCCTAAAAAAGCCTGTGCGCCACCCCAGCTAATGCATTTACAAAAATGATCGGTTTGGTCCCAAGCTAAAGGTAATAATTTTTTCTAACTTAAAGGTATGAGAGTAACTCTTACATTGTTTCCGATCAAGTTGTTCACTTCTTGTAGGCGCTTGTCAAGTGCCAGCTCATCCTATCAGAAGATGGATTTCCTGTTAAGGCTAGATGCAGGGTTGCATTTCCATCCAAGGAGACTGACCCAATGCATGGTAACCCTTTGGGGAAGGGCTACATGTGGGTGCAGTTGAACTATATCCATAAATACTTTCTATCTCATATGCTGGAGTTCCCCCTGAATGAAGATATCATGATTCTCCGGCAAGCACAGATGCTGTTCAAATGGCCCATGACGGTGTCATACTACTGATGGTAAAAATCACCGCGTCTTCTTGATTATTCCAGTACTGCAACACATTACATATACCTGTGCTTTGCAGGTACCTACTGTACCTATGTTTGCTCCTGCTCCCACCTCCTTGGTGAGTCCTACGCAGAGTGCAGAGCTGGTGTGCAAAAGGACTAACACGAAAGCCAAAAAACCAAAGGAGGCTTCAGAGACTCCTTCTGTCAAGAAGGCAAAGTGATAGAGGCCACAACGCCCCTTGACATACATAGAAATCCCCTTGTCCAAAAAGAAAAGTTGGTAGAGACTATAGAGCCTCCTCATGATTTCAAGGGGTACGTACATGAAAACCCCCTTTTGCCTAGCAACGAATTGAATGCTCTAGGCTTGTACACTTGCTTTGTAACTCCCCGGCACTAGACGTGCCCTAAATGTTACCACAACTTACTCCAAAACTAGCGAGAGCAACAATAAAACATTTAAAACTTAGCAAGCAACCTAGAAAAATTTTTGACATGACCTTTCTATAAATACGGAACAGCAAGCAATCACAATTATATCATTCAAAAGCATAAATATCAACTCTCTTCACAAAATAAGATAGGTGTCACAAGAATGAGAATGAATAACAACAACCAGAGATGCTGACTAGCAAATAATTTTAGCCACAACCACATCTCATGCTAAACCACGACTATGCTTGTCACAAACAAAGGTTATTTATGGGCCAAAAATGCCACCATAACCAATTAACCACAAAGCACCCTATCACCATGATCCCGAAACTAACTTTTTATAAACCACAGGGTGAGATTCTCCAAGCTATTAATCAAGATGGGAATGAAAATGAGTGATCGTGATGCTAAGGCCCATCCCGGCAAGCCAACCTCGGAGTACCTAAAACAATAAACATACAACAAGCGTGAGTTCATAAAACCAAGCAAAGTACATCAAAGAATAATTTCATAATCAATTAACACATTTTAAAACAATAACATAACAACATTTCTTAATTAAAGTCAGAAAACACAAGAAACGGTAATATCATACTATTTCCCAAAAATTCACTCAATTGAACATCTCTAGTTGAGTCCACCACTCAAGTGCTTAATCTTTCCTTCATATTAATCATCAATCAATGGTAACCATACTATGCAATGCAATATGCTTTCATGCTCAAGTGCACCTTTTCAATGCTTATACCGGTATAACGCGAGTGCACACCCATTGGTGTTGCACCCTCTCATCCCTTCCATCCCTGCAGAGGGGCCTACTCTTAAGGACTTGCTCCCATCCAATCTCGTGGATGGGACTACGAGGTATGACTTCTCAAGAGCTCTCCGGATTAGTCATATGTCCCCATATGACTTTCTCACCAACCTGACTCGAATATCTCGTGAATGACATGAATGCAAAAGATGCAATCGAATAACTCAATTTAAAAGAACCGACATAAGTACTCACTTTAAACGAAGCCACATAAGTACTCACTTTAAAAAGGTGAAAGACCATGTGAAGGTCTATACCTTTGTGTGATGAGTAATTGACTAGATTAAAGGTTGATCCGAATTGAATTTATGACTCGGAGCATTTTGATAGGTTCCCAACCAAGTCGTGTTTCTTTGCTGAGTGCTTCTAGCTTCTAGACTGGTTTTCTTCCTTTGGTGAAAGCTAAGTGCCGAGTGCTGCCAGCCATTGCTGAATTCCTCTAGCTTCCCAACTAGTTTCTTTGCCGAGTACTGAGTTCCGAGTGGTTCCAAACCTTGCTAAGTGCATCTAGCTTTTTGATTGGTTTTCTTTTTTTGGTGAAAGCTGAGTGCCAAGTGCCTCCAGTCCTTGCTGCACGTTTTTAGCTTCTTGACTGGTTTTCTTCCTCGATGAGTACTCTGCTACGGGCAAGGGGTTTGTTAAGGACTCAGTAGAGTTCCCCATGTATAAGTTCCCAAATGGTTCTCTGTCAAAATCTTTGGGGTACTAGCAGTCGTTCTTAGGGCGGTTAGTGGTTAGCCAAGAGGTTATCCAAGTGGTTAGCCAAAGTGGTCAGCCAAGTGGTTTAGCCGAGTTGGTTAGAGCATATGTGTTAGCCGACTGGTTATGACTAATTTGTGTATGACTATTTTGAGATAATCAACGAATATCTTTCTGGGTATTGCTGTGTGAAAGGTTTCCTTGTCTTTGATGGTTGAAGGATGACAGTGCTGGGTCATGGTAAGGCGGAAGTTGACCGGGACTAGGCAAGGTGTGTCGGAGGTCCAGAATAGTCGGGAGATCGCTGGAAGATGGCTGGAGACGGATTTCAGGCAAGCCAAGAAGGCAAGGAAAGGAGTAGATACTAGCTAGATGTTGCGCGGATCAATGAGGACTGTTGGAGTACGGTCTAGTTGATAGGAGTAGCGGGTCTAGTAGTATGCTTTGAAAGCCGTGTAAGAAAACCCTGTGTTAGCAGGTTTAGGATTTCCCCTTGCAGGCTATGTGAGTGGGGCTCTTCCTAGCCCTTAGATGAGACTCCAGGGTTGAGGGCCACATCTAAGGGTGGTAGGTGGCTCGAGAGTTGTATAAATAGGAGTTGAGAGGTAGCCTTCCAAGTGAAGAAGGATCCCTAAGGGATTTTAGAGGTTTTTGAGTGCTCTGTTGAGCTTTGCCCATTTTGTTTGTGTGGCTGTGTAACCTCCCTTCCAGAAATACAAGTTACCACTCAAAGATTTCAATTCTTGCATTTTACTTCTTGCCATTTACCTTATGCAAGTTACATTCTGCAATTTAAATTACGCAATTTTTCTTTACGCAAGTTAACTCATCTTCTTCTACATGCTTTTAGTCTTGCGATATTTGCGCTCTTGAGTTGTTGATCTTGTGTTTCAAATCTGTGTGAATTTTGTTTCAAATTTTCGCTTGCTGTGACTTGTGGGTAAGTTTCCAAGATCTTCTCGATCATCAAGATCCCACAAACAAGCCTTGAACCGAATTCCCTATTCTTTCTGCCATACCTGATGTGTTCTTTCTTCTCGGGTAAAAAGATCGAAAATTTGAGATTAATACTTGTTATTGGTTTGTGAATCAAGTTTCTGGCTGTCCCAAGATCACATCTACCAAGTTTCATGGTGTTTTGTTCAGCCGATCAATAGTTTCTTTGATTTTTGTTCTGGGTCATGCTGACTGTTCTTGAGGTATTCTTGATTCCCGTACTCCCGTCTATTCCAATGGGATACCACCGACCTTCCTTTTCATGCTCCTCATTTTTTTGGGTGATCTTCTTTATTAGCCTTTGAGGAATATTTTAAGTGGGGAAAAATTTTATTGCGACCATTCACCCCCCTTTGTTTGCCATCTCGATCCTTCAATTGGTATTAGAGATGGTTCTGCTCTTTTCATAGATCTTGAACAGTCTCAGGAGCCATGGCGACAGACAAGTATTCCACCAAGCCTCCCATTTTCTACGGCATTGATTTTCCTTTTTGGAAGATGAGGATGGAGTCATACATCACTGCCTAGGGCTTCTTGATTTGGCAGAAGGTGAAGCTCCCGTATGATGTTCCTACCGATGAACACGTCATAGCCGGAAATATGGCTGATGTGGAGGTGAATGCTAAGGCAAGAAACATCCTCATACAGGGACTTAGCCGCAGTGAGTATGATAGGATCTCTCACCTGCGATCTACTCATGAGATTTGGGTAACCCTCGATGCTTATCATGAGGGTGCTACCCAAATCAAAACCGTGAGGCAGAATCAATACAAGTGTGAGTGCAACAAGTTTGAAGAACACGCTGGTGAGAGTCTTGACGAGTGTTTCGGTCAATTTACAAAAATTTTGAGCAATCTCCGGGTAGTTGGTTGTATGTACCCTGACTTGGATAGTGCTCGACACTTCTTGACTACACTCGATCTTCGCATTTGGGAAATGAGAGTAACTGCCGTCAAGGACACTACCGACTTGTCGACCTTGACTCTTGACGGGCTTTATTCCCGACTCAAGACTCATGAGATCGACGTTGTCTCTCGTAAGACAAAATCTCAGTCGATGGCCTTGGTCACTGATCCCATTTGTTCCCCTTCTTTTGACTCTTCTGTTGGTTTGTTCCTCTCCGCCCTTCGTGAGCTAAGCGATGACCGACTGGACATGTTTCCAGAAATTGAGCTTGCTCTTTTAGCTCACAAATTTTCACGCCTACAAGAGGGTGAGAGAGAGGAAGAGAGGAGGTGTGATCACCTGCTTCGAATGTGGTGGCCCCAACCACATTTGAGCAAATTGTCCTAAACTGGAAACGGGCAAGAACGACGTCGACGGCTCCAGCAAGATCAACTACATCAACAAGAACCGCAACAAGAAAACTCCAGTTTGTGAGCCGGTGCATGAGAAGAAATACCGCAACTTCGCCAAGAACAAAAAACTCTTCCACCGCGTCCTCGCTACCCTCGACGACATCAACATCTTCGACACAAAAACATGGAGCGACGGAAGCAAGGATGATCTACAAGAGAAGAAAGACGGTGATGACTTCTCTGGCATGTGCTTCATGGCAGACGCAAACGGCATCAGCGACTCTGAGCTTTATAGTGACTCGGACGAGGTACCTTCCTATGACCAGCTTGAGAAGGAAGTAGGTACCTTGACTCGGGAGTTAACCTCTCTTAAATCTTCTTCCTCCCGAGTCACTGATGACTGCTCTCTGTGTGATGCTTTGCTTGTGGAGCTTGAGAATCTAAGGACTTTACATGATAGTGTGTAAATTGAACTTGAAAGTCTTAGGTCAAAGAATGCTAGCGCTCGAACTGTTGATGCTTCTCTCTAGATGCTAGTTTTCTTCATACTCATACCACTACTTCATGTGAAAACTACCCTAAGCTTCTTGCTGAAATAGATGCCATGAGCGTTTACCTTAGGAGGCTATCTTGTAGAAATGATGAACTTGAGATGCATGCTTCTAAAGACCCTGTCAACTCATGTGAGGGCTGTAAGCAACTAAAACTTGATAATGAAGCTTTAAAAGTCAAGTGTGCTAAACTTGATAAGGACTTACTAGATAAGTCACATAAGAATTGCTTGCATTATTCTGTGATTGAGGGGGATTTGGATAAAATCCAAGTCGAACTTAGGAAGAAGTTAGAAGACCAAGCCCATAGGATTAGAGAAGCTCCTTGCGTTTCTTGTGAGGCCCTAAAGATTGAGGCAGCTGTGCTGAGGGAGAAAAATGCTTGTGCTGGTATTTCCTCTTCTCTTTCTGGATCTTCTTCTTCCTCTCACCCCTGTTCTTCATACGCCTCTCTCTTCCGGGAGTTTGAGTATCTCATGAGCACTCTCAAGAAGTTTCTAGGAGGCAAGAAAAGGCTAAATCTTATTCTAGCTCAGTCAAAAATCAGTAGATTTAATCAGGGTCTAGGATTTGACTACTCGGAGCATGCTAGGACTCATCGTCCTACCATTGTGCATGGCTCCAAGAGTGGAGAGATTGTGGTAGCTCCCAAGGTGAGTACCACTATTTTTCGGTCTGCTGGGGTTGTCCATAAGACTTCTGAGCGGAAGAGTGCTTCTCTTGTCACTTCTACCTCTAGTAAGGCGAAGTATTCATGCACCTTCTGTAAGAAGGATGGTTACCTAGTAGATTTCTATTTCAGGCCTGCCAAGATCACGAGACATAAGCGTGTTGCTGCTCTTAGGAGTATTCAGGGTCATCCCCAGATCATGAGTGCGTCTAAAGCACACACTGCTACTAAACAAATTGGAGAATCGCCTGCTTTTGGGCTCCATCCATGACTTGGCTTTCATGCTGTTCAGTCGGGTTTTGGTCCTGGAGGTGCTCATATTTAGTATTTCCACCGTCCTCTTGATACTCCTTGTTTTTCTCATCGAGGTGGATATTAGCGACGTGAGGTGTTTGAAGGTAGAAGGTTTAGGCTGTCTCGTTTGGATGGTTTGGCTTTTGCACCACAGCGGACCAAACCAGTGAGGACTCCCAGATCTTCTATTCGAGTTGTTTCTCCTAATCCTATGAGAGTTGAGCGATAGAGAAACACTAGAATCCAGTCGTCTTCTGTAGCTGGTACCTTGAGGTGTCGTGTGATTCAGTATTGGGTTCCCAAGTCTTTACTTTATCCTAATACTGATTCTTTTGCTTCTCCCTTGACTTGATCAGGTTCGTCGGATGGGGAAGGGTAATGTTTGGATTGTCGACCCTAATTGTTCTCGCCATATGACTGGAGATTCCCTTTGGTTCTCTTCCCTAGTCCGAGTCCCCGGTGATGAGTTGATCACTTTTGGGGATGCTTCTTCAGGTAGAGTCATTGCCCAAGATACTATTTGCATTAATGAGAATTTTATTCTTAAAGATGTAGCCTTGGTAAGTAAGCTGTGTTATAACTTGCTTTCAGTCTCTCAGCTTATTGATGACTCTTTCGAGGTAAGCTTCAAAAGTAATGCCTGTAGAATCCTTGGTTCATCAAGAAAGTTAGTTTGCAGAATTTCTAGATTTGGGAGAGTCTTTCGTGCTAATTTATCTTCTGGAGACTCTTTTCACTGTTTGATTGCTACCGAGTCCCGTGATCTCTCCTTCTAGCAAAGGAGACTTGGTCACATTGGTTTTGATCATTTGACTAGACTTAACGGCCATGATCTCGTTCTTGGTTTACCTAAACTCAAAATGGTCAAAGATTTAGTTTGCTCTCCCTGCCAACATGGCAAGATGGTTACCGCTTCTCATCCTCCAGTCACCGTAGTGATGACTGATGCACCAGGACAGCTTTTGCATATGGACACTGTTGGTCCGGCTAGAGTGCAATCGGCAAGAGGGAAGTGGTATATCCTTGTCATTGTTGATGATTTTTTCGAGGTATTCTTGGGTGTTTTTCATGGCCTCGAAGGATGAGACTTTCTCTCACTTCAGAGGTTTAGTTAGTAGGTTATCTTGTGAGTTCCCAGGTGCATTACGAGCTATATACAGTGATAATGGCACGGAGTTCAAGAATTCCTACTTTGAGAGATTTTGTGTGGAGTCTAGTCTAGAGCATCAGTTCTCTTCTTACGCCCCATAGCAAAATGGCGTAGTGGAAAGGAAGAACATGACCCTGGTTGAGATGGCCAGGATGATGCTAGATGAGTACAGTACTCCTAGGAAGTTTTGGGCTGAAGCTATAGCTACTACTTGTCATGTTTCTAATCGTGTCTTCTTGAGAACACATTTGCATAGCACTTCTTATGAGTTGAGATATGGGCGAGTGCCCAGTGTTTCTCATTTTCGTGTTTTTGACTGCTAGTGCTTTATTTTGAAGTCTGGTAACCTAGATAAGTTTGAATCTCGTTCTTCTAATGGAATTTTTCTGGGTTACTCTGCTTCTTCTCGTAGCTATAGGGTTTGGAGTTGTGACGTGAATAGGATCATAGAAACCTGTGACGTAACCTTTGATGAGGTTAGCCCAGGAGCTAGACCTGATATTTCTGGCTCTTCTTATCCCTCCGAGACCATCTTTGAAGAAGATGAAGATGATTGTGATGATGTTCCACCTGATCCAATCTCCTCTTCTCCTGAGGTGCCTCCTATTTCCATTTCTGCACCTTAGGGAGACCAGCCTTTGCCATCTAATCGCTCCTCTGCAAGTGGCTCTACTCCTACCTCTTCTGCTCAAAAGGTAGAGGCCACTTCTAATCCTTGTCTTCCCCGTCACATTCAGCGCAGTCATCCACCTGATCAGATCATTGGTGATCTGTTTGAATGAGTGACACATTCAAAATCAGGTTTATCTTCTTTCTGTTTTCACTCTGCTTTTGTTGCCTCTTTTGAGCCAAAGGATGTTTCTCATGCATTATTCGATGAATCATGGATTAATGCTATGCATGAGGAACTTGAAAACTTTGAGAGGAACAAAGTCTGGTAGCTTGTAGAACCACCGACTGGTCATAATGTCATTGTGACCAAGTGGGTGTTCAAAAATAAGCAGAGTGAGGATGGGGTTGTCATCCACAACAAGGCTAGGCTAGTTGCACAGGGCTTCACTCAGATTGAGGGTCTTGACTTTGAGGAGACCTTTGCCCCTGTAGCTAGACTAGAAGCAATTAGGATCCTGCTTGCATTCTCTGCATCCTAGGGCTTCAAGCTTTATCAAATGGATGTGAAGAGTGCATTCCTCAATGGCTTCATTGAGGGAGAGGTTTATGTTAATCAATCTCCAGGATATGAGAATCCCGAGTGCCCAAATCATGTCTTCAAGCTTTCAAAAGCCTTGTATGGACTTAACTAGGCTCCTAGAGCATGGTATGAAAGGTTTAAATCCTATCTTCTCAGTCATGGTTTCAAAATGGGTTTAGTAGACAAAACTCTATTCATTAGACACCAAGATTCTCATTTCCTTTTCGTTTAGATTTATGTGGACGATATTATCTTTGGTGGCTCATCTCAGACTCGTGTGTCTCATTTTTCCGAAGTAATGAGCACAAAATTTGAGATGAGTATGATGGGTGAGTTGAGTTACTTTCTTGGCTTCCAAATCAAGCAGACTCGAGAGGGTACTTTTCTGCACCAAGGGAAGTACACTTAGGACATCCTGAGACGGTTTGATATGTTTGATGGAAAGCTCATGATGACTCCTATGGCCCCCTGCTGTCCTCGAGCCCGATGAGGATGGTGAGCCTTGATCAAAAGGAGTATCGAGTATGATTGGCTCTCTCTTATATCTTACTTCCTCTTGGTCGGACATACACTTTGTCGTGTGTATGTGCGCTCAGATTCATGCATCTCCTCGCACCTTTCATCGCCAGGCGGTGAAGCGCATCTTCAGGTACCTTCGAGCTACCATTGATTATGGTATTTGGTACTCTTCCTCTTCATGTCTATCTCTTAGAGCCTTTTCTGATGCAGATTTTCCTGGCTGTAGGATAGATAGGAAGATCACTTCTGGTACTCGCCAATTCATTGGCACTTCTCTTGTTTGTTGGTCATCTAGGAAGCAGTCAAGTGTTGAACAGTCCACTGCTAAGGCCGAGTACGTAGCTGCAGCTAGTTGTTGCAGCCAAGTGCTCTGGATGAGATCGACCTTGCAGGACTTTGGGTTAGAAATAGGAAGTGTTCCACTTTTCTGTGACAACACTTCTGCTATCTGCATTGCAAAGAACCCTTTGCAACATTCCCGGACCAAGCACATAGATGTTAGATACCACTTCCTTAGAGACCATGTGGAGAAGGGAGACATAGTGCTCTAGTTTGTAGAGGTGACCGCCAATTGGCCAACATCTTTACCAAGCCTTTGGATAGCTCCAGATTTGTTGCCTTGAGGAGTGAGCTTGGAGTCATGTGCCCTTATGGTCCTTTGTGAGGGCGAGCTGATTTGTATATTGTGTATTATATCATATTTTAGTATTTCCTTTCTTCTGTTTTCTCTCGGATGCTTATGCATTTTATTGCGTAGACTTGGGTCTTCTTCTATTTGCTCTTTCGCTACCCAGTCGTCAGTTTCTTATCTTCTCCTCCCTGTTCTGAGTTTCTGTTCTTTTCATTGAGTTACCTCTAGATTCTTCAAGTGATATCTTTCTTGAACTTAATATTATTAATAACTCAACTTGAACCAGAATTGTGCTTAAAATTGAATCATTTGTTGAGGGGGAATTTAAGAATCTGTCCCTTGCACTGCATATAGACTTGAATTTTTTCTTTTTGAGCTTTGTCTATTATGCGATTAATCCATATTTCACGTTATACATCATGCTAAATTATGAAGAAAAAAACTTGTTGGTTGTGTCCAAAGTCATTTATCTTGTTAAGCTTGTAAAAATTGAAAACTAATCTTTAAAAGTAAAACCCGTTGAATGTTGCTTTTACTTACTAAGTTTCTTCTTTAGGCGTAATTGCCATGATCTGTGAAATTTTGGCATTCTCTAGAGTCCCTATAGTAACTTGGCTAAAACCTGTTTGGTTCATACATGTGTCCTTCACTTGCTTAATCAAAAAAAATTTTTTACTCTTCTTGTGCATAAGACTCAACACACTACATTCTCAAGACAACTTCTCTTTGCACTTGAGATGAACTTGGAATATGGTGTGTATGACCAAGATCATTCTTTTAAGAGTTTATCTTGAGATGATCGAACATGGCTTAAGTCAATTGCCTTGCAAATTTGAAATCAAAGAAAAAGGAAAACACATATATGGGTAAAGAATGCAAATAATGTCAAACATTTGCACCCCGTTGTGTCTCTCAAAGTTTACTAAACAAAGTTTGCATTTAATGAGAAATTTTATAAGCCCGAAGGACCTTGTATGAACTTCTGGATTTCCCAAAGTGTTGACTGGGTTGAACTCTAGGATTTCCATTTGATCTTTTGAATGGCTTTGCGTCTAGTTTTGAAACGAGCGTCAAGTGTTGCCAATATTCAATCTTGCTCAAAATATCAGAATTTTCTAATAATCTTGCCAGCAAAGTTCGTATTTGACCCAAGACACGACTTAGCTAAGAATTTTTGTTTCATTCCTTAGCTTGGTATTATAATTTGTTTTATTGATCACTCAGATAATCCTCAAAGCTCACCTAGGATGCATTTCTTAAAAAAAGGGTAAATATAATAAATTGATCAAAAGGCATCTTGGCATCCTCAATGTGTTTGGCTGTTTGTTACCGACTTGATCTTGACCTTTTTTTTACTTCTTCCTTGATCGAGTTTGGTTTGGTAATCAAAATGCTTTCTTCCTTCTTATTCAAACTCAATCTTATGCCTTTTCTATGTGTTTGTCAATATACTCATCAAGGGGGAGATTGAAAAATTATGTGGAGGTCTATACCTTTGTGTGATGAGTAATTGACTAGATTAAAGGTAGATCCGAATTGAATTTGTGACTCGGAGCATTTTGATAGGTTCCCAACCAAGTCGTGTTTCTTTACTGAGTGCTTCTAGCTTCTCGACTGGTTTTCTTCCTTTGGTGAAAGCTAAGTGCCGAGTGCTGCCCTCCTTTGTTGAGTTCCTCTAGCTTCCCGATTGGTTTCTTTGCTGAGTACTGAGTTCCGAGTGGTTCCAGTCCTTGCTAAGTGCGTCTAGCATTTTGACTAGTTTTCTTCTTTTCGTGAAAGCTGAGTGCCAAGTGCCTCCAGTCCTTGCTGTGCATTTTTAGCTTCTTGACTGGTTTCCTTCCTTGATTAGTACTCTACTGCGGGCAAGGGGTTTGTTAAGGACTCAGTAGAGTTCCCCATGTATAAGTTCCCAAGTGGTTCTCTGTCAAAATCTTTGGCGCGCTGGCAGTCGTCCTTAGGGTGTTTAGTGGTTAGCCGAGTGGTTAGCCAAGTGGTTAGCCAAAGTAGTCAGCAAAGTGGTCAGCCAAGTGGTTTAGCTGAGTTGGTTAGAGCATGTGGGTTAGCCGACTGGTTGTGACTAATTTGTGTATGACTATTTTGAGATAATCGGCGTATATCTTTGTGGGCATTGCTGTGTGACAGGTTTCCTTGTTTTTGATGGTTGCAGGATGATGGTGCTGGGTCAGGGTAAGGCGGAAGTTGACTGGGATTAGGCAAGGTGCATCCGATATCCAGAATGGTCGGGAGATCACTGGAAGATGGCCAAAGACGGAGTGCGGGCAAGCCAAGAAGGCAAGGAAAGGAGCAGATACTAGCTAGATGCTGCGCGGATCAATGTGGACTATCGGAGTACGATCTAGTTGATAGGAGTAGCGGGTCTAGTAGTATATTTTGAGAGTCGTGCAAGAAAAACCCTGTGTTAGCAGGTTTAGGGTTTCCCCTTGCAGGCTGTGCGAGTGGGGCTCTTCCTAGCCCTTAGATGAGACTCTAGGGTTGAGGGCTGCATCTAAGGGTGGTAGGTGGCCGAAGAGTTGTATAAAAGGAGTTGAGGGGTAGCCTTCCAAGTGAAGAAGAATCCCTAAGGGGTTTTAGAGGTTTTTAAGTGCTCTGCAGAGCTTTGCCCACTTTTGTTTGTGTGGCTGTGTAACATCCCTTCCAGAAATACAAGTTACCACTCAAAGATTTCAATTCTTGCATTTTACTTTTTGCTATTTACCTTATGCAAGTTTCCTTCTGCAATTTAAATTACGTAATTTTTTTTACGCAATTGACTCATCTCCTTCTACATGCTTTTAGTCTTGCGATATTTGCGCTGTTGAGTTGTTGATCTTGTATTTCAAATCTGTGTGAATTTTGTTTCGAATTTTCGCTTACTATGACTTGTGGGTAAGTTTAAGTTTCCAAGATCTTCTCGATCATCAAGATCCCACAAGCAAGTCCTGAACCGAATTCCCTGTTCTTTCTGCCATACCTGTTGTTTTCTTTCTTCTCGGGCAAAAAGATCGAAACTTTGAGATTAATACTTGTGATTGGTTTGTCAATCAAGTTTCTGACTGTCCCAAGATCACATATACCAAGTTTCATGGTGTTTTGTTCAGCCGATCAATAGTTTCTTTGATTTTCGTTCTGGGTCGTGCTGACTGTTCTTAAGGTGTTCTTGATTCTGGTACTCCCGCCTATTCCAGAGGGATACCACCGACCTTCTTTTCCAAGCTCCTCATTTTTTTGAGTGATCTTCTTTGTTAGCCTTTTAGGAATATTTTGAATGGGGGAAAATTTTATTGCGAACATTCACCCCCCTCTGTTCGCCATCTCGAATATCTCGTGAATGACATGAATGCAAAAGATGCAACCGAATAACTCAATTTAAACGAAGCGACATAAGGACTCACTTTAAACGAAGCCACATAAGTACTCACTTTAAAAAGGATGCAATATAAATACTCACTTTTCATTTGCCAACATTCATTCTTACCAAATGATCATTTGCCACTTGATTCCATCCTCATCGTCATAGGTATGGAGCACAATCCATACCCACAATTGCATCTAATCCATAGAAAGCATTATGATAACAAATATAACATTATGGTCATAACAGGACAGCGTCACTATATCTCATATAATTGCCATAAATCAACCTTACAAAAAGCCCATTCCCAACTGGAGTCCATATAAATTAGCAGTACAATGAATAAAATATGGAACACCACATGTTTTCACACAAACCATCCTCAAAAGCCCGATGTACTTGCCTTTACCCACGAAGAATGGAATAGCATGAGGTTGAGGCCACTCCCGACAGCACATTCCCTGCAATATATGTATATGTATGTATGTGTGTATATATATATATGCATTCATCTCAAAACAAAGTAAAACACAGTTCAAGCGACAAATAAAAACAACACTTTTGCTCCTATGCTTAATCCCGCTGTAAACTTCCTTAAATAGACAAATTAATCCTCAAATAGAACAGAGAGTATATACAAAACAACTAATTCTGGACAGATATTACTAAAACAAGCATAATTTTTACATAGTTGATCCAAAACTAGTATTATGGAGCTTTAATGAAACTTAAGACAACCATACATATTTTTCGCAACAACCAATCCCTCTGGAACTGAACAAAAGACCCCCAAAACTCAATCTGAACATCGGTCAAGATCTGCCCAAACCTCTGAACTTCCAACAGACATTCAGTTTGGACAGTACAATTCAACAGAGCATAAATAATTCCATACAACACCAAATTAAGAAAATGAAGATATTTTTTATATCTACAGAAAATTTCCCATCTATCTCTAGTTATTGAGAAATTCCAATTTGGCTTCCAACTTGCCCTAAATTGCAAAACAACACAGTTGTTACTAACTAGAGTAGAAATTGAACTACAGGCAGTAAATCAAGCATAACTTTTAATCGGTTGAACCAAATTGACCATACTTAGACTCTAATTAATCACATGACAGATATCTACAACTTTCTTGACAGCTGACCCCTTAGAAAAAGCCTCTAAACTACCCAAAACAGCACGAAACAGAGAACATTGACAACAGAAAATTGCTCTGAACAGCAAACATTCAGACTCTGAACAGCAGAGATAAAAACGTCCATAACTCCTAAACAGTTGAATGAAAGTTCACATTCTTAGGCTCTAATTAATTGTAAGACAACTATCTACAATTTCTTCCATGGCCAACCCTACAGGAAATGGCCCTAAACTGCCCAAAACAGCATGAAACAGAGAAGACTGACAACAGCAACAAGCTCTGGACAGTCGGCACAAGAAAGGTCATATCTCCTAAATGGCTGAACGAAAAATCACGTTCTTGGTCTCTAATTAAATGTAAGACAATGATCTACAATTTCTTCTACAACCAACCCACCAAGAAATACCTCTATGTCCCCAAATCACAGCTCTAAAAATAGGGTTTGCTCAGCTCGAGAATTTCAGAATTTTTCCCAACTTTAGATCCACCATTCCCCCTAAATCCACTAAATCCTCCAACCTAGAACACCTCAAACTAGCAAGCCTCCTCAAAGCATAGCATACAAACCCTAGAAAGATTACCTCTCCTTACCCAAAAGGAGGAACAAGGAGGATGGAGGGGGGGCTGCTGCTGCCACTTGAGGAAGGAGGAGGCAGGGAGGTGGTGCGCCTTAGGAATGAGGAGGGAGGAGGAGCTTGTCCAGGTAGCTTGGTTGGCGAGGAGGAGGCGCAATGCAGGGAAACTAGGAGGGGAAAAAAGAGTGAGGCTAGGGGGTGGCTTGGGGCTGGTGGGGCTAGGGTTTGGGGTAGCCCCTTCACACAAGCCCAAAACATCTACTAAAGCCCATCAATTCCCACACCAGGGCCCAACCTTAGAAATAAAAAATTGCAATGTTACATGCTTGATCCATGGATGGTACATTGACAAGGCAAATGAGGCTAAGCATCACATCAATTTCAATGTGAGGTATAGAGGGGACATTTTCACCATGAGGAGCATGGCACATTCCCATTCTGTTTTGAGGATCTCTTTTGTTTGAACCAACTGATAGCCATGATATTTCTGTTGTACCTCTTGGATATTGTGAGTGTCGCACCATAGAACATGAGATTATGACTGTTATATGATTTTGTATAATATTTTTCAATATTTTACAGAAGTTGCAGGATAGATAATGAGGTAGCGAGCCCTAATAGGTAAACACGTAGTTCGGTTCATCAACCCCGAGATGGTGTCTGTGACCATGGCTAAGCTTCAACTAGAGTTTCTTGCCAATTACATCAAGCAGATACTACAAGCTGAGGCGAAAAAGGACTTCCTTCTATTCCTGTACCACGAGGAGTAAGTACTACTTTGAACTTCAATTACTTGTATGCACTTAAACCATATATAAACTTATCTTCTTGCACTGCATACCACTTAGTAAACAACCGCTAGGTTGTACTTGTGCTTGCTCTAAGTGAAAACAAAGTCTACACTTTTAAGTTGCTCGAGAAGAGACCCTTGGCCTAAGTGATCAAGCTTGTTTTGCAAAAGCAAGTACATTCCTCTAACCTAACACTTTTTGTATTTAAGTATGTTTATTTTTTTGTCTCAATGCCAACTCTCCAATGTATGTAGGGATTTCTTCTCTTACATCACTGAAGGAGGATGACATGATGACAAATGAGGTGACCAGTTGGAGTGGAAGCGCATTAAGGTAGAAATGCCTAGCATAGGATTAATTTTTTTACATCTATTCTTCGTCTCATAATTTGATTTTCTTATTCACAGTATCATTAACAGGGTAGCGACAATCTGTGCAGCTTCTACGTTGTGCAGCATATGCTAGTCATGGTCGACAACCTGTCGTTTCTCTAAGGTATATGTACATGTATAATAATACACTTAGCCTTTTACATACAAATTTTAAAACTTAAATTAGTGCTCTTATTTCTATTTTGCAGAAGATCGATATCCCCCTCAAGAGCTTACAAACCAAAGATCTCAATAAATTATGATACCACTTATGCTAGTGGCACTAGACAGAAGTTATAGCGGGGGAGGGTAGGTTTAGAGACTCGATAGACACTTACTAGTCCATATGTAAACAATATTATATCATGTGAATATGATATGTGTATTGACTGTTAAACATGTTTGTGTTCTACATTGTGAACGAAAATGATATGTTTATAATAATGTGTTTGTGTTGTACATGTATTGTGAATGTGATATGCATACTGTGTACAATTTGTGCTGTTTTTGGGAGGATGCAAAAATAACAAACAGCACACCCCCTCTGTAACACCCCGGCGCCAAACACACCGCAAATGCTACCAAAAGACTCTAATTGACGCTTACAACACTCCGGAACCACTCTTGTCCAGAGTGTTCCCAACAAGATCCAAGAAATAAAAACTCGACAAGAAGTTCAATTGACCTAAGGACTCAGCAACGAGTCACTAAACCTTTTACCTCAAATAAAAGGTTGAAACCGACCTTGAAACTCTCTAAAACTAGCTCAAAACTAAGTCACCGAAATTTAGAAAATTTCGGCATGATCTCTCTAGACAGTAGGACATCCACTCAGCAGATAGAAAACAATTGCAGTTATGATATCATTCTAGCAGGTCCTTAGTTAATCAATCACACATCCAATAGAATTTAATAACTACACCACGACGAACGACATATTACAACCATAATCAATACAACCAGGCTTTACAAATCGATTAAATGGTTTGATGCAAACGTGATTGTGCTACTACTCCCCCTATGCATGCCAGTTTCAATGTACCTGCAACAACACAACCAACAAGCGTGAGTCGATGACTCAGCAAAGTACATGAGAGTAACAATTCCAATTTATCATAAGTAAAACAAGAGCTTGACCATAAAAGCAAGAAAGACAATTGAAGCAACATCCGGACAATACGCATTTATACCTATTTAAAGCAATAACATGACTATACAAGAAAATTACCGCAATCAAGTCATCAACTTGATAATAAACCCATTCAATGCCAAAGAAGCAATACTTAACTCTAAGTCACAAAGTCTCTCGACTCAACTACCCTTGTTGCAACTCAAACCATTTTCATCAATTGCATTTGAGTTCATAACTCGACTTCACTCCACGATATTCATACAACATAATTAGCAGGGCAAAGAAAAGCGCTAATTCATCAAATGCAATTTAATCTCCCCTTTTTGGGTTGAGTCCACGACTCCACCCTCAATTACCGTAATTACCACACATATGACACACCATTTACCACAACACTCATTATTAAAGATGCAATACACATGAATGCTCTTCTCGATGCACGTACTGGTACTGCCGAGTGCCCACCCGTCGGTGTGCACCCTCACGTCCCTTCCATCTCGTGGAAGGTGCCTACTCTTACCGTCTCGCTCCCATTCACCTCGATGAATGAGACTACGAGGTAGGACTTTCGTGTTCACTACGTGTGAACACAGAGGCCCGCATCAGAATGGGTCGCCTCTTCCTTTAATGAATGCACAATGCAATTTACATGAATGAAGTGCAACCCTTCATTCATCGCCAACACTAACACAGTCGTAACCACATACATAAATATAGCCAAATTCTCACATTTCTAAGTCACCAGCGATACTAGTAAAATCAGATTCACCCATAAGACATGGCAACTCATAACAAAGTTTATGTCATGCAACTACATCCTACGGCCACCGAGCTATGTTCACACAATACACTTGTAATTCAATGCTCACATATACTATCTTTATAAATGACTTAACCGTTGGAACCAAACTCATGTTAGCCCCAATCACTCAAACAACATACTCGCTATAATCAACCTTACTAAAAACTCGGTCTCAATTAGAGTTCATCTAATTAACAGAGCAACCATTAAATTAAGAAGCATAACATATGAACACACATCCACACTCAATACACGGTGTACTTGCATCCATTCCCTTACCCTTTTAATCATCATAAACATTTCCATAAGATGAAGCACCTTCTAGCTATATTCAAGCAAAGCTTACCTCTTGCGTATTCATCGGCAATTATGTACGCTATGAGCAAACAATCGATTAATCCTCCTAGCCACAATCTAGAGAATGCACTTGCCTTTTACTGACGAAGAATGGAGTGGCATACAATTGAGGTCACTCCCGATAGAATCTTCTCTGCAATTAAACAATACTCATCCAACTCAACTTTATGCACACTTGAAACAAGCGACAAAAGAAATCAACTCTTTTGCACACATAATGCCCTAAGTATATGATTCTATATCACAATAAAATGATCAATGCAGTCTCTTGAGCATACTGTGATAGGAAGAGGGATGTTAAGGTATCAACATTGCATGACCTACATAATAGTGGGTCCACTACTATTACCAAGTATAGCATGTCATACAAGATTAAGCACCACTCTCTATTTTTTTATTCACTCATATCCACAGATTCATACTTGGAACTAATCAGCATAAGAGTCTTCTAGCATCACTACAAGCCAAAAATACCTCTAATGGTTGAACCAAAACCATTAACCAGCAAGACATCTTTTTTTTTATCGCAAGCAGATAAATCATGATTACAACATATTAACTCTAACATGTAGTTGCCTTAGCCCTTAATCATGTATAATCATCAACTAAACAATAGCAAGCATTATGATCATATTATGCTAGATTGCTAGATACTTAAACAAACACATACATATTAGACAATATGCAACTCTTGCTAGTAAACATGCTTCACAAAATCACAGAAGTCCAGTACGCATCCTCTATATCTAAATCCACTCTCGCTTATTAAACATAGAATTTTCAACATGCACACCTCAAACAACAAAGTGCATGCAAAAAACATTTCATTCCCATGAAAAACCCTAGCTAGGCATTTCATCAAACACCATGTAGGCAAGCTAATCCCCCCCCCAAATTTATACCTCAAAGCTATTGCCATGGAGGAAGGAGGAGGTCTTTGGTGGAGGAAGAACTCTTCTTTGCTCTATTTCTTAGCCTTCTTTCTTCTGGTTGGTGTTGTCATTGTTATTGGCACTATTGCTACATTCTTTGGTTGATTCTTCTTGCCTTGATCTGGAGAGGCCTTGAGGAGGAGATCGACCAGAGGCGCCTCTGAGGGACGATAGGGCGGACGGTCGGCTGGGGCTAGGGAGGAGACAATAGGAAACTGGAGAGGACCGGCCGACAGAGAGAAAGGAAAAGGCGTCGGCCCCCTTGGAAACGCACAGAACAGAGATGGAGAGGAGAAATCGACAGGAATGGGAAAAAGGCAGCTCTCCCAAAGAGAATTTCAGCCACACACTCCAAGAGAGAGAGATGGGGCTTGGTAAAAAGTAGGTGGAGGGGGAAATTCCAAAAATACCCCTCCCAAACCTAAAAAAACTTTAACCCAAATCCCTCCAGATGGCCAACCTCCTCTGAGATTACCTGCCAGACGGGCCCAGCTCACCCGACTGAAGGCACAAAAATTTGGAGCGAGGGTTCGCGATATTACACCCTCATCACAATTGGTTCTACCTTAGAACCAATTATGATGAGGCCTTCATCACAATCAGTTCTTTCTCAAAACCGATCGTGATGGTCGAGATGACGATCAAAGGGGGGTGAATGATCCCAAAATAAAATTTTTCCTTAAACAAAGTGATCCGAACAAGCCTACACTAAATAAAATCAAAACAGAGCAAGAAATCAAACTAAAACAGCCTTGACTGCTCAGGCCGGTACTACCGTACTTGGACCGGTAGCACCGAAGTCCAGTAGTAATGCACGAGGGCCGGTAGCATAGGGCTCAAGAACATCAACAAGAACAGAGAGAAAAATAACATGAACTCAAAAGCCAAATTGATGCAACTTTTGATTGGCAGAACACAAACTCATGAAACTTGGTAGATGTAATCTTAAGGATGTCAGGAACTTATTCCAATCTTCAATCATAAGGATTGATGTAAAAGTTCCGACCTTTTTGACCAGGAAGAGAAAACACACCAAGTTCAAGCAGAACACAAGAACTTGATCTTGGACTTACTTTTGGGGTTTTGATGATCAAGATGATCTTGGATAACCTCCCACTTGTCACAGCAAGCAAGAACTCAAGTTAAAATCTCCACAAACATGATTAATAAGAATGAATCACTCAAGAACTCAAGATTGGTTTCTTGCAACAAAAATGCAATGATTATTCGAATTAGGAGCAATAGCATGTAGAAGGAGGGGAGGCAAATCTAAATTGTGTATAAGTAAATTGCAAGAAGGTAAGTGCGGAATTTAAATACAAGAAAGTAAATTGCTGAATTTAATGTGTAATGTAAAAGTGAAAATTAAATTCAAGTATAATGAAATGTATTTTTCATTTTCTGAAGGAGAGATTACAAAGCCACACAACAAGGTGGGCAAAGCTCAAAGGAGCATAACAATCTCAAAACCTTCTTTGGAAAAAATTCACCAGACTAAGGCCGATGCTACCGCCCATGGTAGACCGATGTTACCACCCCAGGCGGTAGCATCACCCTATGCTGAACCAGAAAACACATTCTTTGGAATTTTCACATCGGCCAAAGGCCTGGTGCTACCGCCCTGCCTAGTGCTACTGCATCCGAGTCGGTAGCACTGCTAGCCGGTGCTACTGCCTATGCCAGACCGGTAGCATCGCCTTTGCTGGGCAACACTCAAAATGCTTCAAATTTTAATTTAAACCTCAAATCTCTCTCAAACTCAAACAGTACAAGCTTGAACAATGTCAATAACTCATCACACACATGGGTAGATCTCCACATAGCCTTGCAATCTCCCCCATGATGAGTTTATTGACAAAAACCAAAAAGGCATAAAATTTTGAGTTTAAGAAAGAGAAAAAGAAGCATTTGGAATGAAAAGCCAAGCTTGATCCAAAAGAAGAAGAAATGAGATTATGACCAAGTTGACAAGAAGGATTTTAGAGTAAAAATAAAGAAAGAATAAGTTTTCCACAAAAGCTCTAAAAGACCAATAAAAACTCACATAAACTCAAATATGCTTATGATTCAAGATAGTTATGAAGTTTGCAACAAAATCTTAAGATCCAAAATGCAATTCTATTATATCTTTTAATGACTACATTTTTATCTTTCAATGATACCTTTTCTACCATTTCTGCCTCTTTTGGCAATATAGGTATCAAGAAAGTATTTTCTCCTCCGTTGAGTGATATGCATCTAAAAAGCTTTGAAAATTATCCAAGTGATCAAAATGACAAGATATGACACCAAGATGGACAATTTTAGATTATGCTAAACTACGACATGTCCAAATGCAAATAACAAGTTTTGCTAGCAAGCCTCTTTTTGAAAATGTTATTTTTAGCAAGATTTGACAAGTGCAACTAGAGGAAAAGCCACTCAAAGGATTAATTGGAAAACCTAGTATTCAACCTACTCAACACTTTGGGGAACTAGAAGTGCATACAAGGTCCTTTGAGCTCATTTTTCATTTAATGCAAATTTTTCTTGAAGATCTTAAAAAAACATAGCGGGGTGCAAATGTTTGACATTATTTGCATTCTTTACCCACTTATGTTTTTTTTGTTTGTATTTTTGAAGTGTAGTTGACTCAAGCCATATTCGACCATTTCAAGAAGGACTCTTAAAAGGATGTTCTCAGTCATACACAACACATTCCATGTTCATCCCATGTGCAATGGGAAGTTATCTTGTGAATGCAAGGTGTTGAGTCTAATGCGCACAAAAAGAGTCATATTTTCTTGCTTTCATTTTAGAATATATATGAGCGATTGAAGGACTCAAGTATGGATCAAACTCGTTTCACCCAAGTTGCTATAGGAACTCTAGAGAACTCCAAAATTTCGCAAATCTTGGTAAATACCCTTAGAGAAGAAACTTAGCAAGTAAAAGGCAACATGTTTCATTAAGTTTTTCTATTAAAGCTCATTTTTCAATTTTTAGCAAGCATAGTAAGATAAATGAACTTGGACATATCTAGCACTACTAGAATTCTGGGCTTTTGCAACGGCGAGAAATCATTGCAATAGGGCCCATTTCGTTGCAATATGTACCAATAGCCACAATATGACAATCGTTGGCAGGCGTGGCTATTAGTTGCGTGGTCCAAAGTTTGGGCCATGATTTACGTTTTGTTGCAATTGTAATGCTAGTTGCAACGGGAATATGCGTTGCATTAGTCCGTAGTTGCAATGACGGTTTGACGTGGTAATAGTCTCAATTGTCGTGGCAATAGTAGTCTCTATTGCCACGCTCTCATGCGTTGCATTAGATAGTAGTCGCAATGACCTTAATACCGTGGCAATATTTTTTTATTGTCGTGGCAATAGAGATCTCTATTGCCACGCGTTTAGGCATCTATTGCCACACGTTTAGGCATTGCGTTAGACAGTAGTTGCAACAAAAACCAATCCATGGCAATAAGTGAGGTCGCAACGAAATAATTTTCGTGGCAATATGATGTATTGCAATGAAATAACTTCGTTGCAATAAATTATAACAACGATCTATATCTGTAGCAATTCATTTTGTCGCATAGCGAGGTCAATGCATATTGCAATAATATTTGCTTATATACCGTTGTTGCAAAAGAAATGTACTCAAATTAGAAATTGCACGAACATAAATATCAATTATAGGCATCAAATCATATATAAGAGCATTTGTAACAATCTTTTTTTGTATGTACAAACATCAAGTAAAAGAGACCAATAATAGAATAATTTAAGTAGTAATCTCGAGCGAAAACTTTAAATTTCTCAACTAAGATTGCGATAACAGAACTAATCTATTGACTAGTGACTTGAGAATAGGTTGTTCCACATTGTAGACTTGCTTGACTTGACCATGCGATGAGACCAGACGCTCCGCTCAAATTGTATCCTCCTGTTGAATAAAAGCACGGTTTATTCTTTTGAGCATAAACAAATAGTGGATCTGTATATTATCATAATGCACAGTGCATTGCTGAAAAATAAACTTTGCAATTCATACCTTGTTCAGCCCTTCACCGACCATGATTTTTAGCAACTTGCCTCAACTGCTAGGTAGTTATATAATGCGGTGTCCCATTGGAATCGTTATTGAATAGATTACGCTTGACATTAGAACTTCGAGTGTTGTGATTATTCTTGTCCACAACTGTCCTAGCTGCATCATTACTTGGGATGATGCTTGTTGGGTTAGTCTGCATTAGAAAAAAAAATAAGGTCGCGTATAATGTGCAAAACCATCATTGAACTAAATTGTTTCCAATTTCTTTACCTGCTGTATTGATGCTTCTCTCGTTACGCAATCAATGAAAGCATCTCTTCCCGAGTGCAAGCCTTGCATTCTGCTCCTCTTGAATCTATCGCCTACTTTCTTCGCTATCCTATCCCTTTCAGCAATCTCATTTGCAAGTTGCTCTTTTAACTTTTGAACCTCACCTTGGAGCTCAACATTTTGTAGTTGGGCTGCGGTATATTTCTGAGCTTGTTGTTCGATTTGAGCCTACATCCTTTCGATGCGTGTTGACGTTTAGCCAAGTATCCTGTCCGTGAAGTTGGGATGTTTTGCTTGATGTGAGTTCCTTGTAGCTTGATTGGAAAATATTGTTTTCCTGTTCATGTGAAAGGATGCCATTGTCTCGCTGTAATTCTACCTCACAAATCTTCTCGCATGCCCCGTCCTAAGTGACAGAACACAAGTTAATTGAATATTGAAGTTTTGAAAGATTGTAAAAAATTACAAACACATTGTGAGTCCAATATTAAAGTACTCACATAAACTTTTTTAGGTGCAGCATCTGACCATTGCCCATTCTTCATGTGAGTGCTCATCCAGAGGTGCACATCATTTGGCTCTTCACCTGTTTCTGGGTCTCTCTAAAATTGCAAGGACATGGCATATTAATCCTACATCATTTATGAAAAGAGGAGCATTCAAACATATATTTACCTGCTCATAGCTAATTTGAGAAAAAGGTTTGGAACCCATCAAATGCTTGGTCTTTTGTTTTTGGCGGTTTCCAGAGTTTTGATTGCTAACCTTCTGTAGTAGGTGACAGTACAAAAAAGATTACAGACGCACTTTATGTAGCAGTGTAAAATATAAAAAAGAAAGTATAGTATGCTTGGAATAGAACTCTAAGTACTGTAATAGAGAAAGAAAGCACTATATGTTGTATGCAAAATAAAAGGTATGTATAATTTCGTTTAACCTTGAATTGTTCAGACCCAAAATATAAGTTCAAGTAGTGCCACTCAACAATGACATCTTCAGGCTTTTGTTTCATTCTCTCAGCATAAGTACTATACGCCTTGTATGTAGCACTCAATGTTGACCGCCATCCCCTGTAACGCTCTTTGGCAATATCCCATATCTTTTCCTTTGCATTGGGGGTGTTTTGAAGGTCCCATTTATTCTGTGTTGAATGAAAACACAGAAAGAAATCAAAGTTTTTAGTAACTAGAAATATATACATGGAACCGAAACAAATAACATTATACGAACCATGACATCTGTAGCTATAGAATTTTTTACTATTTCTTGTAAACATTACCACTTCAACGACAAAGGAGCGGGCGTTTGTTCCTATGGGCCCTCCCAGCCTCGCAGAAAATTGTATTTCCATTTTTTGAGTGCCCATTTTTATTCTCTTATTGGCTGCTGCTAGACTTTTGAGTGTACCACGACCAGTTTTTTGCACCCTTGATTGAAACCTGCTAACATAGCATGAAGAATATAAACAAATATATTCACGGAGGCAGATTTGAGCATAAGAATATAAACAAGTACCATTTTTTAACACTTTACCATCAGTTTTACGCTTTAAGCAGCGAGCATGAGATGGCCGGCTTGTTGTTGATGGGTTGCTGTCATCGATTTCCCTGTCAGGTATGTTAGGAAGATCCTTGCGATGCTCCTGTACATACGCAGCAGAATACAATGCAAACATCGGTAAGTAATTATGGACAATACAATATATCGTGTATTCAGTGCGAGAAAACCAATTACTAATATTTGGAAGGTCGCCTTGCTGCCTTAACCATTCCTTATATGTTCTGATTGTATCCTCTCTATAATCATCCTTAAATTCTGCAATTCATCAGCATGTTAGCTTTGTATGGTCAATGCATTATATGGCTAGAAGTGCGAAAGTGCAGCAACATAGCTTACCTGTATCTGGTTCTTCACGTTGCAGCTTCTCAAGCCATAGCTTGTATGCATCAATATTCTCATCTGTAACAAATTTATCCTCGACTGGTGCCTCCCTAGAGCGCTTTATGGGTGTAATGCTAACCTGCATCTCCCTCGGCGGATCCTTTACCATTAATAATCGAACCTTCCTCTCTACCTCGTTGTTTGTTACCATTCTAAGTGCTTCATGTTCAAAATCAATCGGCTCAAGAGTTGCGACATCCCTGCCACATCGCTTCTTATAGAACAAGTAATCTCTCCCTGAGTACCCAAACTTTGATTTCAAACACATCAAGTTGTAAAATGAGATATTAGCTCTATCCATATCCATTTCATGGAATTCTTCTCCTGCAGTGCCCCTCACCTTTGAAATAGTAAAGTCCAACTCTCACTAGTTAGCCTGCAAAATATATTTTAAAATTAGTTGAATTACATAACATTATAATTTCATCGCTTCTTATAGAACAAGTAATCTCTCCTTGGGTACCCAAACTTTGATTTATTTTGTATCTATTACATCCAGGTAAATATTATAGCTGCAACACACATGTCTAGATGCTAGTCTAATTATGTCAGATCGAGAAATGACAAAACAAAACAATTTCAAATGGTGGATTGCTTTTGGAGGGTGAATTTACCCGCCAGGGGGTGGATCAAAAATGGGGGGCGCTGCAACACGAACGACAGTAGGATCACCAACGCCATTCTCAATAGTCATCTTCCAGTTCACAAGACCTTCCTGAGTTGCTGAAACAAGGCTGCAAAGAGGTAAGACAACATGCAGTAATAATGCAACAATGAATAGTATTTGAAGCGTATAATGCATTCAACAAGAAAATTAGTTGTTACTCATCATGACTTTGTTATTGCAATGTTGCCAATTACCAAACAAACTAGTTAGAGCAGGAAAGGAAACCGTTGAAGAAATCAGATGTTGAGCAGGAAAGGAAACCTGAATTCAGATGTTGAGCGCTCTAAACTGGAGGCAACCGTTGAAGAAATCAAGGCTGGAAATGAATATGTGATCACAGAAAATCATTCAGCTGAAAGAAAACAACATCAACTGGGTAGGTCACTTTAATCCTATGCTCAATTGGACAAGCAATGCGTGGCATATTTATGGTGTAATTTTGATCTGCTCTCAAAATCCGAAGTGGAGAGCAATAGAGTCATCTCATATATGGGAAATAGGATCACTTAAGGGTGCTTAATAGCTCAGAATAGTTGTTAGCCTGCTGCACATTGAACTGCTTTGCAACTAGCAATCTGTGGGCTCTTCAGGTATAAGCTTGAGAAGTTGTTTCTACTGGACAAACTCTATCGAGTTGAAGCTCGAAGCGAGCCGTTAATCTGAAAAGTAGCGAAAAGAGAGAATAAACATAATCTAAGAAAGAAGAAGATGGCCCAACGTTATTTTCATGGTTGTCATGGTGCACTAAGCGATCATGGCATCTGAGCACCTTGTCCACTAGTCGATTAGGATGTCGCCTAATGATTGTGCAGGCAACACTAGGCAAACATAAACGCATGCATTAAACAGCAAATTATAGAGGTTGACACTAGAGAAGAGAGCATCGCGATACTACACTTCTCTGATAATGAAGAGGGTCGTGAGAGGGCATATAGCGAGAACAAATGGAGCGAGAGTGGAGAAAGAGGAAGTGCATCAGAGCAGATCGGAAGAAAATACAAGCAGAGAACAGTATCTATGCTACCAATACAACAGAGGGCTCACATACATGCTCGACTGGTGCCTCCCTAGAGCCTGTTTCTGAGCAAGTCAAATATAACAGTAAAATTTATCAGTCGTGCAATTGTCAAGTATTAGTAACAAATATACATTAAACATGTATGTTCCCTGACATAAAAAAACAAATATTATTAGAAAAAACAAATAGTATTAGTAACAAATATATAGGTGTCCATCAGTTTAAGCGCTACTTATTAGAAAAACCATTAAATTTTTATTAAAACGAATAATTGTGAAGTCGATTTTCCAGGAACCCCAAGTTGTAAAGGTTTCGGCATCACCCTAATCAGTTTCTCGCCACTGAGATTAGCAATACTTCAGAATTTGCATAATTCATTCATACTAAAGTTCACCAATCAATGCACATAGATTCATAAAACGGTCAACTCAAAGTAAGGGCCCTAAGATTGAAGCAGCCACCACTTCAATAGCCAATCTTTACCATAGCATTCGAAACATCCTAAATCCAACCAAGCAACATCAAATCAACTAAAAGTTAACCCCGCGAGGACCAAAATTTTTGGCACCAATTAATACTCTTTGTCAAGCAATATTCACAAATGTAATTGACAAGACCGACACAATTTAATTCAGGTTAAGTTGCCAAATTTTCTACAAAACGTTAGGACGTCGATCTACTCTTTTTCACTAATCTAATCTAGTGGAAATAAGTAAATATATACCACTTGAAACAAATTTGCTCAATTTAATAGTTAAGCAATCATAAATTCACAACAAAGGTTTCACCGCTCCAATTACCTCTCTTCCCCCACAAATATCAATCGAATGCGCTCAAATTAGGACCACAAAGGCAATCCATTTCATCACAATGCACCAATTACACATCATTTGACACGCCCCTGAGGCACTAGATCTTACCATCTGCTTAACGCTCGCTGATGAACAGGGGAAATCAAGCCACGTCTTGGACCTCGTCGAGATGTGCCTCACGAACACCACCACCTCCTCGGTCACACTGACCACGGGTCCCCCTCGTCCGCCTCCCCTGCCCGAACGGCAGGAGCGAGGACGCAATCTTGGAGATCCCCGCGGAGAAGTCCCCCCGGCGTCCCTCGGAGAAGTCCCCCTGGCGTCGCGTCGGTGCCCAGTGCTGAGGGCGAGATCGCCGGGGAGCTTTGGAGATTTGTTTTGTCGCGTCGGTGCCCAGTGCCGAGGGCGAGATCGCAAGGATCCGTTTCGGAAGTAGCTTTGGAGATTTGTTTTGTCGCGCGAGTTTGGCGGCGCTGGGCAACGCAGAACCAAAAGCGTAAGGGGGAGAGCGGCAGATCGGGGGGGGGCTCGGATGGGAAAAAAAATGGAGGGAGACGCTTGGCAAGACAAAATATCGCAGAAAATCGAAACAAAAAGGAGGGAACGAAAGACCGGAGCTAAAATGCAAACAATTAGAATATGAGAAAATAATTTTTTTCAAACATAATCTGATCGTCGGCCTTTTACATACATGCTTTGATTCACACTTTATTTTTGCAATTTATTTTACCAAGTTCTAGTATACCCTATACGATGCACATATGTTTTTTATCATATATGTTTTCCTGTACTGCACAGAATTTCTATTGCATGTTAGAAGTGTAAGCAGGAGTCCTCTGAGTAATTTTAGCTCATTCGGAGAACAAAGACTAGCTTAAATAGGCTGATAGAGCAAAACGACATAAGCAACAGAGGGTGAGTCGACTTCTATGATTTTTTGTGGGCAATATAGAATGAATTCGAACGGCGAATTTTTGTGGCACATTTTTGGTGCAAGTGGGAGTTCTCTTCGAAATTTTTAGCTCATTCAGAGAACAAATGCTCGACTGAATAGCCTAATAGAGCCAAACGGTGTACGCAAAAGAACGTGTGCTGACTTCCATGATTTTCTTGGGTATCTGAGAATGAAATCGAGCGGCGAATTTCTGTGGTAAGATATCTCTGCAAGTGGGAGTATATCATGAAATTTTCTCCTTATTCGGAGAATAAATGCTCTCTTGAATTGGCGATAGAACCGAATAGCGTAGGCAAAGAGGGTGAGTCAACTTTTATGAATTTTCTGTCTTTATGTGAGCTAATTCTAGTGGCGAATTTCTGTTGCATGTTAGAAGTGTAAGCAGGAGTCCTCTGAGTAATTTTTAGCTCATTCGAAGAACAAAGACTAGCTTGAATAGGCTGATAGAACAAAATGACATATGCAACAGAGGGTGAGTCGACTTCTATGATTTTTTGTAGGCAATATAGAATGAATTCGAACGGCGAATTTTTGTGGCATATTTTTGGTGTAAGTGGGAGTTCTCTGTGAAATTTTTAGCTCATTCGGAGAACAAATGCTCGACTGAATAGCCTAATAGAGCCAAACGGTGTACGCAAAAGAGCGTGTGCTGACTTCCATGATTTTTACTGGGTAATACAGAATGAAATTGAGCGGCGAATTTCTGTGGCAAGGTATCACTGCAAGTGGGAGTATATCATGAAATTTTCTCCTTATTCGGAGAATAAATGCTCTCTTGAATTGACGATAGAACCGAATAGCATAGGCAAAGAGGGTGAGTCAACTTTTATGAATTTTCCTGTACTGCACAGAACGAATTCTAGTGGCGAATTTCTGTTGCATGTTAGAAGTGTAAGCAGGAGTCCTCTGAGTAATTTTTAGCTCATTCGGAGAACAAAGACTAGCTTGAATAGGCTGATAGAGCAAAACGACAAAGGCAACAGAGGGTGAATCATTTATTTTCAAATCTTTCGGGACGTATACCAAGAATATCATTTCTAAATTTGTTTTAATATTATGAATGCCTAAATTCATGTTAGAGGAGAAACCATAAAAACTTATGTAATCGGGAGAAATAGATGTTTGATTTTATAGCACAAGTTTCTTTTGTTGTTTGAGCTTTATGAAAAAAATAAGAAAATAAAATAGGAGATTAAGAACTTCTAATTGGCTGCATTAGAAGTGCGACATGGGAGGAGTGATCAAGAAGGTGCTTCAGGTGCGCGCCTAGGCGCAAGACCAGAGTGCCACGACTCTGGCAGTTCACTTGGCCAAGCGACATCGGAGAGGCCAGAGGCGAAGGAGGCAGCAGCGGCGGTGGCACAAGCACCGATCCCATCATCCTCATAGAGATCCCCGACACGTCATCTTCGGAGGAGGAGCAGGTCGGCTACGCTACATCGGCGGACGAGGAGACTTGTCGGAGGAGGTGAGCAGCCATTCATATAGTCAAATTTTGAGAAATTTCTCCATGCGCTCATTCCATGTCGATCTGAGATCAGAGATTCCATGTCGTATATGAGAAGCATTTTGTGCATTAGCCATCATCTGTTATGTGTTTTCAGCTAAGCCTTTTTTACTTTGACTGAATACACGAGAACTGACTATAACAGATTTCACTGAAGGTGTTCTGCTCTTATTTCAGAAACCAGAGCAAAGCTGCACAAAGAAACAAAGCCGAAGAGATGACTTGGAATCTCTTGGATATGTACTTATGTACTTCCTAAGGGGAAGCCTTCCTTGGCAAGGTCTGAAAGCAGGAACAAAGAAGCAAAAGTATGAGAAAATTAGCGAGAAAAAAGTTGCAACATCAATTGAGGCACTATGTCGTGGGTATCGTACTGAGTTTGCATCATATTTCCATTATTGCCGTTCACTGCGGTTTGATGACAAGCCTGATTATTCCTACCTTAAGCGACTATTCCGTGACCTTTTATCCGTGAAGGTTCTTGATTGCTCTTCTGAGCGGCAATCAATCTTCTGGCGAGGCAAGCGCCGCTATGGTCCGATCGGAAGGCGGAAGAGTCACAAGCCAACGGGCGGTACAGAATGGCGGCGCACGGCTACTCGGCCAGAGAAGCGGACGGTCGCACGGATCCGGCTGTTGGGTGACGCCGGTGAGACACGGGCGAAGAAGCCGGCTCGAAGATGGGCACCGGCTGAAGCGGCTCCGTTGGCTTGTGACTCTTGCTGCCTTCCGATCGGACCATAGTAGCGCTTGCCTCGCTCGTGAAGATTGCTGTCGCTCGTAAAGAGCACCGAAGAACAACTCACCTGTTGAAGATTTTTTGATCTGCAATCAGAACCAATCCGGCCATTCCAATTAAACTGTTTTTCTCGGTTCGGTCCATTCTACGAGACCAGCTTCAGATTCGAAACCTGGCCGAGGCGGATGTGGCAGAAAAAACACGATGAGGGCTCAGGCCGGGCAAGCGGCCCGCGCATCGCAGGCGTAGAATAGGGACAAGAACTCAGGAGAAGAAGAACATGGGCTGTATGGGCTGGGCTGAATCTATAGGATTTGTCCGATACATGTCGTGACCCATATGTAGACTTATTGCCACGTAAAAGGAAATCGTGGCTATAAAATTAAAAATCACCACGAAATAAAATATTATAGCAACAAAATTTACCCGTGGTAATAAAATCTTATTTAATGCAACGATTTTATTTTTTGTTGCAATACGACCAACCTTTTGCCACGACAGTTAACAATATCGCAACGTACAGTAATTCGTGGTAATATATTGGATGTATCGCCACAATTTTTCAAATCGAGGCAATAACACCACTCTAATGCAACAGAATTTATGGTGTTGTAAAAAGTTTCGTGGCAAAAGCCTGGATTTCTAGTAGTGTAGGTTAGTGATTTTCATTATATGATGTAGCTTGGTGTTTAGCATGATGAGATAAATCATTTGCATAATAGATAAGGCTCATAAAATAGAAAATAAGGTCTATATGCAATGCATAAAGTAGATTCTCAAGACTCCACCTTAACAAGTGAATCAATTTTAAGCACAAATCTGTTCAAGTTGAATTATTTGCAAAATTAAGCTCAAGAAAGATCCAAATGAACTCAATCAAAACCAGAAACTTAGAATGAGGAGAAGAAGTTTAGAAACTGCAAATTGGATGGTTATAAAGCATAGAAAAAATAGTAGAAAACTCTATGGCTTATACTCGCTCTTATCTTCCCCAATGACTGACCTAGGGAAACTGGCTCTATATCCCAAGCTAAGGAGTGCACATAGACTCTGTCTATCCAGGGGGCCCAACACCTGTTAGACTTATAAGACTGTGAGGCAACTCGACCTAGAGAGAAGAGAGAACAGCTAATTATGCACGATAGCAATCTAAAGCGTAAGATGAGAGGTCCATGTGAAGAATACCAGAAGTCTAAGTGAAGTGATCTCAAAATAGAAAATTAAGCCCATAAACACCAAGAAGATGCAAAAGAAAGAAAATACTAGAAGAAAATATATAATACATAATATACAGATCATCTCCCTCTCACGATAAGCCGTAAGGGCTTACGACTCCAAGCTCACTCCTCAAAGGAACAAATCTAGAGGCTTGGGGGAGATATCGGCTATCTGGCAATCACTCTCTACAAACTGAAGCGTGATATCCCCCTTCTCCATGTAGTCTCCAAGGAAGTGATATCTAACATCAATATGCCTGGTTTGAGAATACTGCACTGGGTTCTTAGCAATGCAAATAGTAGAAGTTTTGTCACAGAAAAGTGGAACACTCTTATCACTAATCCATAGTCTCGCAGAGTCGATAATATCCAAAGCACTTGACTGTAGCAACTCACTACAGCAACAAATTCAGCCTCTATAGTGGATTGAGCAACCCCAGACTGCTTCCTAGATGACTAAGAAACAGCATCGAAAAAGCCTCGAAGGGACAAACAAGAAGAGGAAGAGTACCAAATATCATAATCAGTGGTAGTATGAAGGTACCTGAAGATGCCCTTCAATGCTTGACGATGAGAGGTGCGAGGAGACGCCTGAAATCGAGCGCACAGACACGTGGAAAAATGTATTTCCAGCCTCGAAACAGTTGAAGAACTAGCAAGAACAAGGATAAAGCACACACATGAATTGAGGTTTTGAACTTGTTTACTGCTGCTCTAGCCGAGTCAGGAAAGCAAGGTTAAAGTTTCACCCGTGGGGGCAACTAAACTTAACAAAACCCAAGGAGATAGAGAGGGAGCTTGTCCAAAATATGGCAAAGGAGATTGTCGAAGGTTAGTGATCGACAACACACTTATATTTGAGTACCTTCGAGATATGCAGGGTCAAACTTGCAAGAGGGAACAAGCAATGTAGATAGGTTCGGACCTCGTCGATGAGTAATGCCCTACTCCTGTGTCGATGATGATTGAGATCGATGAAGAAATTACAGAACTTATGGCTGATTACAAGGTATCCCTGATTATAAGGAAGAACTACGAAAATGGGGCATGGCTAGGCTATGGCTTATGCTAGATTGCTAAGGGTCTCAATGGCTTCTTCAGGCTTCCGCTCGCTTCCGATGGGCTCTCAATTGGCTTGTGGACTCGTTGCCATTTCCTCCTCCCTGGTCCTTATATAGTAGGCTGGAGTACCAAGTCATGGTCGATGAGGAGTCCTTCTGCCATTATGACCCCCGTATCGTATCTGAACTTTTATAGCTGTTGGGCATAGTCGAGTGGGTCTCCTTGTAGTGGGACTAGGATCGGAGCTTTCCCTACAAGGGATATCCTTTCCGCGTATACTTTATCCCGTAGACTTGGGCAAGAGATATACAGAATATCCTAGTACTAGTAAATATGTACGTGACGTGATTTTCGACTTTATGCCGCATGCTAAAGGGGACGCGGAGGCTACGCTACACGAATTCAAAATTTTCTACCACGAACACCCAGGATCACATGCAAGTAGTGGATCACGAATCGTTACCCTTGATGCGCAGATGCAGCAGAAGCAGAGTCGTGCGCGTAGAGGAAGTAGACGTTTACGCCCCGATCAACTCCGAGCAGGTCGTAGCGTGGTCGGCGAGCAGGTCGTCGAGGTCATCGAGCAGATTGTCGTGGTCAGCGAGCAAGTCGTTGATCCAACCGAACAGCGCATCCGCGTATGGTAGCGCCTCTAGCGGTATCCACATGTATCGCAGGAGGAACGCAGTGCGGGGTGTGCTAGCACCTCGCCGCGAAACTAGGGTTTTTGGGGAGCGAGAGGGGCGTGCGGTTGCTAGGCGTGGTCAGGGCTCAACTTATCTCTACCCCCGCATGCCACCCCTGGCCTGACCTTATATAGGCGCGCTAGTGGGCTTCATCCCACTAAGGCTTTACCTCCTACGCAGATCATATCCACACGCAAAACCCATTAAACAGTTCCAACCCATTAAGTGTGTGACCCGTTAGGTTCAGTGCAAGTCAGCCGTGGATTCGGAAACTCCTTTCCAACCCACAGATCAACAGCAGCACCTAGCAGTACGTATTGACCCCCGAATGCACAGAATACTTTATTCGGCTGAATCTTTGATACATCGCATATATCGATCCCTTTACCACACGATACCAGTCAAGCTCAAGGCGAGATACGCGCCACCCTTGTTAGTAGCTCGACCACTTCACTCATTAATGTGATGGATATAATACCATGACTAACTCCTACGTCACATTAGCATGGCCGTGAGCTTTTCCTATCCATCCACACTGAGGGGTCCAGAGGTATCTCTCCCGTTGTCTAGGAGGGGCAAATCCCATCTTGATCAATCACACCCCTGGCTATGTTTTGTGGCATACCCAGTAGTCACCTTTATAACTACCCTGTTATGGTGTAGCGTTTGATGACACCAAAGCATATGAGTCCACATAGTGGATATCCATGATGATCTCAGGTCTAAGGACCATATAGGCGTACCACTCGAGACTATAAGCTGATGGCACTTTATAAGATAACAATCTCACAGCGTCTCGGAGTAGGTCTGTCCGACTACCCATGTTCTCCAACATGTGTCCACATTATTGGTTCGATATCTCCACATCAATGGTATGCGAAACATTATCATCAACCAATCAATGTGCTAGTCAAATCACTACCGCTCCTCGAAGTGTTATGGACCAGGGATCCGTTTAGAATAATGTCACTATAACGATGTGTTTCGCAACCAAGTCGCACTCAGTGAACAAAGTCATGACATTAATTTTTGGAACCGATAAGCAATGTTATCATAAGTACATGAACAAAGATGTTTGTACAATCATCCAATGATTGACCTAGGGGTATATTCCCTACAATCTCCCACTTGCACTAGAGTCAATCATGTAAGTATCGTATACCCATGGCTCTTGTGTGTGCCTCATGCTTTGGCTGTGGAAGAGGCTTTGTCAACGGATCGGCAACATTGAGATCCGTGTGCACTTTGCAAATCTTCACATCACCTCTGTCAATGATCTCTCGAATCAAGTGATATCGCTTGAGTATGTGTTTGAACTTTTGGTGAGACCTAAACTTGTTTGCTTGTGCGATGGCACCACTATTGTCACAATAGAGGTCCATTGGACAGGACGCACTAGGAACTACTCCCAACTCAGAAACAAACTTTCTGATCTAAACCGCCTCCTTTGTAGCTTCAGAAGCAGCAATATACTCGGTCTCCGTCGTGGAATCAGCTATTGTTTCTTGCTTAGAACTTTTCCAGCTCACTGCCCCACCATTGAGACAGAACACAAAACCAGATTGCGATCGCGAATCATCTCTGTCGGTTTGGAAGCTAGCGTCGGAGTAACCCTTTACAACGAGCTCTTCCTCGCCTCCAAAAACCAAGAACATCTCCTTAGTTCTTTGCAAGTACTTAAGAATGCTCTTGACAGCCATCTAGTGACTCTCATTGGGGCTCGATTGGTATCGGCTCGTAACATTTAGAACATAAGACACATCTGGGCGTGTACATAGCATGGCGTACATAATCGATCCAATAGCCGAAGCGTATGGAATTCGACTCATTCTCTCTTGCTCATTAGGTGTCGAGGCACACTCAGTCTTGTTGAGATAAACACCATGTGACATTGTAAGAAAACCCTTCTTGGATTCTCCATTTTGAACCGTTTCAAAACCTTGTCAATGTACGTGTTTTGGCTTAGTCCAATTAGCCTTCGCGATCTATCTCTATAGATCTTAATGCCCAAAATGTAAGCTGCTTCTCCTAGATAAATTGAGAAACATTTTCTCAAATAAGATTGAACTGCTTCCAACATCGGAATATCATTCCCAATCAACAATATGTTATCCACATACAAGACCAGAAATCCAATTCCCACTAACCTTCTTGTAAATACAAGGTTCATCCTCATTCTTGATGAAGCCAAACTCTTTGACCACTTCATCAAAATAAAGATTCCAACTCGAGATGCTTCCTTCAGTCCATAAATAGACTTCTGAAGCTTGCACACCTTGCCAGCATTACTAGGATCGACAAAACCCTCAGGTTGTATCATATATACATCCTCAGTCAGGTTTCCATTCAAGAAAGCCATTTTGACATCCATTTGCCAAATTTCATAATCATGAAAAGCGGCAATTGCTAGCATGATCCGGATAGACTTAAACATGGCGATAGGGGAATAAGTTTCATCATAGTAAATACCATGAATCTGCTTAAATTCTTTAGCCACCAGTCTTGCCTTATAGATGTGAACATTTCCATCCATGTCTATCTTTTTCTTGAAGACCCATTTGCACTCGATAGCTTTTACACCATCATGCAGATCAATCAAGTTCCAAACTTCCAATGGACAGTTACCATAGAGCAAGCCATTGAAATAAATAGAACAACATTCATTCTTTATTACAATGTCATAACCCTCTTCCTCCAAAACTGAAGGAGAGATAAGGTTCTTACTCAAGGCAGGAATGTAATAACAATTATTCAATTCCATGACTAAACCAGAAGGCGATGACAAGGGATAAATGTTGACGGCCTTCGCAGCAACCTTTGCTCCATTGCCGACATGAATCTCCAACTCACCACTCTCACAATCTCTAATCCTCCTTAGCCCCTGCAATGATTTGCATGTATGAATCATCAAACCAGTATCAAATACCCTTGATTTGGTAGGACGAGTTGCAAGATTAACTTCTATAACATTAATACCTTTAGAAGCTGGAACTTTTCCATTCTTCTTGTCTTCTAGGTACTTTTTGCAGTTCCTCTTCCAATGCCCTTTACCCTTGCAGTAGTGGCATTTGTCTTTGGTTCTTGGATCTTATCCTCACCATTGCTTTTAGCCTTGCACTTCCTCTTCTTATCCTTCTGAACCATCATCACATGATTAGTGCCCTTTTTAATGCTTTTTTCTGTTGTTTTGAGCATCCCATGCATCTCAGCCAGGGACTTCTCCAGGCTGTTCATATGATAGTTCAAGATGAATGGCTCAAAGCTCGGAGGGAGCGACTGGAGAATCACATCCGTGGCCAACTCTTGGTTCAGTTCAAAACCAAGCTTTTCTAGGCTCTCAATGTAACCAATCATCTTGATGACATAAGGACTAACGGGGAGACCTTTTGCTAGCTTGCACGCAAATAGGGCTTTGGATATTGAATATCTTTCATCCCTAGCTTGGTTCTCAAACATGCTCTTGAGGCCCTCGATCATATCGTAGGCATCAGATGACTCATATTGCTTCTGAAGCTCAGAGTTCATCGTAACAATCATGAGACAGCTAACATCAAGTGAGTTTTAGTGTGCTTCTCATAAGCACGCCTATCAGCAGTAGAGGCATTATCTGGCAGTTCTTCAAGATAGGGCTCCTCTAGAACATATTCCTTTTTCTCTTGCTTGAGAACAATTCTCAAGTTCCGATACCAATCCATAAAATTCGTCCCGGAGAGTTTCTCTCTCTCCAGAACTGACCACAAGTTAAAACCATTTGTGTTAATAGCATTAGGTGTCATCTACAACAGAAATAAGCAAAGTTTCAGCACTATATCCATGTTAATCTTCTATTAAACAAATTTAATAAAAGATGCTCCTACTGATATCACTTTCCCTTTGGCAATCTCGATAGGACAAGATCCATATTCACTAAAGTTCGGGTGAGACTTGTCTGCATCGCTTGAACCTAGTGACATAAGTAGGCAACACCTTGCCAATCACATCATATGTGACTCTTGCTTGTTGGGGTGGCATCGTATGCCCCAACTCCCAACCCGACGCCCCGATGTCCCAAATCCTATTTGGATGACTCTGATAAGCAAACCAATACTATGCATGTGAGTGCACGGGTTAGGCTACACTCACCCTATTGAACAAGGAAAAGGATGGCACCCCTGACTTGTCAGAAGCTTATCCGTCAACGTACAAGACAATAGGCGTAGCTATTGGAAAGCCATCTAACTTTTAATTTTTCGAGGGAAACTATTCAATCAGGTTACCATATTAACCACATATGACATGAAAGAATAGCAAAGTAAGGTAAAGCATCACAGATAATCACATTAAACTGTGAATTAGTATGGCCCATGACATGGTGATCACTATCTCCATGACCATCCTTGTCCACCGGGCCACCAAGGTTGAAGCCTCCATAAATCTGTACTATACTACTACACCTAGCAGCTAGATACAAAATTACATGAGGATTCATAGCATCACATATCAGCATGCAGGCCGTTATACAACAATGGATAGCCTTCAGCTGCAATTAACCATGACACATAGGTCATGAAAATAACAACCATGCATCACATACACAAAGGGTCCATACTGTTCACATCATTCCCTACAAAAACAAGTTAGGCGTAGAATCGTATTCTAGCACATGATGTGAACCAGTTTTAGATTAATATTCACTCTACATTCACGGCGGTTCCGGTAAGCGGACTGGGGTTCGAAGGGGCGAGAGCCCCTCGCGGGTGTGGGCAGCTCCCACGGCGAACTGTGCGGGGAACGTAGATCACATCTATGAAAACGCTATGAAAATTCCAATCTGGCTGATCATATGAAGTCGATTGCCGAGCCATCAGCATGCCTCGATTTTCATAAGACCGATCATATAGATCCAGTGCGCGAGGTCCCCTTGAGAAGACGGCAACAGCATGCGACCACGATCTGTTGGTCCGATCTATTCGGCGCGCGCGCATCCCCAATGGTGTTACCAGCCGGTAGGGGATTTGAGCGGCTCGAATCAAAAAGGAAACAAACTAATCTTTTTGATCGCGCGGAGCTATCAACTCATACCTCTACCCTAGAACTTGATGAGGACATCACTCCTATGCATACGCCCGAGACTCCTCCAGTTGTGATGCAAGGACCCATCACAAGAGCACGAGCACGGCAATTGAATCAACAGGTGAGCTCGTTCCTAAGTGCCCGTGCATATACTTATGAGGATGGTATGGTACCTAATGATATTATTGACTATATTGTACTTAGGAACTTTGGAGAGGATCATGAAGGCTTTGGGAACCAGCAAGGGCTAGGAGGGAGGCATGGAGGGCGTCCAAGTCAAGTTGGAGGCCCAATTCATCTCGGAGTCGACTACCTCGCCACCAGGAGCACTGTTCACTAAAAATATCGCCCAGGCCACAAACGGGCTCCGATTTCGATGATCCACATATGCCTCAAAAGCTAAGGAGATAACCTTTCCAATGGCACTAGTTTCAGGTCATTTAGACTTTGGAGTCGATAGGAATTCACATTGCAATTTGGCGGACAGAATCTGTCCCAGGGTGCTGCGTCACCAATTTGGGCCGTTGGCCCATGTATCATGTTGGAGTCCATCACGGACGCGTCTAGGGTCTCTAGGACATCCCTTAGACCTTATATTCAGTAGCCGCCGCTAGGGTTTGGCTCGGGTTTTGCTTAGATCAATTCTGTCTTTGAACAGCGTCGCTGTTCATCGGTTTGTGAGACCCCAACTCGTGAGCTTCATCCTAAATTGCAAATTCAGTTGCATCTTTCTATGTTCTTGCTTGTGTTCTCGATTCGCATGCAGGGATAAGCCTTCTTGGTGAGGTCAACCGTGTTTGTGCGTGGTTGATAACCAACGGAGCCGTGGTGTAGCGATTGCAGGGTTCGGATCGGTTTTGATCGGAAGCCGGATCGTCAACGTCGAGTCTCCACCAATCGACTTACCTCCACCTATCGGAAGATCGGGCCGCCGTGCGCATCAGAACAACCAATTGATCCAATCAACCCATGAACAACGGCCACATATCACTAGCGCCTGATCTAGATCTAATAAAACACATGATCGGCTCTGATACCACTAAAGGGGACGTGGAGGCTACACTAGCACGAATTCAAAATTTTCTACCGCGAACACCCAAGATCACATGCAAGTAGAGGATCACGGATCGTTACCCTTGATGCGCGGATGCAGCGGAAGCAGAGTCGCACGCATAGAGGAAGTAGACGTTCACGCCCCGATCAACTCCAAGCACGTCGCAGCGTGGTCGGTGAGTAGGTCGTCGAGGTCACCGAGCAGATCGTCGTGGTCGGCGAGTCATCGAGGTCACCGAGCAGATCGTCGTGGTCAATGAGCAGGTCGTCGAGGTCGACGAGCAGTTTGTCGTGGTCGGTGAGCAGGTCATCGATCCAATCGAACAGCGCGTCCGCGTACGGCAGTACCTCTAGCGGTATCCACACATACCGAGCAAGAACGCCGTGCGGGGTGTGCTAGCACCTCACCGCACAGCCAGGGTTTCTAGGGAGCGGGAGGGGCGTGCGGTGGCTAGGCGTGGTCTGGGCTCAACTTATCTCTACCCCCGCATGCCACCCCTGGCCTCACGCCACTTTAATTACATGTGAACTCAACTGAACAATATTGGTGGCACAGCACCCTCAAAAAACTGAGACCATCGCACATTTTTTACTGTTGTGGCTAGCTCGAATAGAATTTGATGATGAGACTAGATCCATTGGAAACAGCACAAAATTATCTTTTCATCAAGTACTCACACACCCCAAATCCATCCGTTTGCATTCTCTAGATCCATTTGAATTTAGACTGATAATTGAAGGTCGAGTGGAGCTCTTTCGTATTCCCACCTTTTATAGTGATTTGTCCCTTTGCATTCCCACATCCATTTGTGTTCCCACCTTGCATGTTGGCTTGTCCTTTTACATTCCCACGATGATCCTTGCTATGGTTCCTGAGTATGCAAATATTATTAGATAGTGGTCTATTCTCAGAAGTAAAATTGGGCATCGCAAGAAGTGAATTAACCTGATAATTTATTTGTCGTGCACAGGCTCGTGTAATTAGCCCTTGAATATTGGTGGTCGGTTGCTCATTGTCGGGTGTATCCGTAGTAGTGATGCCCTCATCATCCTCCCCTTCTTGCATTAGAGTCGTCCTCGACTCAAGCTTGTTGTTCTCTCCTAGGAATGGCTTCAAATCTGAAACGTTAAAAGTGGGACTAAGCCCAAAATCTGCAAGTAGCTCTAGTTTATAGGCATTATTATTAATTCATTCCAACACCTTAAAAGGACCATCATCTCTAAGCATTAGTTTTAACTTATGCAATTTTAGGAAATCTTTCTTTACGTAAGTGCAACCAAACAAGATCACCAAGTTCAGATGTTAATTTCTTTCTACCATAGTTTTTGGCAACCCTATATTTTTTAGTCATGCACTCAATGTTTTCTTTTGTGGTTTCACACAACTTAAGAACAAATTTAGCATGTTTCTTTGTGTCAAAGTTTACCTTCTCCGAAGATGGCAAAGGCAAAAGATCAATTGGAGCACGAGGGTTAAAGCCCAAATTCCAAATTCCAAACAACCTGAAAAGCGGTCATACTTCTGGTTGGGTGCAACGATCGGTTGTAAGCAAATTCCAAATGAGGGAGGCACTCTTCCCAAATCTTGAAATTCTTCTTTAGAATAGCTCACAACATGGTTAACAAAGTCTGAATCACAACTTCAATTTGGCCACCAGTTTGTGGGTGACACATGGTTGAGAACAGCAACTTCGTGCCCATTTTGTTCGACAAGGTTCTTCAAAAGTGGCTCAAGAACTTGGTATCACGATCTGAAATAATAGTGGAAGGCATGCTATACAAGAGAACAATCTCTTTGAAATATAGATCAGCAATGTGGGTGGCATCATCACTCTTGTGACATGGAATGAAATGTGCCATCTTTAGGAATCTATCCACCACAACAAAAACACTACCCCTTCCCTTGTTTGTTCTAGGCAATCCTAAAACAAAGTCCATAGATATATCCTCCAACGGAATGCTAGAGATTGGAAGAGCCATATACAAACCATGTGGATTTAGTCGATACTTTGCTTTTTGGCATGTGGTGCAGCGAACAACAAAACGATTGACGTCACGTCTCAATTTTTGCAAAAAAAAATGTTCAGCTAGGATGTCCTCCATCTTCTTGGCTCTGAAATATCCTATCAATCCTCCTCCATGAGCCTCCTGTAATAGCAAAAGACGAACAGAGTTAGCTGGAATATATAGCTTGTTAGCTCTAAACGAAAATCTATTGTTGTTCACATATTTGTTCCAACTTTGCAATTCATCAGGACTTCTTTGAAATCATTATCTTCAGCATATATTTCTTTGATGGTATCTAAGCCAAAAATCCTAAAATCAAGTTCAGACATCATTGCATATCGCTTGGACAAAGCATCAGCAATCACATTATCATTTCCTTTCTTGTGTTTGATGACATAAGGAAATGACTCAATGAATTCAACCAACTTAGCATGACTACAATTCAGCTTATTTTAGCTTCTAATATGCTTAAGAGATTTATGATCATAGTGAATGACAAATTCTTTAGACCACAAATAAAGTTGCCATGTCTCTAAAGAACGTACAAGTGCACACAATTCCTTATCATAAGTAGAATAATTCAGAACAGGGTCACTCAATTTCTCACTAAAATAAACAATAGGTTTATCTTCTTGTATTAATACACCTCCAAATCTAACACCGCTAGCATCACACTCAAGTTCAATGGTCTTACCAAAATTTGGAAGTTGAAGTAGTGCTGCATTAGTGAGCTTATCTTTCAACAGATTAAAGGCATCTTCCTGTGCTTGCCCTCAATGAAAAGAAACACCTTTCTTTGTTAGCTCATTTAGTGGTGCAGCAATGGTGCTGAAATCTTTCACAAAACGATAGTAGAATCTAGCAAGGCCAGGGAAGCTCTGCACTTTTGTGACCATTTTAGGAGTCAGCCAACCCTTGATTGCTTCAACATTGGCTTCGTCAACTTCAATTCCCTGTGGTGTCGCAACATAGCCATGAAACGAGACTTGATCAATGCAAAAGGTGCACTTTTCAAAGTTACCAAACAAACATGCTTCTCTCAAAGCATTAAAAATAGCACGTAGATGTTGATGATGTTTAGGAAAAGACTTGCTATAAATCAAGATGTTATCATAGTAGACCACTATAAATTTTCCAATGAAAGCACGCAAAACTTCATTCATCAATCGCATGAATGTACTAGGTGCATTAGTTAAACCAAAGGGCATTACTAACCACTCGTACAATCTGAATTTAGTTTTAAATGTGGTTTTCTATTCATCCCCAAGTTTCATTCTGATTTGGTGGTACCCACTTCTCAAGTGAACTTTAGAGAATATAATATAATATAGCCACTTAATTCATCTAGCATATCATCTAACCTAGGAATAGGGTGACAATACCTAATAGTGATATTATTGATAGCTCTACAATCCACACACATATGCCATAATCTATCTTTCTTTGGCATTAAAAGCACCAGAACAGCTCAAGGACTAAGGCTCTCACGTACGTACCCATTATCAAGCAAGTCTTACACTTGACGTTGAATCGCCTTAGTCTCCTCTAGATTGGTTCTGTATGCAGCTCGGTTTGGCAATGTGGCTCCTAGAATCAAGTCAAGTTGATGTTCAATTCCCCTAATTGGTGGTAGTCCCAGAGGCACCTTAGCTGGAAACACATTCTCATACTCCTGCAAAAGGTTAGCAATAGCAGGATGCAAGGAAATAGGAATATCATCTAAAGTAAACAAGGCTTCCTTGTAGATCAAGGCATATCAAGGAGAATTATACACATCCAAATCTTGCAAATATGATTTTGTTGCTAACATAGTAGCACCTTTCAACTTGATTTCAGGTTTCCTAGGATTAGGTTCTTTCTTTTGATGTGCACCTTTGTCTTTAGGAACAACATGATTTTCACTTTGCACACTTTTCCCTTTCTCTCTCTCTCAGCTCTCTCAAGATCATCTTTTAAGATGGTAGCAAGAGTCACAGGAAGCAAAACAATTTTCTTTCCTTGATGCATGAGAGTGTATTGGTTAATTATACCATGATGGATAGCATCTTTATCATATCGCCAAGGTCTACCTAATAGCAAAGAGCAAGCTTGCATAGGTACAATATCACAATCAATATGGTCACGATATGAATAGAGTGAAAAGTGCAATCTCACCATTCTTGTTACCTTTATCTTTTCACTGGAGTTGAACCAATGAATGTAGTAGGGATGTGGATATTGTGTTGTGGTCAAGCCAAGCTTCTTGACCATCTTCAGTTTAGCGAGATTGTTGTGACTCCCTCAATCAGTGATGACCCGTACAGAACGTTCCTTGATGACAAATTTGGCTTGGAACAGTTTATGTCGTTGATTTTGCTCTACTCTCTCCATTTGAACACTAAGAACACGTTTGACAATGATGTTCATGTATTTGTCCGAAATTTTCAGCACCCAAGTGCTCCTTGCCTTGCTCATCGCTTTGATATTCACCAGCAAGGTCAGTTGCAACTAAAGCAAGATCTTCAATATCACTAGCAGAAGTATACTCACCATCTTCTCTTGCAATCAAAGCACGCTGACTTGGACAAACACGTATGAAGTGCCTAAATCCTTTGCATTTGTGACATTGCACAACGCATGTGTGGCTAGGAAAAGCAACCAAAGAAGCACTCTTGGCAGGAGCTTGTTCCGTGGATGATTTTGTTTCTGAAACATGTGATGGAGTGGAAATAGAGGCAGTAGGATGCCCACGGTTGGAGGGTGAAGGTGCTCGACTCGAAGTGGCGGATGACACCTTTGCTTGCACTTGGCCTGGTCGTGATGAAGACGAGCCTCAAAAATTTCCCCTAAACTTGGAATGTCGTCCCTATACTTCCCTTTCAGCTTTGTAAGCAAGATGAAACATACAAGTGATAGAGTTGTATTCTTTGTAATCAAGTATGTCCTGAATTTCTTGAAATCTAACCATCTTAGCATCTTCATTATCTTCCAAACCACATCGTAACTCACAAATTTGCATTTCTTGATAATACTCCTCTATAGATTTATTTCCTTGATTTAAACATTGTAATTTATTGAGCAAGTCATGAGCATAGTAAGAAGGAACAAATCTAGTTCTCATCATTCTTTTCAAAGCATTCCATGTTCTAGGTGCATTTCCACTATTCCTACAAATGTCACTCAACCAAATGGAGGCAAAAGCAGTGAACTCACTAGTGGCAGCCCTAACTTTTCTATCTTTAGGAAAGTCATAGCATGCAAATTTTTGTTCTACCGGTAGATTGTAAACTCAACCTTTCCGATGGGATCATTACGTACTTCTCGGGGTTCTCGCTAATTTCTACTCATACCTTGCCGGTTGTGTCGAAGTCGCCGATGACCTCGATCATTGTTGGAGTTAAAACCATCATCATCCTCAGCATCAGCAACATAATTGTTCACTTCCACTTCCACCTCATTTGCCCAAGAACGGGCACCGTGCCGCGGTTGTTATCCATGTGCGCCATTTTGTTCTTGTGCATCGTTGACCATGTTTTCAACAGGTGGTGGTTATTGTCCCTCAAGGCGATCTACTTGGTCGTGGAGGGCTACGAGGTTGTTGTTGATTTTAGACAAGACCTCATCATGGTTGGTAGCATGGACGTTCAATAAACGTGTGAAGTGTTGCATGATTCCTCTTGTGCGGGGTGTGCAAATTTCAGTTTGGTCTTCATCAATGCTTCCATTGTCATCTACCATGGTTAGTAATAAACAGGAGAACATATAAAGGTATGTAATTCCCTATCACTACTATAGGTGGAAATGGATCAAGTCTACCTCTTCCTCTCTTAAGCTATTACCAAGCTCTTACCAACTCTTACAAATGCAGCAAGTGGTGCAACCGGTGGCTGGTTCATGATAAACCAAACTCAAATGTGAGCAAAGTGATTGCAAGGCTATCACCTGTATGGTTAGTAGAAAATGGAGCTTGGAAAGGCTTTATAATGAATAGCAAAGGGCAACAATTAGCCAATTTCAAACTTTGCATAGAATTGAATAAGTGTTCGAATCTAGCAATTAGCCTATGTTGTTGATTAAACAAGGATAGATATTAGGCTAAAATAAATGACATGGTAGTGGATACAAGTGGTAAACACAGCAAAATTCATGAATATGCAATTTGTAACTTGGGAGCACAAGATGAATCTAACTTTCTAACTTGCTGATTTCTGTCCACCAGACAGTAGGTCAGTATTTTAGCAGTAACTTTTGGTCAGGTGCCTCTTTTTCAATGATTTTTTTCTCTTCTTCCTGATAACTTTTGCAAAAACTTTTCTTTTGGACCAGTTTTTTGAAATCCAACAAAGAATTTTGCAACTGCACACAGATACAGATTTTAGGACAGTAAGTAGGTCAGATTGCAATGCACCAAACTCTTTACTTCCTGAATGGATTCACGCAAGAATTGATGTGTAGATGCACGGTTGAGTGAGGAAACTTGTCCTTTTGGTCTCACTCAAAAATGATGCGATAATTGAGATTTATGGCGTTTTTGTTGTCAGCTATAGAAAGGGCTTTCAAGACAAGATGGGGTTGTTTGTTTTTGAGTTTTATGGATGGATGCTGGGGCGGGGAGATGAACAACAACAAGAAAACACTAGAATGGACGAAAGCTCGATTTAGTAAAAACAAAATTAACCGATTGAAAGGCACAACGAGGTTTGGACAACGAACAAACAATCTTTTTGTGGGGCAGATTTTCTAGACTCTAGGAAGAACACAATCAAACAACTAAACAAAATAAAAGAACTCACTAGTCAACCTTTTCTCTGATACCAAATGATAAACGTTTGGGTGCCCGACTTTCGGTGAGAGGATAACTTCGATTAGGTGGAGGATGACTTTGATGATCCAACTATGAACCACACAATGATAAGTGCCCAGAATCGCTAAACCACACTCGTAGTTGTTATCAACCATGCCAAAAGTCTATTCTTGCATGAAATCGAAGAACCAAAAAGAACAACGATAAAGCATGCACACGAACTGAGGATCTGAACTTGTTTACTGCTGCTCTAGCCGAGTCAGGAAAATAATGTTAAAGTTCCACACATGAGGGCAACTAAACTTAACAAAACCGAAGGAGATAGAGAGGGAGCTTGTCCAAAATATAGCCAATGATATAGCAGCTAGGAGTTGGCCTCATGCCACTTTAATTACATGTGAACTCAACCGAACAATATTGGTGGCACAGCACCCCAAGAAGACTGAGACCGTCACACATTTTTTACTGTTGTGGCCATCTCGAGTGGAATTTGATGATGAGACCAGATCTGCTGGAAAGAGCACAAAACTATCTTTCCATCAAGCACCCACATGCCCCAAATCCGTCTGTTTGCATTCTGTAGGTCCGTTTGAATTTAGACTGGTCAATGAAGGAGCTCTTTTGCTTTCCCACCTTTCAAGGTGATTTGTCCCTTTGCATTCCCACGTCCATTTGTGTTCCCACCTTGCATGTTGGCTTGTCCTTTTGCATTCTGAAGATGATCCTTACCATGGTTCCTGAGTATGAGAATATTATTAGGTAGCGGTCTCTCCTCAAAAGTAATATTGGGCATCCCAAGAAGCAAATTAACCTGATAATTCATTTGTCACACACGGGCTCGTCTAATTGGCTCTAGAATATTGGTGGTTGGTTGCTCATCATCAGGTGTACCCGTAGTAGTGATGTCCTCCTCATGACAAAGCTTGAAGACCTGGGATGCAAAAAATACAAGCAGGATCCTAATAGCATCTAGTTTAGCTACAGGGGCAAAAGTCTCCACAAAGTCAAGACCCTTAACCTGAGAAAAGCCATATGCAGTTAGACTAGGCTTGTTATGAATGACAACCCCATACTCACTTTGCTTGTTTTTGAACACCCACTTGGTCCCAATGACATTATGAATAGATGGAGGCTCCACCAGCAGCCAGACTTTATTTCTCTCAAAGTTTTCAAGTTCTGTATGCATAGCATTAATCCAAGTCTCGTCGGATAATACATCAGTAACATCCTTTGGCTTAAAAGAGGTAACAAAGGCAGAGTGAAGGCAGAAAGAAGATAAGCCTGATTTTGAGCGTCTCACAATATCAAATTGGTCATCAATGATCTAATCAGATGGATAAGAATGCTGAACATGGCAGGGAGTACAAGAAGCGGAAGTGGCCTCTTACTGAAGGAAAGTTTAAAGGCAAGGGCTGGTCTCCTTGAGGTGCAGAAATGGAAACAAATGACACCTCAGGTGTAGAGGGGACTGGATCAGGTAGAACACCATCATCTCCATCATCCTCATCATCTACAAAAATGGTCTTAGAGGATGAAGAAGAGCTTGAAATATCAGGTCTAGCTCCTGGGCTAGCTCATCAAAGACACATCACAGGTCTCTATGATCTTATTCGCATCACAACTTCAAACCCTATACCTACGCAAGGAAGACATGTAACCTAGCAAAATACCATCAAAAGAGACACTGGGCTTTCGCCCATGCCTCAACTCATAAGAAATGTGGTGCAAATATGCTATCAAGATTACGTGATTAGAAACATGTCAAGTAGTAGCTATAGCCTTAGCCCAAAATTTCCTAGGAGTACTGTACCTGTCTATCATCGTCCCGGCCATCTCTACCAGGGTCCTATTCTTCCTTTCCGCTATGCCATTTTCCTAAGGGATGTAGGAAGAGAAGAACTAATGCTCTAAACTAGACTCCACAAAGAAACTCTCAAAGTAGTAGTTCTCGATCTCCGTGCCATTATCACTTCGTATAGCTTGTAAGGCACCTAGGAGCTCAAAAGATAGTCTACGGACCAATCTTCTAAAATGAGGTGATGAAAAACACCCAAGAATACCTCAAAAAAATATCGACAATGATAAGAACATACCACTTCCCATCTGCTGACTACACTCTAGCTAGATCAATAGTGACCATATATAAAAGTTGTCCTAGTGCATCAATCGTCACAACAGTGATTGGAGGATGAGAAATAGCAACCATCTTACCATGTCGATAAGGAGAGCAAACTAAGTCTTTGACCATCTTGAGTTTAGGCAAGCCATGAATGAGATCATAGTTGCTAACTCTGGTCAAATGATTAAAACCAATATGACCAAGTCTCATGTGCCAAAAGGAGAGATCACGGGACTCAGGAGCAATCAAACAATGAAAAAGTGTCTAGAAGAAGTAGAAAATTAGTATGAAAGACTCTCCCAAATCTAGAAATCCCATAAACTAACCCTCTTAATGAATTAAGGATTCTATAGGAACTACTCTTAAAGCTTACCTCGAAAGAGTCATCGGTAAGCTAAGAAATAGAGAACAAATTGTATTGTAGCTTACTCACTAAGACAACATCCTTAAGAATAAAATTATTATTAATATAGATGGTACCTTTAGCAATGAGTCTGCCTGAAGAAGCATCCCCAAAAGTGATCAACTTATCACCGGGGGCTCAGATTAGGGAAGAGAACTAACGACAATCTCTAGTCATATGACGAGAACAACTAGAGTCAACAATCCAAACCTCTCCCTTCCCCATCCAACGAACCTGATCAAGACGACGCCTCAAAGTACCAGCCGCAGAAGAAGAAGACTGGACTCTAATGTCTCTCTAATGCTCAACTCTCACAAGAATAGAAATAGCATTACCAGAAGATCTAGGAGCTGAAACTGGGTTAGCTCACTATGGTGCAAAGGCTAGACCATCCCAGTGAGGCTGCCTAAATCTCCTACAAGAAAACAACTCATGCCGCTGATATCTACCTCGATGGGAAAAATGAGAAATATCAAGAGGACAACAGAAAGACTGACCATGAGCAGCTCAAATACTAAAACTCGACTATACAGTATGAAAACTGAGTCCTAACTACTGCCCAAAAATAGACGACTGTCTTTATCTAGAAGTAGTGCGTGCCTTAGAAGCACTCAGGTCTAAGGATGACCTTGAATACGCCTAAGAGTAGTAGCACGCTCACACCTTTTGATCTTGGTGCGCCTAAAGCAGAAATCTTTCAAATGTTCGTCCTTTTGAGAAAATGTGTATGTGTAGTTCGCCTTACTAGAGGCAGAAGTAGCAGGTGGAGCAACCTTTTGATCAGAGATCCTGTGGATAACCCCAGTAGATCTAAACACAGTGGTACTCACCCTAAGAGCTACCACGATCTCAGCACTCATGGAGCCATGCACAATCATGGGAGCATGCGCCCGAGTGTGCTCCAAGTAGTCAAATTCTAGACCTTGATTAAATCAGCTAATTTAGGATTGGTCTTGATGAGGACATCTCCACAACGGATACAACCAGCTCTAACTCCACTCACCAGGATGAGCCACCACTTCAAGGACCACTCACTCGAGCCCGTGCACGTCAACTAAATTATCAGGTGAAGGCCTTCCTAAGTATTTCAATTAATGATACAATGAATGGGATGCTACTTAATTTTTGTGATGATGTGATTATTCTTAGGAACCATTGGGAAGACCTACAATGCACAAGGGAGTTCGCGTCCGGAGGGAAGAGCAAATTGGAATCAGATTCGGACTCCTAGAGATGGTCAAATTCAAATGGCCATAACTTTTGATCTAGAAGGCTTCTGGAGGTCTACGAGTACAAGAACGAAAGCTCTGGTCGTCCTCTTTCAAACCGATCCAAGATCACCTCCAAATTCCTTCCGAGTCAACGGGAATACACAAAACAATTCAGAACTCTTTTCCAGTCCGAGTCTAATTGGGCTTTAGTCTTTTATTTCGAGTTGTAATCAGTAGGTCCATGTTAAGGCCTAGTGCTGCACACCCCTTGGTCTATAATTAGCCAGCCGCCACCATAATTAGGGTTTGGGTTTTGTTTGATTCAGTTAACCATTGCTACTGCTTGTACTCGCGCGTGCCGACTAGGCCGCCCGTCTACTTGTTCATCGGAACCCCAACTTCAAGTGTTCTTATTTCAGAACCGATCTAAATTCATATTTGCAATTGAGTTGCTTGTAATCTCTTGTTCTTGCTAGTTCTTCGATTGCTCGTAGGAACAAAGACCTTCGTGGTCAGGTTGGTCGCGCTTCTCGCGGGATCAATAACCTTCAAGAGGGTGGTGTACCGGTCGCTAAGGTGCAACGTCGGGTTCGTTGTAGTCGGGCTGCCAACTTCGCCCTCCACCAGATCGACGCTACCTCCTCTCATCGAAAGATCGAGACGCCTAGTTCATATCAGGTCTAGAATGAGATTAAGCTTCTTCTTGCCTCCTACAAACTTTTCGAGAGTGCTCATGACATACTCACACCCAGAAGAAAGAGACATAAGAAGAACAAGGGAAAGAAGAGAAAGAAGAACCAGATGGAGAAGAACTACCAACACGTGCATTTTACTCCCTCAGCACTACTGCCTCAATTTGAGGGCCTCACAAGAAACACAAGGGGTATTTCTAATCCTAAAGTTATGGGCCTCTAGTTTCTTCCTAAGTCCCCCTCAATCTCAGCACATCGCAAGCAACTTTCTTGTGATTTATCTAGTACATCCTTAGCAAGTTAAGCACACTTGACAATGACACTTGACATTTAAAGATTCATTGTCAAGTTTTAATTGCCTACTGCCCTCACATGAGCTGATTGAGTCCTTAGAAGCATACATTTCAAGTTCATCATTCTAGTGGAAAGCTTCCTAAGGTGAGTGCTCATGGCATCAATTTTAGCAAGCAGTTTAGGGCAATTTTCACATGAGGGAGTAGAGTGAGCATGAAGAAAACTAGCATCTAAAGATATAGCATTAACAAATTCATTACTAGCATTCTTTAGCCTAAGACCATCAAGTCCAACAAGCACACTATCATGTATGTTCCTTATGTTCTCTAACTTCACAAGCAAGGCATCATACAAAGAATAATCATCAAAAACTTGGGATGGAGAGAAGATCTAAGAGAAGCTAACTGCCGAGTCAAGTTACCTATTTCCTTCTCAAGCTCCGTACACCTAGCTCTAGCTCTAGCACGAAATTTCCCAAATTTGCATAAAGTTTCATTGAGCTGGTCATAGGAGGGTATCTCGTCGGAGTCATTATAGAGCTCAAAGTCGCTGATGCCGTTGGTGTCTGCCATGAAGTATATCCCGGTGAAGTTGTCGCCGCTCTTGTTCTTCTCTTATGGATCATCCTCACCCTCGTCGCTCCAAGTCTCCTTGTCTGAGAGGTTGATGTCATCGAGTGCGGCAAGGATGTAGTAGAAGTGCTTCTTGTACTTCGTGAAGTTACGGTACTTCTTCTCACGCGCTGGCTCGCGAGCTAGAGACTTCTTGTTGCGGTTCTTGTCGATGTAGTCGTTCATCTTCTATCAAATCAAGAAGCCCTGGGTAGCGGACAGTGATGTACGTCTCCATTCATGACTTCCAAAAAGGAAAATCAACTCCAAAAAAGATGGGAGGCTTGGTAGAATATTTGTCCATCGCCACGGCTCTTGAGATTAGTCAAGATCTATGGAAGAGCAAGACCGGCTCTAATACCAATTGAAGGATTGAGATGGCAATCAGAGGGGGGTGAATAATCTCAAAATAAAATTTTCCCTTAGACAAAGTGATAGGAGGGGTGCCCGACCTTCACGGCGTAGAATCAAAGATACACATGAAACTCGACGAAGTTAGTGTGGCCAATACACTGCCTGTGCAGCAACTTGCAACACCGAGTTCGCCCAACCTCACACAAGATGATTCCACTCGACCACGTCAAGCGGATACAATCCTCGCTGCAATCACAAGAGCTTGCAAGAACAATGGAAAGGAATGCACAATCTCAGAGTTTATTCAGCCGGTGGCTAGAATACCCAAGAACATGCATATAGCAGATTGGTTTTAGTTTTCGAATAGTCTAGAAGTTCCCTTCACAAAGGGGGCCTTCTACATATAAGAGAAGAGGAGAGGAAGACAAAAGGAGGGCTATACAAGCCCAAGTCGCAGCACAAAGGCCAAAGACAAAACATAATGGTGGCGCAACACCCAACACATTGGAATCTGTTTCTAGCTGCCATATTAATTTGATGATATCTTCGCGCTCTAATTGAATTTAAGGGTGAGGTTGGATCCTTTTGAAAGATTATGAGATAAGCTTTCAATGCTGTGGTCAAACACTCCAATTGGACTCCGTTTGCATCATCTACGCCCGTTTTTCTCCAGACTGGTCAGTGGAGGCCGAACCGAGTTCTTTTGCATTCACATCTTGCACATTGACTTGTCCATGGTTCTCTTGGTCTTCCCTAAGGTGTTCACACCTTTTCACATTGTCTTCATTCCTGAGAATAATGAAATTACTTTCATTAGGTAGCAGCTAATTATCACAAGTAATATAATTCTTACTAAGGAGCGAGTTCACCTGTTGATTAATTTGTTTAGCACGAGTGTGTGTTATTGGTCCTTGGAAATTATTTGGAGTCTCATGAACAGTATTAGGGGAAGGCCATAGCGATGGTGTTATCCTGCCCATATCACAAAGTGATCCGAACAAGCCTACACTAAATAAAATAAAAACAAAAAAAGAAATTCAACTAAAACAGCCAGACTGCTAGGCTGGTACTACCATGCTTGGACCGGTAGCACTGAATCTGGTAGTTCTGCACGAGGATTGGTAGCACTGGGCTCAAGAACAGTAAGAACAAAGAGAAAAACAGCACAAACTCAAAAACCAAATTGATGCAACTTTTGATTGGCTGGACAAAAACTCATAAAATTTGGTAGATGTGATTTTAAGAACTTATTCCAACCTTCAATCACAAGGAAAAAGAAAACACACCAAGTTCAAGCACAACACAAGAACTTGATCTTGGACTTGCTCATAGGGTTTTAATGATCAAAATGATCTTCGATAACCTCCCATTTTTCATAGCAAGCAAGAATTCAAGTCAAAATCTCCGCAAACACGATCTCCAAGAATGAATCACTCAAGAACTCAAGATCGATTTCTTGCAAGAAAAATGCAATGATTCTTTGAATTAAGAAGCAATAGCTTGTAGAAGAAGGGGAGGCAAATCCAAATTGCCTATAAGTAAATTGCAAGAAAGTAAGTTCCGAATTTAAAATACTTGAAAGTACATTGCTGAATTTAATGCGTAATGTAAAAGCAAAAATTAAATTCAATCACAATGAAATATATTTTTCATTTTCTAAAGGAGAGATTAGAAAGCCTCAAAACAAGGTGGGCATAGCTCAAAGGATCATAATAATCTCAAAACCTTCTCTGGAAAAAAATACACCGGACTGAGGTCGGTGGTACCGCCCATGGTAGATTGGTGCTACCACCCTCTGCCTGGTAGCACTGCTCGACGCTGAACCAAAAAACACCCTCTCTAGAATTTTCACGCCGACCATAGGCCTAGTGCTACCACACCCGAGCCGGTAGCATAGCTAGTTGGTGCAACCACCTCTGCCAGACCAGTAGCTCCGCTTTGCTGGACAACACTCAAAACGGTTCAAATTTAAATGTAAACCTCGAATCTCTCTCAAACTCAAACACTACAAGCTTTAACAATGTCAATAACTCATCACACACATATGTAGACCTCCACATTGCCTTTTAATAGTGCCTCCTCATCACTGTCTAATAACTTTGTATCGCCACCAAAACCAACTGTGATATTGAAAAAGATCGATTGTGATTTACATTCTTGTAGTAGTGATTATTAACTCAACAAACATTTAAACACAATGCAATGATTGCCCTTACCATTCCTAGTATGAAGTGGAGTGTGTCAAGTTTTAATTTCATTAACTAATCAATGTCTGAATTTTTTTGTTGTTATCCTTTAGCAAAATTTTAAATAGTTTATACCTATGTTATGTTTCTAAATTCTCTAAGTTAAAATTTTAGTTCACTCTAGACTAATTTACAAATTTCATGCACCACTGACCTAACGCCTACTCTAATCCCAACTAAACAACCTGACACTCCACTGTTTTGAATGTCACTTCGTCATACTTTTTCGCTAACTTTTAACCATTCTAAACATAAATTTCAGCAACAACATTTCGTTCTCTTTAACCACTAAACACCAACAAAGCAATAATCACATGAAATGATGACGTAACTAATAACAACGAATGAAAAAAGAACAATAATAAGCTTGGAATGATGCACCCAAGAATGCCGGCCAAGTCCACGCACTTGGAAATTCTCAGAACACATGCGTCTAGGAAACAAACTTACATTTTACTTACCTTTATCGAAGTCATCGAGTGGAGAACAGAACCAAGATAAAAACAAATGTCACATTTAATAAATCAAATCCGAACAAGTTCACACAAGACCCATTCCACTTAATTATTCTGAGAATACAACTATCTATATTATTTATTGTTCCATAAAATGAAACAAATGCTAAATATTATAAAAGTGGTTGGTGAAATAGCTTGTGATGTGACTGTGCTACTCCCTATCCATGCATGCTGGCTTCATCATACCTAAAAGCATTAAATAAACAAGCGTGATTTTAAAACTCAACAAAGTACATCATAGAATGATATCATCACGTGTAAGTAAAATTATCAATTTAATTTCTTTTTCTTTCATTCATGTGATGCATTTTGTCTACATGCTCATAAGAACATCACATAGCTTGTACTAGTATAGCTGAGTGCACACCCGTCGATGTTGCACCCCCTTATTCCCTTCCATCCCATGACGGAGCCTACTGTAGTAGGTCTTTCTTATCCACACAAAGTAGATCTTAGAGGGCTACACAGATCACCTCTTATAAGTAGTGCATACCCTAATTCATGCTAGCTAGATCACACTATCATAAGAACAAATCAATAACTAATGCAAACTACAGACAAAAAGTAAATAAAGAGAATGAATGTAAAAGGCAATAACTCATAGACTGCAATAAAGATTTACAATGCATCTATTCGAACAAATATGATAGTACATGATGAGGACATAGCTACGTCGGATATATCCATGGCATCAATGGTCAGCAAACAACAAAATCTGCCACAATTATTTTAAGCTGAGTTCCTATGTAATCAAAGTGACGTGAGTCCACCTCCTAGCAGCCATCCCCTTGGCTGTATTCTGGACAAACTTCCTCTCTATCTCCTTAGGTTTTGTTAAGTTTAATAGCCCTCATGGGTGGAACATTAACCTTGTTCTCTTGACTCGGCAGCAGTAAACAAGTTCAAAACCTCAGTTCCTATGTGTGTTTTATCCTTGTTCTTACTAGTTCTTCGATTGCATGCAAGAATAGACCTTCATGGTCAGGTGATCATCTGGGCTTTTGGCACAATTGATAACAACTAGGAGTGTGGTTTGGCGATTGAGGGTGCTTATCCTTTTGTGGCTTGTAACAGGATCGTCAAAGTCATCCTCCACCTAATCGAAGTTATCCTCTCACCGGAAGATCAGGCACCCATTCGTCCATCATCATTTGGTATCAGAGCAAAGGTTGACTGGTAAGTTTTTGTATCTTGTTTAGTTGTTTGATTGTGTTCTTCTTAGAGTCCAGAAAATTTGCTCCACAAAAAGATTGTTTGTTCACTGTCCAAACCCCGTTGTGCCTTTCAATCGGTTAATTTTGTTTTTGCTACTGAGTTTGTGTCCGTTCTAGTGTTTTTTTGTTGTTGTTCATCTTCTTGTTCATCTCCCCACCCTAACACTCATCCATAAAACCCAAAAACAAACAATCCCATCTTGGCCTGAATGATCCCCTTTCTGCAGCCGCCACCAAATATGGCATAAATCTCACTTACTGCATCATTTTTTAGTGAGACCAAAAGGAGAAGTTTCCTCACTCAACCATGCATCTACACATAAATTTTTACGTGAAACCATTTAGGGATTAAAGAGCTTGGTGCATTGCAATCTGACCTACTTGCTGTCCTAAAATCTGCATCTGTGTACGCTTGGAAAATTCGTGCAAAATTGTCAGTTGAATTTCAGAAAGTTTTCCCAAAACAAAAGTTATTGCAAAATCCATCAGGAAGAAGATAAAAAAAATAATCATTGACAAAGAGGCAACTGACCAAAAGGTACAGCCAAAATACCGACCTGCTGTCTGGTGGACAGAAATCTGCAAGTTAAAAAGTTGGAATTCATCTTGTGCTCCCAAGTTGCAAATTGCATATTCGTGAATTTTGCTGTGTTTACCTCTTGTATCCACTGTCATATCATTTGTTTTAGCCTAATATCCATGCTTGTTTGATCAGCAACATAGGCTAATTGCTAGAATTTGAACACTTACTCAATTTTGTGCGAACTCTGAAATTGGCTGATTGATTCCCTTTGCTACTACTCATTATAAAGCCTTTCCGAACTCCACTTCCTACTAACCATACAGGTGCTAATAAGCTTGCAATCTCTTTACTCACATTTGAGTTTGGTTTATCACGAACCAACCACCGGTTGCACCACTTGCTGCATTTGTAAGAATTCGTAAGAGTTTGGTAGAGAGCAAGAGAGAGTAACTTTTCACCACATCCTACGTAGTGATAGGAACATTATACTTGTGATTTTGTTCCTTATCTTTACTAACAATGGCAGGCTCTCAACGTCGCAGTGCTTAGACCAACAGCATCCTAGGAGAAGAGATAGTTTCCACTCTAAGATACAAAGAATGTACGAGCACAACTTCAACACCATGGGAGGTACGTAATGATCCTATGGGAAAGGTTAAGTTTACAATACCTTCATTTGATGGAATGTTTGATCATAATACATATATTAATTGGGAGATTGCGGTGGACAAAGAATTTGCAAAGTACGAATTATCTGAAAACCAAAAGATTAGTGCCGCTGTTAAAGTGTTAACATCAAATACAATACTTCGGTGGAAGCATATATCTAGACATAATAAAAAACCAAAAGCTTGGAATGCCATGAAAAGACTTATGAGAGATGATAATGTTCCTGAATATGTTGCTGATTATTTGCTTAGTAAACTTCAACACTTGAAACAAGGTTCTAAAATTGTTATAGAATACTATCATGAATTGCAAAATTGTTTGTTGCGTTGTGGTTTACAAGAATGTGAAGAAGCTACTGAGCTTAGGTTCATACGTGGACTTAATCTTGAAATTCAGGTGGTTCTTGTTGATAAAACATATAGTTCTTTTTCAAACTTGATTAAATGTGCTTGTAGAGCCGAAAACATACTTGCTGAATCTTTGAAAGAATCTTTAGCTTCATTTGAGGTGCCATTGTTGCACCTTCTGTTGTAGCTAATATTTTACAGAAAAGTGAGCACCAACGAGAGAAAGATAAAGAAGAAAATGTGCAAAAAGAAGAGTTCTTTGCTGCTCTATACGAATGTGAAGAGTTGGAAATTGACACTACACTAATCCTTAATGAGAGCATACAGCCCGAGCATGCGAAAGAAACACAAAAAATTTGAGTGAAGTAGAGGATAGCACATGTGAAGATGATTTTACTAACATAATCCAATCCACTTCTGTTACTTCTATTGTAGTTGTTCCATGTGCTATTCAGGTTATTTCTGAAGAAGGGGAGTTACAAGCTGAAAATCTAGCATTACCAAGTAAAGGTTTTGATGTTCCTACTTCTTATGAGGAGGATGCTAATGATCATGGTACAGATCTGATTTTACGGCAAGAAAGGGTGCAAATTTGTAAGTATATTCCTGCTATACTTAATTCTAGTGAGTTACTATCTTGTGCCACAATTATAGAACCTTGTGATGAATTGCATGTTTATAATTTTGATCATGTGGTGCTGATTATGCTAAGGAGGTGATAGCTAGAATATCCCATACCACTGTTTTGTGCTATATCATGTTGAATGAACCTATTACTTTGACTTGTGCTATGGACAAGATTTTCAAAATTTAATCTCTTAAGTCTTTATCTAGCACCTATGCCTATTGTTTTAAATTCAATTAAATTGCTGATTATGGTATAGATGGAAAGTTTCTTGCTACAAAATATGCATAACTTGTGATAAACTTGTTGAATTGAAGCTTGCTATTTTGGGCAATTATCGTTGTATGCAACAACTTGTTTCATTTGTGGCACCATCAAATTTTCCTGATATGTGTGATACACATAGCTTGCTACCACATTGTTCAAATTTTAGTACATTAACTTGTATGACAAATCAGTATGTCGTAGTTGATGGGTGGAAGGCCATTAAAATTGTGTCAGCGTTGTTGTAATAGTTTGATATTACTTGTTTACAATTTGATAATATGAATGAACCATGCTTGATGCTAAAACTTGTAGTCTTACCCATCTATGTTATTGAACGAGGTTTACAAAACATGAGTTTTCTTTATCCAAGGTTAGGGATAGATATGTGCTTTACATATATTTACAAATTAAGTTGCAAACTGAATCATTTTAATATTTATATTATATACTTCACTTGTAACCACAAATTGAGCTGCAAAATTGTGAGAAAAATTGTTTTAATTAAATTTGATTTCCTCATTTGTTGTTATGAAAATAGCATTTCACGAATCCAAAACAACAATAAAATATAAGATATATACATATATGCAGCGTACACGTTGTTCTTTTTGTTGCTTGTTTCTTTTCCAGCTTGTCCAAAACCAAGGTTAGTTTTCCTTCAAGGAGGGGTGGAAGCGTCCAAGAGTGCTAGCTTTCATCATGCTAGATTATATGCTGGAAAGAAGTGTTGAGCTATATGTTGGTGATATGCCCTTAAGGCAATCATAGAGAAGATTGTATCACGCCTTATGTTTATGGAATAGTATATTTGATTGTCCTTTGAGTAAATATTGATTGGATTAATCAACAAGTAAGTGACTTGTTCGTGAAACTTTTTCCATATATTGATATTATTTAAGTTATCCCTAGTTGGTAATCATATAAGGACACATATGAGTAAACTAGCATACATATTAGTTGCGATGGCCATGTTTCACAGGTCATAGATATAGAGATATCAAACCAATAATGTTGTATTGATATTATTTGACCCACTTTGAGACACTGCGAGAATGTTGTATTCTTTCATGTCATCAGTTGGTCTCATATACAATGTGTATGCTATATCCTTCGACTTGAGATTATTGCATGTACTCAAGATGCGTAATGGCTTGCTTTGGGGTCATCAAACATTACTCCGTAACTGGGCAGTTATAAAGATGCCTTTTAGGTTTGTCATGAAAAATGCTGTGAGGCTTGGTCAATCAAGATAACATTTGCCCCTCCATACAACAGGAGAGATATCTCTAGGCCTCTCGAGTGATTGGATTCCAGAAAATGCATGGCCATGCTACTTGAGTAAAGAGTTACTCGAGTCATCGAGTAAAGAGTTACTCCATGTATTTAGGGAACCCGAGTCATATCATTGAGAAAGAGAGGTTGAGCCATCCAAACAAGGATGACAACAACTCGCCTTGGGTTTGATCGATATCGTGGGGCAAAAGGAGATGCATATAGGACATTGTTGTGATTCGTCCGATCTTTATATGTACTCGGGAGTCGGTAAGTCTTACTAGGGGCTTCTATCGACTATTGGTTGAATGCTCGATGGTCGAGTAAGTGGGTGTACCCGAAGATAGAGTAGGAGTATTCAATGATCGATAGGGGTGCTCTAATCATGTCCGAACCTATATGGTCACACACTTAACGGGTTGGAATATAGTAGTATGGATTGGATCCATCACTAATGGGCCAAGTGGGCTTTGACCTTCAGTTGGGCCCTAATGTAGGGTGCCGTTGCAGGGGTTGGGACAGCTATTTAAAGAGGGTTCGCGGTTGCAATCTAGAGATATTAGACAGCACAGCCACCGAAACCCTAGCCATCACCACTTGAGCCTTCCCATGCATGCCGGTGCTGGCACACCGTTGCATGCCGTTCCTTTCCCAAACATGTGGATACCGGTAGAGGTGTTGCTTCTACTGTGACACTGATTGGGCCGGACGATCGGCCACCACTTGAGGAAGATCAACCATTGCAACTAGACGCGAACTTCGTTGATTCAGGCTACATCAACTTCCTTCCGCTACACTGCGCGTTTTGTGGTAACGATACATGATCATATACTTGCATTGATTTTTGGTTTACGAGGTAGAAAAATTTTAATTGTCCGCTAGCATAACCTACCCGTATCCCTTCACTATATGGATAATTATCAGGTGAATCCTCTAAATGTTTTTCTTGTCTTTAAAATATATAAAGAGATGGAGCTACTATTTTATTTAAATAAATGCCGACCCTCGACCCCGCGTAGGTCAATATATTGGATTCTTTGCATAACTTGTTTTTGCAAGACAATATATGAATAGTATGGCTCTCGTGTATGTGATGCATGGTCATGACCTGTCTGTTGTGAAAAATAGCCAAAGGCTACTCATAATTGTATAATGGCCTGCGTGTTGATTTGTGATGTTTGATGATCGATATAATTCATTAATTGCTATTAGGAGTAATAGCTAGGTAGGATGAAGATCTCCAACATGATGGCTCGGTGAACAAGTGGCATGGTGATGGATATTGCTATATCAAGAGCCAAACTATTTCACAGTTTAATGTGATTATTTGTGATTTATTCTCTATTACATAGCTTTACATGCGATTATACTAGATAATTTGATCATGATAGATGTAACACCCTGGCACCCCACGTACCCTGAATGTTACACCCTCAAGCACCAACAATACAAAACACCGTGAAATGCTAGTAAAACAAGCTAGCATGCTAGTAGGTTTGCCGAACTTAACTAAAAAATTCAGCAGCACCTCCCGTAAAACCCGGACAACCACTCAGCAGACAAAAGAACAATTAATATATTTAACAACAACAACACATAGGCATAAAACATCCACCGTATCATACTTGATAAGTGGAGCATATCAAAGTGATAACCACATAAAGTAAACACAGCATTCCCATAATCACATGACCAACTTAGAATACATGAACTCAATCCAAAATACCACCAAGCAACCATGAACTCCTTACAAGCTGGTTAGACAAGAGGTATTACTAAAAAAACTTAGCACCAACCCAAAAAGAAATATCATACAACAATTCTGATTATATGGATGATTAGTGTGAGTGAAGTGATGCTAAACCCCTTTCCCATATGCCACTCTCCATGTACCTAAAAACAATTAAATAAACAAGCGTGAGTCTAAAACTCAGCAAAGTGTATCAAATAATAATTTCATAACCAATTAACGCATTTAAATCCACAACATGATTATAATTCTTACACAACTCAGCAAGTGTATAAAACAATTATATCAACACCACTTACCTCCTTTACCTCATTGCTAACACAATAATCATCATTAGCGATGCAACGTAACATGATCCTCATGAATGCACATTTCTTTGCATATACCGGTATTGCCGAGTGCACACCTGTCGGTGTGCACCCTCTAATTCCCTTCCATCCCGTGGAGGGGCCTACTCTTACTGTCTCGCTCTCATCCAACCATGTGGATGGGACTACGAGATAGGACTTTCGTACTTACTACATGTGAGAACAGAGGCCCACATCAGCATGGGTCGCCTCTTTCATTATGAATGCATAAATGTGAATGAAATAGATAAATTGCAAGAGGCATTGTATTTTAACCTTCACATCACCATAATCATATTCCTAAACATTAACACACATATGGCATATTCTTACATACATAAGTTTAGCATTTTCATCATCCTAATTAGAACCACAACCACAATCATACGTATTGACATATTCATATATCCAATAACTTAGCATTTGCATCATCATAATCAAACTCACAAAATAAAAATAAGTCACAAAACCTTCTAACATTTAATCTACATGACACATTTACCTTTACCCACTCAGAATAGAGTGGCAAGAAGTTGTGGCCACCCCCGAGATCACACTTCCTATAATAACATATAAACGCATTCATCTCAAACAATGCAAATCACGGTTCAAGTAATAAATAACAATAACACTTTCGCTCCTATGTTTAACCCCGCTTTGAATTTCCTTAATTAGCCCAATTAATCCTTTCACAAGTAATCCATCTCAATTTCAATCCTTACCCTACAACCAACTACTGCCACATAGGACAACAGCCACTAAAACATGCCTAACTTTTACATAGTTGATCCAAATTGAGTGAACCCAGTTTTTAATTAATCACAAGAGGATAATCTATAACTCTACTACAGCCATTTATTCAACAAATGCACCAACAATTCTTAGATTTGAAATGAACAGAGGTGACATGCACCTTCACTTGTTCTGGATAGTCAATATTAAAACAAGCATAACTTTTGAATGGCTAAACCAAAAATTGATTTCTTGGGCTATAAATGACCAAAAGAGGTGCTTCTATAGTTCTCAGTTCAGCAAAGAATAGAGACCACATCTACTCAGTCAAATCTGGACAGCAGGCATAGAAATGAGCATAACTTTCAATTGGCAAAGTCAAAAATTTCATTCTTGTGCTCTAAATGACTACAAGAGGATAATATAAAAATAACAAATAGCCATTCATACAGGAGATGGATTTAAAGTCCTCAAATTACACTTTGAACCTCAGCCTAAAATCTGAACCTTCAGCAGCTTCAGAATCCAAATCAAGAAAAAAAGGATGTTTTCTTAATCTAAAAGAATTTTTCTAACTTTCTCTAGCTAATCAAAAATTCTAATTTGACCTGCATCTAGCTTTAAACAGCAGTTCAAAGTTTCAGCTATCAACACAAGTATAATCAGGACAACCAGCGCTAAAACGACCATATCTTTTGATTGGTTGAATGGAATTTAGTGTTCTTGTACTCAAATTAAAGGAAAAACGACGATCTACAACTTCCTCTACAGTTGTCCAAACAGAAAATGCTTCTAACCCCCTCAAATCGCAGCTCTAACAGTCGGGCAGAACACAGCTTGAAAACAGATTTTTCCCTCCAAACCCTAGATCACCATTTCCTTCAAAATCCCCAAACCAATGAACCCTAGAGCACCCTAAGAGCAGCACACAAAACCTAGAAGCCAAAACCCTCACCTCCATTGCTCGCCAAGAGGAAAAGGAGGAAGCTGCTGCTGCCACTACAGGGAGGAGGAGGAGGCTCGGGGAAGAAGGGTGCCAAGGGAGGAGCTTACTGCCATGGGAGGGCCATGGAGGGGCTTGCTACAAGAGGAGGAGACTTGGAGAGGAGAGGAGCTATTGGAGGAGCAAGAAAAACCGAATGGGGGGAGTGAGCAGTCGGGTGGGGAAGGGAAAAGGGAGAAGGGAAGGAGGGAAAAAGAAAAGGGGTGGGGAGAAAAGAATTTTCATCCGCGACAGAAAAACTTTTGACAGCGACAATTCATCTGCGACATTAGATTCTCTCCCGTTTAAAGGAATTCGACTCCGAATTCTCAGAATGCCAAAACACAAAGAAAGATCCACCAAGGACACAAACTTCCATGCAAACTCAAAGCACCCACGCTTCAGCTCAAAATTTTAATTCCCGGATAGCAATCGCCCAAACTCACATAAATCCAAATGGTTGAACCAAATTGAGTGACCTCAGTTCCTAATTAATCACAAGAGGATAATATACAATTATCACAAAGCCATTCAAAAGTGGATAACTCAAAGGTCCTTAAATCACAACCGAAACCTTAACCTCAATCTCTGAACTTTCAGCAAGCACTCATTTCTGGACAACAGCTTCAAAAGACCACAACTTAAATTCTACAACTCCAAATTGAGTGAACTCAGTTTATAATTAATCACAAGAGGATAATCCACCATTAACCTACAACCATTCATGATGAAGATGCTTCAAATATTTCCAGAATTGAAATGAACAGAGGCTGCACAATTAGATACTAGTTCTGGACAGCGTTTAGTGAAATAAGCAAATCTTTGATTGGCTGAACCAAAAATTAAGTTCTTGTTCTCTAAATGACCACAAGAGGATAATCTACCATTACCATATATCCATGTATTCATGAGATGCATTTAAGGTCTTCAAATCGCACTCTGAATCTCAGTAAAGAAGTTTGAACTTCCAGCAGATTCAGTTTTCAGGACAGCAACTTCACAATATCATAACTTTTGATTAGAGAATCCAAATCAAGTAAATAAATACATTTCTTAATCTACATAAAATTTTCTAGCTTTCTCTCGGTAAATGGGAAAATTGATTTGGCCTCTAAGTTAGTCTAATATACAGTTGAACATTACAGCTACCATCCAAAACCAAATCGGGATAGCCCGCACTAAAAAGGGCATAATTTTTTATTAGCTAAAAGGATTTTTGAGTTCTTGTGCTTAAATTAAAGGGTAAAGGATAGTATACAACTTTATCTTAGTTGGCTCAACAGAAAACACTTTTAAATCCCTCGAATCAAAGCCCTATCAGAGGGATGAAAATCTGCCCAAAAACAGCACAGTGTTCCCTCCAACCCTAGACTACATTTCTCCCCAAAATCTCCAAATCTAGGAACCCTAGAGCACCTAGAAACCAGGAACTACCATCCTAGGAGCAGCACACAAAAAAATAGAAATATAAAATCTCATCTTCAAAGCTTACCAAGAAGAACAATTGAGGGAGGTACTGCTGCTCTGCTGCAGGGAGGATAGGAGGGGCGCCATGGGGAGTTTACTGCAGCCATGGGGAGGAGGAGGGGGTGGAGGCGCCATGGGGAGGGGAGGAGCTCCTTACTGCTGCTGCTACTGATTTCACAAGAGAGGAGTTGCTTGGCTTGGGGAGTGAGGAGGCGCAGGGAAAAAGAAAGGGGAGGGAGTCGGGTGGGGGGGGAAAGGAAGCAGGGAAGGGGGAAAAAAGGAAAGCGGTGGGGAGAGAAAAATTCATCCACGACAGAAAAACATTAGCCTGCGATAAATCACCTGCGACATTTTATTTAATCAGTGGCATTACATTCTCTCCCCCTTAAAGGAATTCGACAACGAATTCACAGAACACCAAAACATAATGCAAGATCCACTAGGGACACAAACTTCCTTTCAAACTCAAAACACCCACGCAAAGACTCAAATGGATCCAAACAGAAAAGAAAATTCTCAAATCCAATTATTTACAAAACGATTTGACTTAGCTCAACTAAGCGCAATTTCTCACGATTCAGCATTCACTCCAACTTCTACTAAAGTTTGCAAGGGACACAACTCACTGGCATTCTAGACTCTAAAGAATTTCCTAAACAAGAAATCTCATAAGAACCTCCCCAACCTTCATCCTCAATACACCCACTTAAGGACTCAATTATAAAAATTTATATGTCAAAACTCAATATCAACATATCATACCACTATTGCAAAATAATCTGCTGTAACTCGGACCAAGCTTTCTTTTAGTCATAAGCATCCTATACCTTTTAATCAATGATTCTACTAGGTAGAACAAGATACCAACCTCTAAACTCAGTTCAATTCCCTTTTTCAACTTCAATCTAATCTCCCATCTTGACCATTTGTTTTACCATAATTCATCTTATTCGTGACAACAAGAATGACACGAGGTTTTTTTATTCTAACACGCCTCTAAATCATATCCCAACTAATCACTCATACCGTCCATTTGAACATCTCGGGTTCCAAACTTGAACCCCGAAAGAATCGAATACACATAATCCCATCTTTTCTAATCGATTGAACTTAACAAAGGACCATAACCAACCAAGGTCATCTAAGTACATAGCCTACATAGGCAATATTTTCCTTTTCCAATCGCATGTCTACAATATACAATTTCCTATCATCTCCCAGGAATATCTCACACCCAGGGACAACTAGCTAAATTAAAAGTTCGCCACAGAACACTTTACATCAACTTGCTATCACCTTCTTTACAAACAATGATTCTCCCAAAAGATTTTGAATCGACATCACAAGGCTCCATCATAATCCACCTTTAAACTACTTGTGGTCAATGCCTAGCTCATGCTAGGACCGCAAATCAATACCAAACCATACTCGGTTCTTTTCTTAAGAGTATCTCGCCCTCACATTCTTTCACTCACATAGTCAAGCCCAAGAGTATAAATCCTTATTATACTCAACACTATACCACGAACAGTCATATTCTTTAACTCCAGTTAGAATGCAAAAGAGATACAATTCTCTTTAAACCAATAAACCACACACATCACCTTGGAGAAAAAATTCAACAAAATCCCATGATCGCTCTATTTCCTTTCCTAAGCCAAATCACAAAGGCAAATTCAAATCTCTTACATCACAAGAACCACTTTTATCAATTTCAAATCACTGTGATAAAATTTCATATTGGGGGAAAACTCAAAGTACAAGAGAGAATCCACACAAATCTTTAACAAAGCTCTCAATAACCAAAACAACTCAACTCATTTAACCAAAGCAAAACCTCTCACGATTAACCAAAACCAACATTCTGGAAGAGAAAACCAATCCTCAAATCAAACATCTGCACCCAAAATCATCACATATTCTCTCAAGAGAAAAGGAGACTTAATTTCCAACAAAAGCCTCTTGACCAACAAAAATCATTAATGATACAATCAGATGATTCAACTTTTCGGATCATCCACAAATACCACACACTTTTACTTTAATTAAATCCAACTCTAGTCAAAAGGGAGTCACAAATATTTCCAAAGGTAATCTATTTTATACACTAAGAAGCACAATCCAAACATACACTTTGGGGGTATAATCCCACACTCAACTTGAGCGAAATAACTTAGCCAAGACACAATATTGGCATAGTTCAAGGAAATATAATATTTCAGAGTTCATCAACCGATTACTTCCAAAGCTACTCTTTCATCTTCATTTTCAATTATTAAAGCCAAGTCCGCAACTTCACAAAAAAATGCCACTTAATTAGGGGAGCTCTATTGCCCACTAATTAGGATGCCTAAACCCAAAAAGGCAGGCACTCCCCGAAAATCATACACTCAATTGAGTCCATAAACCTTTAAAAGAAGGTTCGACTCGAATCCCACCATTTCTCATATTCCAATACTCTTGGCCATTAAGGATTTCATATTCATCGAATCCTGAAAAGTCCAACACTTTTAAACATAAGTTACAACATCCAATCTTTGTTTAATTATTTTCTACGATTCACATAACCACTACTGGTCATATTATCATAAAACTCTAAACCATGTCTATCTTATGACAATCAACAAGGAGAACCACGTTCTCACTTTCTCAACATAAATAACTTATTAGTTAATTCAACATAAGACGTGTGTCAACATTTTCTTTTGGTTTAGTAACCACAATGAACCATCATTCATACAACTTGTTTATTCCAAGCTTAAAACACATCTCTTCAACATTTATTTCGGCGAAATCAACAAATTCCTTTCGTACAATCCCTAAGTTACATATTCAATATCTCCAGTTCATTCAACCAATAAATAATTCTAACCACTCAATACGATCTCCACTAGGCATCTTTCATAAGTATGGATCCTAAACAGACATTTGTCAAGGACAAATTCAACCTTTCATACAATCATTCCATATCCCTATTCTTTGACTACACATCGATCAAGTTATTCTGTCAGTCCACAATTTAATTGATCCATAAGCAACATAAACCAACAATCCTCATGTCTTTGCACCCTCATGCTCTAGTGCTTTACGCCATCACCTTGCTATAATAATCCCTCGATTAGAAGATTCTAGACCTTCTCAATCAGGATTAATACTATAGTTCTCGAACTTCAAATTAATTCTAAGACTCACAACACTTTGCATAAAACACTAATCAACTTTCACTTTAGATCACTTATCATCTCAATTAGTCTTTCTCCACCAATACCTTATCTTAGTTTGCCCTTTAAACAATCGACAAAATTCACTTTATCCACAACAACTTACTTCATCTCAATGTTCCAACTACCCATCACAGACTTAAAGTCTCGAACAACCTCGTGGGTCACGTACCCAACCTTTAAGGAAGCCATAGTTCTTAAGCATGATCGACACCACTAAACATCTTTCTTTCCAAAAAAACCCAATCGTAAATCGCAATAGAACTCGACCCTCGAATTCCCAAATTCTGACACACAATTACTCCTCAACAAATTTTAAGGTCTACAACTTCCACGAAGGAAGATGGATGCAAGGGGGAAAAACCAAATGATCAACGACATCCTTTCCGATAAAACCTTAGCACCAAGAATCCATAAGACTTAAGTTTTACATCAAGACTTCAATAATTTCTTTTAAACTCGGAGAATGACAACACAAGAATAAATCAATAACTTTCTCCGTAAAGCAACCAACAAAACCGGGTGTCAAAGATGAAATGACAACCAAAAGAGGCGCAACACTAAACTCTTATTCTTTGTCTTCAACCAAAGAAGGCAAAACCAAAAACCGTCGAAAGAACAATCAGCGAATACTCATTACCAAACACCTTTCCTTTGTTTCCAACTACAAAGACCAAAATAAATCAACCAAACCGATCGTCAGAACAGTAAAAGAAATCCTAAAGGATCCACCACCAAACTTTTCTATTTGACTCCAACCAATGAAGCCAAAAGAAACCAACAAATTCCATCCACTCTCTAAACCTTGTCGCAAAAGACGACGACTCTTACCTACGAGAGGCTCCAAACTTCTGGCTGTGGCTTTACCCAGCCACAACCACCACCATGGACACTCTACAATAGAAGAAGGTGACCAAAACCTTTCGGCAGCACAACTCATTTAATCACAATTACTCATTTAGCTCTTACAAAATAATAACAATAAACATCACGCATAATCAAATTTAGCATTCAACCTTGAAGCTTAAATACAACATTTAAGCATAAAGCAACGATACCCATATCCTTTCATACTGTGCATCAGAGTGTGTCAAGTTTTAAATTAATTAACCACTCTACTTCAGATTTTATGGTTATTTCCCTAAGGCCAAATTTTTAACAAGTAGACACCTATGCCATGTTTCTACTTTTCCAAGCCAACATTTTAGTTTACTCTAGAGAAATTTGCTACATTCACATTCCACGGACCTAAAGCCCGCTTTGATATCAACTGTAATACCCCGACACTAACTGTGCCCAAAGTGTTACCAAACCTATCACAATAACTGAAAAAAACTGCAAGATCTTCCCTACTAGATAGACATTCACTCAGCAGGCAAAGAGATGACAAGCATTTAACAAACGTAAATATAATGTTCTAGCTCTAACCGATCACCATCAACCACATGCTAAAAACGGGGGTTGGAATCTAGAACGATAGCAACTACAACTAGATAACAATATTAACAAATCCCAACATAAACATCTAGGAGTACAATAAAAAACAACCTAGCAGATAAAACTCGCAGATACCAAACTTAACACCACGAAGGTTACAATAACCACAAGCAACTACTACAAGGATCCAACACTAATTATCAACAAGATACAATCTTCTAAACTACTAATTTAGCGTGTCCTGAAGTGAGTGAAGGTGAACTAAGTCCCATCCCGGCGAGTCGTCCTTAGAGTACCTAAAACATTAAATAAAACAAGCGTGAGTTCAAGAAAACTCAGCAAGGTGTACCAAATCAACAACAAAATCATAATTCATATACGACTCAGCTAGTACACAAAATAATTATATCAGTACCATTTACCCCATTGTTTATTTCACACACATACCTCATTAACCCACTTTGGATGAGTCTACGACTCTATCCCAACTCACATTTCCATTTAACACACAAAACTCATCATTAGCGAGAAAAATGCAACGTGCATGCTCATGAATGCATCTTTCTTTAGCCCATACCGGTATTGCCGAGTGCACACCCGTCAGTGTGCACCCTCATTCCCTTCCATCCCGTGGAGGGTGCCTACTCTTACTGATTCGCTTCCATTCATCCATGTGTATGGGACTACGAGGTAGGACTTTCGTGTTCACTACGTGTGAACACAGAGGACCGCATCAAAATGGGTCGCCCCTTCCATTATGAATGCACAAATGCAATTAACACAGATAAATTGCAAACTACATTCATTTCTAACAATTATATAGCCATAATCAATGCACGATCATCAACCAATTCTCACATTCATAACATAACATCCATAATCATTTAGCATTTCTTATTTACCCATACAATGCAACACAAATCATGAAATTCGTTTCAACATAATATATTCATTTTGATTAGCAAGAATCAATATCCTAGCATCATACTAGGAATACACTTGCCTTTACCCACTAGGAACTGAGTGGCGAGAAGCTTCGGCCACTTCCGAGATCACAATCCCTGCAATAAACATAAATGCATTTATCTCAAACAATGCAAATCATTTCAAGTGGTAAATAACAATAACTCTTTCGCTCTACACGAATCCCTCTTTAAGCTTCCTCAACTGGACCTAAAAACTTTTCATGCGCAATCCAACTCAATTTCATACACCAGTTCGACACTAAAATGCCCACAACAATTACATATTACACTTCTACTCATTTCCCCAAAATAGCCACTTCACCTCAAAATTTTAATTCCCGGACAGCAATCGCGCAAACTCACATAACTTCCAAATGGTTGAACCAAAATGAATGATCTTAGTTCCTAATTAATCACAAGGGTATAATATACAATTATCACAAAGACATTCAAATAGTAGATGCCTCAAAGGTCCTTAAATCACAACCAAAACCTCAACCACAATCTCTGAACTTTCAGCAAACACTCATTTCTGGACAACAGTTTCAAAAGACCACAACTTAAATTGTACAACTCCAAATTGAGTGAACTTAGTTTCTAATTAATCACAAGAGGATAATCCACCATTAACCTATAGCCATTTATGAAGAAGATGCTTCAAACATTCCCAGAATTGAAATGAACAGAGGCTGCATAATTAAATACTAGTTCTGGACAGCGTTTAGTGAAACAAGGATATCTTGTGATTGGCTGAACCAAAAATTGAGTTCTGGTACTCTAAATGACCACAAGAGGATAATTTACCATTACCATATATCCATGTATTCATGAGATGCATTTAAGGTCTTCAAATCTCACTCTGAATCTCAGTATAGAAGTCTGAACTTCCAGCAGATTCAGTTTTCAGGATGGCAACTTCACAATATCATAACTTTTGATTGAAGAATCCAAATCAAGTAAACAAATACATTTTCTTAATCTACCCAAAATTTCCTAGCATTCTCTAGAAAAATGGGAAAACTGATTTAGCCTCTAAGTTGCTCTAATCTGCAGTTGAACATTACAGCTACCATGCAAAACCAAATCGGGACAGCCCGCACTAAAAAGGGCATAACTTTTGATTGGCTAAATGGATTTTTGAGTTCTTATGCTTCAATTAAAAGGGAAAGGATAATCTACAACTTTCTCTTAGTTGTCTCAATAGAAAACACTTCTAAACCCCTCGAATCTAAGCCCTAACAGAGGGATGAAAATCTGCCCGAAAACAGCGCAGTGTTCCCTCCAACCTTAGACCACATTTCCCTCCAAAATCTCTAAATCAGGAACCCTAGAGCACCTAAAAACCGGGAAATACCTCCCTAGGAGCAGCACACAAAAAAATAGAAGTAGAAAATCTCATCTTCAAAGCTTACCAAGAAGAACAATGGAGGGAGGTGCTGCTGGTCTGCTGTAGGGAGGAGAGGAGGGACGCCGTGGGGAGGAGTTTGCTGCAGCCATGGGGAGGAGGAGGGGGTGGAGGCGCCATGGGGAGGGGAGGAGCTCCTTGCTGCTGCTGCTGCTACTAATTTCACAAGAGAGGAGGAGGTGCTGGCATAGGGAAAAAGAAAGGGGAGGGAGTCGGGTGTGGGAGGGGAAAAGGGAGGAGGGAAGGGGGAAAAAGGAAAGGGGTGGGGAGAGAAAAATTCATCCGCGACAGAAAAACGTTAGCCTGCGATAAATCACCTGCGACATTGCATTTAATCAGCGGCATTACAGCTAAGAACCCTAGAACCACTTCTAACCAGTATAGGACCTCCATGGCTGAGCACAAGAAAGATTTCCAAGGGTTAGGGGTGGAAATCGAGCCAAGTTTTCGTTTTTTCGAGCTTTTTTCGAAATTGATATAGTTTGATTTAATATCATTTTATCTATAATTTGGATGTATTTTTAGAATCGAGCCAACGAGCCGAGCCGAATCGAGCCAGAGCAAAATCTAATTTCATTCGAAATTGACTCATTTTAATATTTAACCAATGAACAAGTGTAATTGGATCAATTTTGAACCGAGTCAACGAGCCCCACCACCGAGCTTTTTTTCCAGCCCTACCAAGGGTTACCTCCAAGCCAAGAAGGGGGAAAAAGGAGGAGGGAGGTTGCTGCTGCTGCTGACAACAAGAGGAGGGAGGCGCTGGCTTGAGGGAGGGAGCAGGGAGCACCGGCCACACTACAAAATAACCCCCCTTTAGCAACGCATATATGTGTTGCGAAAAGTCCGTATATGCGTTGGTAGGGTCTATACCAACGCATAATTATGCATTGCCTAAAGTGGTGTTGCTAGGGTCTACTGCAACACTTAATTATGCGTTGGTAAGTCCTATTAATAACCGTTGCTAAGCTGCAACGGATATTGATGGGCTATGGCAACGCTTATATATGTTTGTACAACCTATGGACAAATAGCCTTCTATAGCTTGTTGCAACATATAGATTGTATTTGTGGCAACGCTTATATGCGTAGCAAGGAATAAACCATCTAAGCAACAATATTTGTAATTATTTTTATTTGGAGCCAAATAAATATATTATGCATGTGCAATGTATTTGAAGAATTCAAGATAATTTCCCAGGCACACATTGCAAATAAGCGCAAATCAGTACTATATTAAAAAAATTGTCGCATTACAGAGTTTCATCCACCACTTAGTTATCAAATTGTTGCATTACAGAGATACTACATCTACCACTTAGTTTGACACAACCATGTCGTACTACATAGCTCATAGAGGTTCCTTATATGTATGCCAGTTCATTAGCCCAAGACATTGCGACTAGAATTGCACCCATGACTTCAGAATTCAGATCAACCTGCATTGTGGTGGTTGAACAATGATTAGTCAAGAAGGAGCATGCCACCAGAAATCATCAACAGGAACGGCAAAGTGAATTATTGTAGAAAAAGGAGCACAACTACAAGGACTAACAGTTCATTGCAGCTTCTCAAATTCAAGCACAATCCATAAAACTAAAACACTTGCTATCAACCTATACATTATAAAAGAAACATTTCACAGAGAAAAGCTTAGCCTACAGAAGCTCGATTTTCACCATCTAATTCTAACCTTCAATCATGTCCCAAAAAAAGCAGCCCACAATATTTGAAAATTCTGCAAAACATTGCAACCAATGGAACATATGAATGAAGGAAACCATGATATCACCGGGGGCATCCTATAATAAAATGATGTGTTCTGCTTATCCCCTCCAAAAATTCTTCACTTTGTAAACACCAATAGTTAACAGTTATCAGACACTTCAGTACCCCCGAGTCATTGATAAACAATTCTCACTATTGGAAAACAGATCTGGACAACACCATTAAAATATGAATGATGCATTTAAAATTATGGTTTGACAGCTACATATAATGCCAGGTACAGATCATGAAGACCACAAACAAGAACATGAGCTAATGATGCAGTAGTTCATGATGACAACTACCCACTGTCCTTGGTTTCTTTGCACTTCTTTCTAATGCATTTAGACCTAGCAATGACCAAGGAATGTGCCTCTGAATTACCTTAAGAAAAATGAATTTGCTTAGAACTTAATATGTAGCAGGGCTAAAAGAAACCCATAATAGCAGTGACAAAATCCATCTTGCATTCAATCTTTCATTTCATTGCAAGTGTCAAAATTTTGCCAAAAACATCATTCAATAATTGAACTACAGCACAATATGTGATAATCTAATAGCACCAGTAGATAAAAAAACATAAACATTATGATAGAAGCAAAGTCTGAAAGATAAATGCTAAATTGAAAATCGATAGAAACATGACCTTGTGCTCAAATAAATCGAAATCCCTGCATTGATGGTCAACTAATGGAATCATGCATTTATCTTTTCAATCTACAAAAGGAATTGGAATACTTTAGTACAATGCAATAGTTAGGAGAAATAAAGTCCTTTTAAGTAATAGGAAGGAGCATACAAAAGTTGAAGGCCATGCTATAGGACTTTCGTCACGTCCCTGATAACCTTGAAGTTTTTGCATGGTCGTATCAGTGGTTCATCATCTTTAATTGGAATACTGACATGCACCATCCAAAATTGTTTGCCTAATTGAACACCTTCAAGTTTCTGTGTTGGATCACAACTAAGTATAGTAGCAAGGGCAACACGCTTTTTTCTATTTTTGCAGCTCATTAAGAATACTGTAGTGCCAACCTAGTTCACAGACATAAGAGTGTGAATAAATAAATATATATTAGAAACATGATGTTTGGAATGAAACAAGCACGCATACTAGTGAATTGTCAGCTGAACAATTTGTTCTTCCATGCTGATGTTTCTACAAAAGTATATTATTTTTGAGTAAATGCAAACCCAAAGCAGCCCAGGAACTATTGCGAAAAGATGTATGTGGCATAAATTTTTTTGCTAATAAATTTTTACATGGTACTTAGATGAATCATGATTTGAGGGATTGGTAGTTGTTTCCTGGTCCATGGCCTGTAATGTATACTATACTAGATTACTTACAACACTTAACAATTTAATGAAATTCAGTGAATAAAAGAATCACACTATCACCTTGCCTACAATAGTACAGTTGCTTTTGTCTAATCTAATATCAGTGTGGGTCTGGTTTGGTTTGGCCTGTTATTAAATCATGATGAGTACAAGATGTGATAAGCATGGTTAAATATGAATGTTGTATGTAGTAAAAATGGCACTAAAAGTGACCTTCAGCGATGTAGAAACTCTATTCGCTTGTAGTAATGTTTCTCCTCGTGCATTTGGTGGTTTGCTCTGCACTTAAACAAGACACAATTACATTGTTGAACTGAATTAATACAAGGCCTACAGTTATGTGAGACGCATGGGATGCCTAAATTACAAAAGGTAGAACCATATCCCACCAGGATGCCAATTTTCAGAAATACAGCATGAAAAAAAGAGAGAAAATTAAAGCAAACGTAGTCTGACTCAAACAATTGCTGCAGCACATAGCAAGAAATGCGTAATCCACACTCTCTTTGTTCTATTATGAAACAAATGTTAGGAAATCTGAAATCAAGTAGAGGAAAATTGGTATATACAAATAATACAAACATAATATATTCTTTTTCATCCATGTTGAGTTAGGTGTGTGAACCTTATCTGCGATACAATAATATTTGTCTTGTGGTCAGAGATCCTCGTACTCGTCATCATCACTTTGCTCCTCTGTAATGAATAAGAAAAATAATAGGTTGATAAAATTAAAGCACGTCTGAAAATCATGGTAATGCAATCCTACCATATTGTTATTCAGTTAAATCAACCATCCTAAATTCTTGCCTTTTAGGGTCAGCATATAGTCGTTGTTGGTAGATAAAAGAATATGAAATAGAATCAACTATTACAATTATAATGTTGCAAAAAAGATAAGTTTTGTTAATTTTCCACATAGATCCATACTTTGCGTTTCGAATTGGGCTCATCAACGCAAAATCCATTTCTTGGTGTCGACAAATCATCATCTAAACAACCTTGTGATAGCACAAAAATATTTTAGTACATAAAATGCTAACTGAACAAGTTCTTCAAATGTACCTGTGGTTTTTGTTTCTGTTCCAAGCTTCTTGTCTTATGTTGCAACTCTTGTATAGTAGCATCTTGATTCTGCAAACGATGTCCAAGCTTTTCGATTTGTAGTCTGAGAGATACTACATCTTCACTTGATGTTGCATCCAACGAAGTCAAATTCAGATGCTTTAGACGCCTTGACGTTGGGTGGTCGAAAACATGATTTGGATTTGGAACAAGGCCCAAACCATGTACATGCCCATGCTTCTCTTCTCCTAATATTTGATTTAGTGCATCTCCTTTCCATGCATCCTTTCCTTGACTAGTGTCAGCTAAGTCCGGTTGTTGTGCTAAAAGCTCCTTCAAATCACCCTTGCAAAAGCAATAAAGTACTGATTAATTTATATAGAAATAGTACTGTAAATAATAGAAGAATCGAGCCTTTCACAAAAAGAATACCACATGCGCATTTGTGTTCTTCTCCCTGTTACTCTGGTGTGTATGGATATACAAAACAGCCCTATGAGGGTACTTCTTTTCAGGATCTTTGTCCTTCTGTTGAACAAGTAAATTAATGAGTATCAATGAGGAAAAGACTATATGTCGTTGTATGATATGATTGTGTGTTTATAGTGGTCTTTATTATACTACTGGTTGCAAAAAAGAAATGTGAACAGGCAATGTGATAGTAGCTATGAAAATGAAAAAAATAAGAAACCTGACCCAAATTGAACACTACATGAATTTTATGTTTGACTCTGCTTTGGATCACATGAATTTTATGTTTGACTCTGTAGCTGCACTACTCAGTCTAGCTGTGTAACATAAAATGTTTTGAATTTACAAAAGCAAAGCTTGTCAGCATGCAAATGAAGCAGCCATAAAATTATTGCTAGCTATTGAAAGGTGGTATCCAAAATTGCCATGAATAAAAACAAGGTTGCTAATGATGCATTAAAACCTAGTATTATTCAGATTTAAATCCTATATATATGTAGGAAAATGGACCATTGCTAGAAAGGAAATTACAACTTGATTAATCAAGGGGAAAATATGTATCATTTCTATTGGTTTCCTAACACCTAATATGAGTTTATCCTTGTTCTGGCGTTATCACAAACACCTTCAAGGCATGCTCTGTGTAAATATATATATATATATATATATATATATATATATATATATATATATATATATATATATATATATGGGCTTGTTAATTAGTACAGTTTTTTTTGTAACTTACGTAGTTACGTATACTGATCCACCCACACTACAACACATAACAATCTAGCTAGAAATTAACACAAGGCTGGATTAAGCATGAGATCGATCATCCATATATAAGCTCAGATTCTGAACTTGATCATGAGAACCAGATTGACATCATCACGTACACATAAACATACGTAATGTTGACAAAAGAATCCGAATCTAGCTAGCAGCTGCAATATGTTGTACGTATATGCGCATGAATTTGTCCGCATGCATGTCTATATTGCTCTTGGTGTTGTTCTTCTCTTTCACACACACATGTACACACAAGATTATAGGGAGATAATCTAAGAGCTTAATTAGTAAGACCAAACCAACCATGAAATTATATTGCTTGAATAATGAATGAAGAACCTAATCAAACTAACTAGCTGACATATACTATTAGCTAACATATATTTACAGACCAATTTCAATTAAGTTCCAGCGTAGCTTGAAGACATGAGGTGCAAATAAATAACCAGATTGAATTGGCTTACTTCCTGCACACGAGCGGGAGCGGATGAATGGGGCGCCGGCTGCCACCACCGGCCAGCACAGGGGCGGGACCGGATGAACGAGGCACCGACTGCCACCCTCAACAGGGCAGGGCGATCTGCTATTGCGCCGGCGGAGAAGCAGGGGGGGATGTGGAGACATGGAGGTGTGCGTGGAATGGTACTTAGGGAGATTTCTACGTGACGGTTAGCAGTGCAAGTATACCGTCTAGCAAATTGGTATACGTGGGGGATTTACTCTCAATGGAAGGTGGGGTCCGCAACGTAATATCTGGGATTGGATATAAAAAGAGAGGGAAATCAGATTGGGGAGGATAAAAAATGGAGGGAAACAGAACAAATGGAGGGAAATTGTATTCCTGGATATGCTGACTTCTATTATTTTTCCTATGCGCTACAGACGGAATTCCAGTGGTGAATTTATGTGGCATGTTAGTAGTGCAAATGAGAGTTCTCTGTGAAATTTTTAGCTTAATTCGACAGTAAATGCTAGCTTGAATTGCCAAATAGTGCCGCACGTTGAAAGTGAAAGAGAATATGCTGACTTCTATTATTTTTCTTATGCGCCACAGACGGAATTCCAACGGCAAATTTATGTGGCACGTTAGTAGTGCAAATGAGAGTTTTTTGTGAAATTTTTAGCTCAATTTGATAGCAAATGCTAGGTTGAATTGCCAGAGAGTGCCGCACGATGAAAGCAAAATAGAATATGCTGACTTCCATTATTTTTCCTATGCGTCACAAACTGAGTTCCAGCGGCGAATTTATGTGGCATGTTAGTAGAGCAAATGAGAGTTTTCCATGAAATTTTTAGCTCAATTTGATAGCAAATGCTAGCTTGAATTGCCAGATAGTGCCGCACGATGAAAGCGAAATAGAATATGCTGACTTCCATTATTTTTCCTATACGCCACAGACTGAATTCCAGCGGCTAATTTATGTGGCACATTAGTAGTGCAAATGAGAGTTCTCTGTGAGATTTTTAGATCAATTCAATAGCAAATGCTAGCTTGAATTGCCAGATAGTGTCGCACGATGAAAGCGAAATAGAATATGTTGTCTTCCATTATTTTTCCTATGCGCCACAGACTGAGTTCCAGCGGCGAATTTATGTGGCATGTTAGTAGTGCAAATGAGAGTTGTCCGTGAGATTTTTAGCTCAATTCCATAGCAACTGCTAGCTTGAATTGCCAGATAGTGCCGCACGATGAAAGCGAAATAGAATATACAGACTTCCATTATTTTTTCTATGCGCCACAGACTGAGTTCTAGCGGCGAATTTATGTGGCATGTTAGTAGTGCAAATGAAAGTTCTACATTAAATTTTTAGCTCAATTCGACAGCAAATGCTAGCTTGAATTGTCAGATAGTGCCGCAAGATGAAAGCGAAAGAGAATATGCTGACTTCTATTATTTTCCCTATGCGCCACTGACTGAGTTCCAGCGGCGAATTTATGTGACATGTTAGTAGTGCAAATGAGAGTTCTCCGTGAAATTTTTAGCTAAATTCGACAACAAATGCTAGCTTTAATTGCTAGATAGTGCTGCAAGATGAAATCGAAAGACAATATGCTGACTTCTATTATTTTTCCTATGCGGCACAGACTGAGTTCCAGCGGCGAATTTATGTGGCATGTTAGTAGTGCAAATGAGAGTTCTCCATGAAATTTTTAGCTCAATTCGATAGCAAATGTTAGCTTGAATTGCCAGATAGTGCCGCACGATGAAAGCGAAATAGAATATACTGACTTCAAGAACAGAAAACTAAAATTACAAACACTTGATGCTGAATTGTTGTAAAGAGTGGGTGCGTTTGGTTGGGTGAACCAGGATGAATGGGATGGGATGGTACAGGATGGATGGGATGATCCTAGATGAGACGGTACAAGGAAGGTGTTTGGTTGCCTGAATGGAATGATACAAAATTTTGTTTGGTTGCTTGGATGGAATGGTACAGGATGGTATGAGATGATGTTTGGTTGCTTGGATGGAATGGTACAGGATGGTACGAGATGATGTTTGGTTGGAGGGATGAAGTTGAATTGAGGGATGAGGTTGGTTTGAGGGATGAAGCTTGATTGACCGGGCTACCGATACAACGAGCAGTCTCAACCGCGATCTCAACTGCACACAACAACACAAGACAAGTACCGACAGACGTGTAGTTTATTGAAATGTTTAGTAAAATTACTTAACATGACAAATACCGATAAACGTGTAGTTTATTGAAATGTTCAGTAAAATTACTTAAACTACTTACGTGGTACTGAGTACTTCAGCGCGCAAACCATACTCCCTTGCAAGCACAAATCGTGGTGATCAATTGAGGTAAAACAAGAAGAGATTGAATGAACAATTTACTCATGTAGTTATCATTCAGAGGTTAAATCGTAACCTTGTCATCGTATATATATAAACTACTCGTCTGACTGATGGAACCACTAAACCAAAAATTCAGTACAAACCAAGTAACCAAACAAACGTTCTCAAGGTGTGAACTACAAGTCCTCTAGCAAAAATCAAAAAATTTATCCCCTTCCGACGAAAATACTATTTAATATTTAAAAAAATATTAAAAATTATAAAATTCCCTGAAAATTAAAAGAAATCCACTGCATACATATAATTCACGGAAAAATTCCACAAAAATTGATCAGGGTTGTATTCGTTCGAGGAGAAAAGCTTCGCCATTCAATTTAGTAGCATCCACCACTACCTTTTGATTTATCACTACCACACAAATAGTTTTACATAATTTAAATTAGATAATATTACATCGTTGCACACATTCCACCGAATTGAAGTACTTGTCGGCTGAAGTTTTAACCCTAAATACAGGGTTCAAGGATCACTAATGGAAAATGTAATAAGCTCGCAACAGAATCACCGAGTAGACATCAATTCACTACTAAAGGTCGAATGAAAGATCGCTAGTTGTATTCTCGACACATACTGAAAAAGCTTAGGAGCTAAGCGAGAACGCGCCACCTACAAATAAAAGATTCCTCAAGCAAACCGAAATGGCAAGAAGCAAAATGATGCATGAAAGGGAATAAAATTTCATTACTTGCATGGAACACAGCTTACTACTACCATAAGTTATGAAAAAGCGATGCATGAAAGGAGAATAAAATTCTCACCCAGGTATAAACAAGTGTTGATTTTATGCAGACGACTTTTAGCGATCTCGATCGGTTAATTGTACCACCTTTTGTCGTTTGAGAAAAATACGGGATATTTTACAACTAGAGTAAGGCAATGATCTATAATTCTATATATGTATGACAATGAGCATCTCTAAGAAAAAAGCCAACCAACTTACGTATCATCCATCTTGAGGCCTTTGTCTTTGAAGCGACATCCCGAGTTTAATAGTGCGATCGGTAGATCCAGGATGCAAGTAATGCCCTTCACAGCTAAAATAATGGTAGAGTAGTTTGACTAAGAGCATTTGTTGGCACAATTAAGTAATCATACAATTCCTAAACCTGCAACCGAATGCAGCTCTACATGGCATCACAAAACACCACATCACGGTTTATCCCTGAAAGAAACAATATACATTTCTAAACAGACAATTTAAAAAATGTGGAAAACATCCTCTAGGTACAAAAAGCCTAACATTACAGCTTAAATAAACTAGAAAGGAGTGCATAAAATACTTAGGACGATTTTTACAGGATTATTTAAACAATAAAATCATAAGAAAAATACATTGTAATTGTTAAGAGTACTATGTATATGCTTGCTATTCGTTCCAGGCTGTTTACAAGCAACCAGATAATATTGATCAGGGTTGTGTTTTTCTGCGCAACCTCTTCGAGTTTTCCTGTCATTCAAACACAATTTGTTAAGATGATTTCCCAAATATCCCTATTGGGAACAGCGAAAGAACAACATGTGCAACCTATCACAAGTAAATGACTCCACAAATTACACATGACTACAAATGATCTAACCAAGTATAGCATCAAGAGAATCGAGAAAATAGTAAGCAAAAGCTCACTAATCAGGCAATCGAGATTGATGTGCACTAGGTCGGCCCGATCTTCTGATGAGAACGATACATTGGTTTGATAGCGCACGAAGTAGATGGATCGGCTACTAATCACGAGATCAGTAACCAAGCAATCGCAACGTCACCACACAAGGCGATCAATCGAATCAAAGACCCGATCGATCCTTGTACCTGCTGCAACCGAGAACATGTAAGAACAAGGTGAGAGCAATTCCAATCCAATAATCTCAAAGATACAAGGGTGAGGTTCTGTTTCTCGTCATGGGTGGTCGAGTCGACACACGCGAACACGAGGAGGGACGCACAAGGGGTCTACCAAAACACAACAAAACCTAAACATAGAAGAATGGTGGAGGCCATATATATAGCGGCGGCCAGGAGGTATAGGGCAGCCAAAACAGCGGTGGACACCAAAACCCTAAGATACATGGGCCATAGGCCCAAAAGTGAGGTGATGCAGCACCCTGAATTTCTGGCCTGTGACATTGTTCCGCTTTTTCCCATTGTTTTGTACTGAATTTGGAAGTGGAGCTGGATCCATTGGAAAACTTATCTCCTAAGCTTTCAAACGGGTGGTCACACGCTGAAAACGGAGTCCAAGAGCCCAAGTTATGCCCGTTTGAAGTTGGCATGCTGCTGGATGGCCGAACCGGGCTTTTTGGCATTTTAGGCTTCCATATGGCCTTCCTTGATGCGTGGGCTATCCTCGAGGTGTGTGCTTGAGGCCCTTGTCTGTTGATGTGGGCTTGAATAACTGAGATTTTGTATTAAGGCATCTCAGCGACGAAGATGCCGTAGCGTCGATCGTATGTGACGAAGATGGAGCAGCGTCGGTAGTCGTTGGAGCGGCCGGAGAGGATGGAGGGGCAGCGGTCACACTGATCGTATCCATGCTGGTGATGTCCTCATCATCCTCCCCTTATTGAATTGAAGTCGCCCTCGACTCCTTCTCATGATCCTGCAAAAGGTTAGTAACAATAGGAGACAGAGAAACATGTGTTTGCAATGCGATATCAGGGGAGGACACAACCTTATCTAAATGAACTACCTCCTTTATCTTTGTTTCAATCTTTTGTGCATGGTTAACAATTTCATCACCCTCTTTGCCCTAACTTTTAACTCTGTTTGCAATAATTTTATTTATTTCAGCAGGAGTCATTGGTTCCAAAATTATTTTCTTTGTATAATACATAAAGGAATATTGATTGTTTCTACCATTGTGAGTAGCTTCTACATCGTATAACCATGGTCTTCCTAATAAAAGTGAGCATGTTTCCATGGGTACAACATAGCAATCAACAAAATCATAATATGAACCAATAGAGAAATTCACTTACACAGTTTGTGTTACCTGAATCTTACCATAGGAATTGAACCATTCGATCTCATAAGGTTGTTGAAGTGGAGTCTGGTCAAGCCAAGCTTCTCATCCATGTTCTGACTTGCAAGGTTGCTACAATTTCCTCCATCTATGATGACTTGTACCCCACGTTCTCGGACAACAAACTTAGTATGGAATAAGTTGTTGCGTTGAGTTTAACTAGCATGTGCCGGTGGAGCACTAAGTACACGTTGCGACCTTAGGCTCTTGTAGCTGTTTGTCATTGCAGCACTCAAGTGCACACCATCTTGATCATTCTTGCCTATAGGGTTAGTCATAGGAATAGCAAGAACATTCGTATCGTTATATATTGAGATACACTTACTATCCTTCTTCTTGGGTGAGGTAGGCTTCAAATCTTTCTTCAGTGGTGTGTTCTCATTCTTAGTCGAAGGGATAATCCCATGCTCGACCGTCTCACCCTTTGATTTCTGCAGGGACTCAAGTCGCTTAAGTTTCCGCCAGTATTTCTTTTCTCTTTCTGTCAAGAATGGACAATCCTCAATATCATCCTCGTAAGTTGTCTTGCTATGTGAACCTGCCATTGTTAGGGGCAACAAAAAGAGAACTCACAAGACAATTAGTTCCTATGAACTACTAATATGTGGACAGTGGAGGATCTCAAACGCTCAAGCTCACACCAAGTTCTTACCCGTTCTTACCCTGTAGCTTTTCAAGTTTCAATCGGTGGATGATGGTAATTTGCACTTAGGGGTGACAAAGCGATTGCAAGGTGCTTCTCCTGTGGTTAATAGAAGGTAGAGCTTGGATAGGTATAATATGTAGCAAAGGATATACTAGAACCACACTAGCCAAAACAAGTTGAAAGAATGCTCAACGGCGGTACTTTGCTGGTCCTAGGCTAGACCGTATTAGAGACGCGAGCCTAGACACCAATGAAGTCACAGAAATAGCAACCAGAACAACCTCACCACACAAGCAAATAGTTAGGGCTCTATTTCCCACCTTTTAGTGCGGCTCTTTTATATGCACTTGCCTTTTCCTATTTTTCTTCCTTCTATATCAAAAGTGGCACATATGATGAATTACAACTCAAACTTTTTTTCTGCTGCAAACAGCTCTACTATGCAGAAACTTCAAATGCTGTTTTTGGGTTTTTATTGGCTTCCAATGCAAAAACGTATAACTGGAAAGTTGTAGATCTTTTCGAGCTGATCAATTTGCATATATGGAACGTCTATTTTGGATAAGGGAAGCCAGAGATATTGACCCCGAAATACAGACTGCTCAGAAAATCCAGGACGAAAACAGATTCCAATCCGACGGGATTTTGGGCAAGAAGACGGCGTTTTTGAAAAGTTTTACAATGGACAAAGTTGTAGATACTTTCTCAAGCTTTCAGGAAAGTGCAAGAACAGAGAAATCCGAGTTCGTATGAGGGAGTTATGACCAAAATACCAAACTGGACAGAGGAGGATCCAAATTGGACGTGACGACGCGATGGAGTTCAACTCGGTGACAAGAACGTGACAAGAACTCGAAACTCTAAAGATCAAAACATTAAGACCAATAATGACACGACGATGCAACGCAAATTCAACAAGAATTAAACTAGGTAGTAATAGTAAAGGCCAAAAGGGGCTCGGATTAGATTGAACACAAGACAAATAGAATTTTTTTTGCTATTTTTCTGGACTCTAGGACGAACAAGATGAACTAAACAAGGATAAGGGTGTCCTCACCAGGCAACCGCCACTCTAATATCACTTGATGCGCACTAGGTCGGCCCGATCTTCTGATGAGAACGATACATCGGTTTGATAGTGCACGAAGCAGATGGATCGGCTACTAACCACGAGATCAGTAACCAAGCAATCGCAACGTCACCACATGAGGCGATCAACCGAATCAAAGACCCGATCGATCCTTGTACCTGCTGCAACCGAGAACATGCAAGAACAAGGTGAGAGCAATTCTAATCCAACAATCTCAAAGATACAAGGGTGAGATTCTGTTTCTCGTCACGGGTAGTCTAGTCGACACACGCGAACACGAGGAGGGACGCACAAGGGGTCTACCAAAACACAACAAAACCTAAACATAGAAGAACGGCGGCGGCCATATATATAGCGGCGGCCAGGAGGTGTAGGGCAGCCAAAACAGCGGAGGCCACCAAAACCCTAAGATACATGGGCCATAGGCCCAAAAGTGAGGTGACGCAGCACCCTGAATTTCTGGTCCGTGACATTGTTCAGCATTTTCGTGTTGTTTTGTAATGAATTTGGAAGTGGGGCTGGATCCATTGGAAAGCTTATCTCCTAAGCTTTCAAACGGGTGGTCGTACGCTGAAAACGGAGTCCTAGAGCCCGAGTTATGCCCGTTTGAAGTTGGCATGCTGCTGGATGGCCGAACCGGGTTTTTGGCATCTTGGGCTTCCATATGGGCCTTCCTTGACGCGTGGGCTGTCCTCGGGGTGTGTGCTTGAGGCCCTTGTCTGTTGATGTGGGCTTGAGTAGCTGAGTTTTTGGATTGAGGCATCTCAGCGACGAAGATGCCGTAGCGTCGATCGTATGTGACAAAGATGGAGCAGCGTCGGTAGTCGTTGGAGCGGCCGGAGAGGAAGGAGGGGCAGCGGTCACACTGATCGTATCCATGCTGGTGATGTCCTCATCATCCTCAACAAAACGTCAATTTTTATCAAGTGCTTCATCCATATTTGTAATGTGAGATTGCGTTTATCTGGTTATTGCTTGTTCTTCGGTCGCTTGCAGGAATCGACCTTCGTGGTCAGGTCAATCGCGTTCTTGGCGTGGTTGATAACGAGCAGGTTTGGTGGTTCAGCGATTGTCGGGCTCCTACCCTTGAGTGGTCATAGCAGGATCGTCAAGGTCGCCTCTCCGACCAGATCGAATTTATCCCCACAAGTTTCACCAGAAGATCGGGCACCCCCGTGTGCGCATCAGAGATAATCTCGCACAACATGCTTTCCAGATTATCAAGACCAATGTTCTGGCATAAGATTAATCCTTTGTCTCAACTTGGGTCACACAGGATTGCAGCAACCACGGGTTGAGCAAACTACCAGATCAGTGCCAAGAACAAGAATGATGATCAGGAAAGCAAGAACAAAGCCTTGAAGCAACTGGGTTGAGAGAAAAATGAATCGGCTAGAAGATGAAAATGAGGATTGTTCTACACTTGATCTGCCGATCTAGTTAGGACTTCCCAAAGATAAAAATCAGAAAATAGATACCACTTTGTGAGTACTGAAGAAAAATTTAACCTGAACTACCGATTGAGCCAAATTATTGATCGACTTTCTTAAGCACCAACATCTTTGGTGGTTATTTTGATCAATGCGAGTAATGCACCATAATCATTTCTACAAGGAGAGCTCCTTTAGTATGTGTCCAAAGTTTGTAAAATTTATATGTGTAGGTCGTTTAAAATCAACAAAATTACCTCAAGTTTTATGTTTCCCTATCCATATTATATACTGGCATTGATGAATTTCACATTCAGAGAAGAAAGTTACCCAGTGAAAAAAAGGTAAAGAATTAGAAACTACATTTTCAAAAAAGGGGTCACTAGGTCACCGATCACATAAATAGAGAATATGACTCAGTGTAATACCGCAAATCGGTTACCAGGGTTTTCTTTTGGCCGGAATTGTTTTGTCTTCTAAAATCCAGGATTTTTTTCTTTTCGCCGTGAGTTCGAAGTATCAGTCTTTGGCATTGGTTGCTTTATGGTTTCTAGAGGTGGTGTAGTTTACATTTTTTTTCCAAAGCCCCAGCCGCCTCTCTCTTCCCTTGTTATTTTGTGTGGCTGTCAATCTTGGAGGGAAGATATTTTTTTGCTTTGGCTGCCGACTCCATCCATCTCTGGCGCCTCGGCCAGGCGATTTCCCCAGGCGCTACTACTCGAGCCCGGCTGCTCCCCCTTCTGTCGTTTCCTCCCTGGCGCTGCTCCCCTCCCAGGCATCCTCCTTCCCTGGCGTAGCTTCCTTCCCTGGCGATCCCTTCCCCCTGGCCTCCTCTGCTGCCGAGCCCCAGCCTCCTCTTGCTTGAGCCCCCTGCCTCTGCCTCCTTTCCCCAGCTTCCTTTCCATGGCATGGCGTGACAGCAATGCAGCAGGAGTAGCACCAGCCAGCGGCCGTCAGGCAGCAGCCAGCAGCAGCAGATGCACCGGCAAGCGGAAGACTAAGCGGCAGAGATGCACCAAAGATCGGCCAAGCGGCAGCAGCAGTGATGATCTTGTCGGTACCTTCCCTCTGGCGACCTCTCATCCGCCAAGACCTCCCCACCTCCCTCCTTCCTCCATGGATGTGCTTTGAGGTATAAATTTTGGGGAAAATTAGTTGCATGTAGGGTGTTTGATGAAATGCCTAGCTAGGCTTTCATGAGAATGTTTAGTATTGCTTGCGACTTTGATTCCTGTAACTTGTGAGCTTGAGGTCTTGGCATATTTGAAGTAGATTGTAGTGCATAGTTGAAAGTGAAATTGATCGGAGTTTGTTCTTTCTCGATACCTTGATGATGTATGTGACTCGATCTTTTTGCTTTGTGCATGAAATGGAAATGCTATGGGAGTTTACGTGTTATGATTAGTCCCCTAGTTAATCGTGAGCTAGACATGTTTAATTTTATCTTTAATAGTCGATATTTGAGCTATTTTGTAATCGTGGCTTATAAGGTATTCATGTGTTTTATGCATAACCTTGATATTGAGTATATTCATGTATGCTTGTTAGGAACACATAAATTCGTATAATGTCATCCTTTATGAAACACATCAAAAATATTGGGGTGAGCGATTGCCTTATTGATGTCATAAACCCATAAATGCTAGAATTGTAACTCTAAATTAAATTGCTTTCTCTTACGATCACGATGAACCATAAGCGAGAATCGTCTTTGCTTTATTTAAAGTCATGTCTCGAAGCGGGAATCAATAATTTTATCATTTGAGCTTGTGCTGATTTATATTAAAGTTGACAACCGACACCAATGTTAGGCTGTGGCGAGGACTACTAGAGGAGATCACGCTTGTAGATAGATCTGGTTGATGCAAACACCGTCGTCTGAGAATATTTAGGGTTCCGATAGAAATTGTGATCTTAAGTTATTGTGTAAGTTTTGCTAGAGGTTGAATGAGAATCTTCCAAATACACAGATAAAGTGGGAAAATTTCTTGTAGATCATGATAATGTTTTCAAATGCTTAATTCAGATTTGAATTGAATTAATTATGAGAAGTTGAAGTGAGCTACCCAGTCTAGTAAAAACGTTATGAACTTGGTTCATTGAAAAATATGGAATTAATTGAATGTAATTATGAATGTTTAGCTGATTTAAATTGAATGTTGAACTTTCTCGCTTGCTATTGCTATTTCCAGGTAGTGGGTCTTCGAGGGTTGCCTCGACCCCACATCGCTCCGTCTGCAATAAAAAGGCAAGTGCATTTCCTAGAGCGTTATTAGGATGTTAAATGCTTTGCTTGCGATAACATTATGAAAATTCTAATGATTTAGTTACGTTTAATAGCATATCTGGAAGTTGTTCTTAGTATGGTGATGAGGATGGATGAATTGTTAGCAAATTGGTAAGTTATTCAATTCCCATTTATTGCATTGCATTACGAAATTGTACGAACGAGTATGGTTAAGTTGATGCAAGTTAATTGGTACTTCCATATTGGATATGGCTATGTGTGGTGAAAATGAATGAGGGATGAAATGCATTCACGTCAATTGCATAATTGCATTCATGATGGACGAGGCGTCCCATGTTGATCTGGCCTCGGTGCTCACCGTAGTGAGCACAAAAGTCCTACCTCGTAGTCCCATGCCTCGAGGTGAATGGGAGCGAGTCGAAGAAGAGTAGGCCCGCCACGGATGGGTGGGATTAAGGGTGCACACCGACGGTGTGCACTCACTATACTGCAGTATCGCTATGACAATGTGCATTATGAGCATGCATGGTGCATTCATTTTATGATTCATGAGAAAAAGGATGAGAGCATAAAAGCATTGCATTGTGTGTTGCAATTGGTGAATGTTAATTGATGAGAATAGAAATGACAGGTTGAGTATTGAGTCATGGACTCATTCTGAAATGATTGTTGAGGCTTGAGTAAGGTTATTTATGTTTCCGAGTTGGGTGTGGTAAGTAGGGTTAGATTCGATTAGATTAATCGGATAATTTCAATTAAGTAATGGTTATAGCAAATGGTGAAGTAATCGTGTTCTTACGTTTTGAAGTTATATGAATTCAAATTGCTCCTTTATTTAAGGGCGTTAAGTAAAGGAACTATTCTTGTATGTCTTGAAGTCGTTGTATTCTAATCAATTCATTACTTTTATGTTTGATAGCACTTTCTTTGAGTCTTGGACTCACACTTGTTGTTTCTTGTTTTAGGTACTTGAAGTTGGCTCATCGGGTTGGGAGTAGAAGCACGTGCGACTTGATTAGCCATCTCATTTAATTAATGTATAAAGCCTGATTGTATTTAGTGGGGTTGTAATATGTTAAGTTGTCGTCGCGTAGTTTATCTTTTATTAGCGAATGTGAGATTGATATCTAAGGACCTGCTAGAATGTCGCTTCGTGATTGAATGATTGTCTTATACTGTTATTACTTTATGTCTGCTGAGTGGATGTCCTCCTTTCTAGAAAGGTCATGCTGAAATTTTGAACTTTTTGTTGACTTAGTTTTTCTGGTCGGTTTTAGAGTTAGCGATTGTTTTAGACAATTACTGTTGAGTTGTCGTTGAGTGTTTAGAGTTCTGATGTAGCATTAGCGGTGCGATTGGCGGGTGTATTCTGATTAGTATCGAGCGGGCTTTAGGTCCGTGGTATGTGAAATTAGCAATTTTATTCTAGAATGAATTAAAATTTTGCTGTGTGAAGATAGAAACATGGTTTAGGTTGAACCTTTAAAATGTGGCCCTAGGGCAATAACCGTAAAAACTTGATGTAGAATGACGAATTAATTTAAAATTTGACACACTCTGAGGCACAGTAGGAAAGGGATGGGATATTGTTGTATTGTGTTACAATAGTCTTTTGAGATTTATGTTATATTGATACTTGTTGATATGTTATATACTAGTCTTGTTAAGGCTATGGTAATATTTATGGCTATGTATTTGAAGTGGTAGATTGATTAGTGGAGTCCGGTGGGACTCTTTGTGCCGAAGGGTTCGGCCTTGTTGTGTGGCTGTGGTTGTTGGTGCGACATTTTAGAGCCAGCACCGAAGGAGAGTTCTTGTGTTTCTGTCATAAATCAGGGAGTTGATGGAGTGCGTATGTGAATTTTGTCTTCCTTGGTCTTCTTGGATTTAAGTCAAAGAAGAGAGTTTTGTGTTGCACCTTTTTGGTTGCTTTGCGGAGAAAGTCATGGTTTCCTTCTGGTGTTGACCCTTCTTCCAGTTTAAAAAGGAGTTATTGAGTTTTGTGAAAACTTAGGTCGTGCGAACTCAAGATTTGGGGCTTTAAAGGAAAAGTGTTATTTGATCGACCCGCTTTTACTTCTCGTGGATTTAGTTGTACAACTCCTTTCTTCGTGGAATTTTGGGAGTTTGATGATGATTTGAGGGTTTGTTGAATGACTAGGATTGAGACCTGTCATTCTCTAACTTTTTGAGAGTTGAGCTACCTTGGAAGTTTCTGGTTGGGTTCTTCTGGAAAGGAAAGTGCGTCAATCAGAGTATATTGTGGGTTGATTGAAGATCTCCTGTAGCAGATTAGTAGAACGATTGGGTGGTTAGGGTGGTTGACCCTAAATTTGATAGAGGGCAAGGATTATAGTGGTGGTTATGGTGATCCACGGCTATAGTGGAGGATTGGTAATGGTGTGTGTGCGAAAGGCTAGTAGTGGTTATGATGTAGAAGAAATAACAAGTTGGGTTGCGGAACTTGTTTAAATAAGTTGATGGGATTGCTTTGACTAGAGGTGTCTTTAGTGCTCAAAATGGGTTGATTAATGTTAAGTTTCTACGAGGTGACGATAAAATGACCTAGAATGGAATGGAGTTAAAATGCGAAGAATCATTAGATGGAGTATGTGGGAGCTTGGTTTGCTGCTAGCAATGGATGGTCTTATAGCCATTTTGGACGATTTATATCTCAAGGAGATATTGTTTATTGAGGGAGACCTAAATGGTTCGATCCAGCGTTTGATCGTATTGCTAGCAAATCAGAAGTATGGATGGCGACGTTAAATCTCTGAAATTGCTTTGAAAAGGAAAACTTGAATGTAGCTTATGAAGTGGACTTGATTTGGTAGGTTGATTATGGTTGGAGTTATAGCTTACTTTCCGTGATGAGTACCATGGGGAAGAATTGGTTAATGTTGGTGGTAACTTTGTCAGAGGGTGATGTATTTAGGTGAAAGGTTGGATTTATGATTAAAATCTATGGAATTGGATTGTCAGTGTAATCTGTTGGGTGTATGCCTTTGTTAAGGCGTTCTGTTGGTGTGCAATGGAGAATTTCTAGAATCGTTGCGTCTCGCCAAGTTGCGAAGTTAGTGGATTTACTAAATGAAGGAAATAAATAGAGGTATGGAAAATGTTGGAAGTTCTTGAATGGGAATGATCTTTGGGAATGGTCTAAAAGATGAAATATTTAGTTGTTGTTAAAAGTGGTTTTCGGTTAGAAAACGAAAATTTTCCCTCTCTTTAGAGGCAAGTATTGGTTGTGAGTGAAGAGATTTGGGTCCCAGAGCAGGGTTTCTTTCTCGAGTTGTGTGGTTTGGGGCAAAAGTTATGGGATGTGTTGTCTCTTATTCGAATTTTCTTTGGTGTGAGGTGGTACACCATGGATTTTAAGATGATGAAAATGGACTTTTGTTGTTAAGGAAAAATTTAGTTTTCTTTGGTTTCATGGTCGCTTCTGAAAAGAGTTATGCGGTGATTCTCGTCTAAGCTGAATTTCCCTTTCTCTTAAGAAAAAGGATGGTGGTTGTGTGTATAGATGTCGGATTCGAAGATCGATTTTCAGTTTCCGAAATGTTGTTAGGGTTAGTATGAGATGTTTTGCTATGGTAAAAGCGAGCTGATTTTCTTTGATCATTGTGATCGTGTTTGTAAAAGATTTAAGTGACGTTTTTTTTAAGGTTGAGTTTTTCCTCAATGTGAAATTTATTGCTTTGAGTTTAAGTTGAGGAAAATGGTTGGCTTTGTTAAATAAAGCGAAATTCTCTTTGTTCTCAAGTGTGATATAAGAAAATGCTGAGTAGTGAGTTTTTGGTGGAGTATAGTAGAAGATTATACTCTTTAATTTATTTCCGAGTAAAGGTGGATAGTAAATGGATCCAGAATGGAGATCATTGAAGGATGTGGCATGTTTTGATCCAAATCCTTTGTTAGGAGGATCATTTCGATCGCGTTGTCCCTAGGTTGTGTGGGACTTTGTTGCAGGTGGGCGATTCATTTTGATAGTAAGGAATGACTTTGCCTTGTTGTTTCCAGAGCAACTGTTGAAAAGATAAGAATGATGTTTTGGTTCCTGGAGGATTTCGGTGTTAAATGGTTAAAAAAATAATTAGTTGGATACCTAATAGAGTGACGTGACTCGTGTTAATTCTGTCATCACGAGTTGGTTGATCTGCGGTACTGAGTTTGAGATAGGAGATTTAAGTTGGGTGAGTGAAATTGAGTAGAGAAATGAGAATTGAGTTTGGGAGTTAGTATTATGATTGTCCGGGAAGAATAATTAGTTGATTGGAGGCTGGGTATTGAATCGTTAAGGAAAAGTTGTCTGAGTTGTCAGATTAGTGTTGGTCTTTGAGAAAGGCCTAGCTTCCGAATTTTGTGCCATGCCAATTTAAGGAGGTGAAGTGAGCGTTGATTCGAAAAAAAAAAGATGGAATGAGTTAAGTTATTTGCTTCTTTTTATTGGGAAGAGAAGTGGATTGACTTTTGGAGTTCCTCTTGCGTGAGAAATACCCGGATTTGTTGTTTCGGATATCCTTGTTTTGTATTTTGTTTCCGTTGTTCTTGTTGGTATTCTTGTTGTGGTCAGAATTCGAGGTCGAATTCTGTTAAAGGGGGGAAGAGTGTAATACCGCAAATCGGTTACCAGGGTTTTCTTTTGGCCGGAATTGTTTTGTCTTCTAAAATCCAGGATTTTTTTCTTTTCGCCGTGAGTTCAATGTCGATCTTTGGCATTGGTTGCTTTATGGTTTCTAGAGGTGGTGTAGTTTACATTTTTTCCAAAGCCCAGTAGCCTCTCTCTTCCTTGTTATTTTGTGTGGTCACAATCTTGGAGGGAAGATATTTTTTTGCTTTGGCTGCCGACTCCATCCAGTCTCCTGGGCGCCTCCAGCCCTGGCGATTTCCCCAGGCGCTACTACTCGAGCCCGGCTGCTCCCCCTTCTGTCGTTTCCTCCTGGCCTTTGCTCCTCCCGGCGTCCTCCTCCTGGCGCAGCTTCCTCCTGGCGATCCTTCCCCTGCCTCCTCTGCCTTGAGCCTGGCCTCCTCTGCGAGCCCCCCAGCCTCTGCGCCGCCTTTCCCCAGCTTCCTTTCCTGGCATGGCAGCAGGGCAAAGCAAGCAAGCGGCGAATAGTGCCAGCCAGCAAGGCCGCTCAGCAAAGGCAGAAGCGATGCACCGTGGCAAAGGCAAGCGGCAGCAGATGCACCCAAAGATCGGCCTGGCGGCGGCCAGAAATCTTGTCGGCGGTACCTTCCCTCTGGCGACCTCTCATCCGCCAGCACCTCCCCCCTCCCTCCTTCCTCCATGGATGTTCTTTGAGGTATAAATTTTGGGGAAAATTAGTTGCATGTAGGGTGTTTGATGAAATGCCTAGCTAGGCTTTCATGAGAATGTTTGGTATTGCTTGCGACTTTGATTCCCTTAACTTGTGAGCTTGAGGTCTTCGCATATTTGAAGTAGATTGTAGTGCATAGTTGAAAGTGAAATTGATCGTGAGCTTGTTCTTTCTCGAGTACCTTGATGATGTATGTGACTCTGATCTTTTTGCTTTGTGCATGAAATGGAAATGCTATGGGAGTTTCTGTGTTATGATTCGTCCCCTAGTTAATCGTGAGCTAGACATGTTTAATTTTATCTTTAATAGTCAGATATTTGAGCTATTTTGTAACTGTGGCTTATAAGGTATTCATGTGTTTTATGCATAACCTTGATATTGAGTATATTCATGTATGCTTGTTAGGAACCTGTAAATTCTGTATAATGTCATCCTTTATGAAACCTGTCAAAAATATTGGGGTGAGCAGTGCCTTATTGATGTCATAAACCCATAAATGCTAGAATTGTAACTCTAAATTAAATTGCTTTCTCTTCTGATGCGATGAACCATAGGCAGAATCGTCTTTGCTTTATTTAAAGTCATGTCTGGGAAACGGGAATCAATAATTTTATCATTTGAGCTTGTGCTGATTTATATTAAAGTTGACAACCGACACCAATGTTAGGCTGTGGCGAGGACTACTAGAGGAGATCACGCTTGTAGATAGATCTGGTTGATGCAAACACCGTCGTCTGAGAATATTTAGGGTTCCGATAGAAATTGTGATCTTAAGTTATTGTGTAAGTTTTGCTAGAGGTTGAATGAGAATCTTCCAAATACACAGATAAAGTGGGAAAATTTCTTGTAGATCATGATAATGTTTTCAAATGCTTAATTCGGATTTGAATTGAATTAATTATGAGAAGTTGAAGTGAGCTACCCATCTAGTAAAAGCGTTATGAACTTGGTTCATTGAAAAATATGGAATTAATTGAATGTAATTATGAATGTTTAGCTGATTTAAATTGAATGTTGAACTTTCTCGCTTGCTATTGCTATTTCCGGTAGTGGGTCTTGAGGTTGCCTCGACCCCACATCGCTCCGTCTGCAATAAAAAGGCAAGTGCATTTCCTAGAGCGTTATTAGGATGTTAAATGCTTTGCTTGCGATAACATTATGAAAATTCTAATGATTTAGTTACGTTTAATAGCATATCTGGAAGTTGTTCTTAGTATGGTGATGAGGATGGATGAATTGTTAGCAAATTGGTAAGTTATTCAATTCCCATTTATTGCATTGCATTACTTAAATTGTACTGAACGAGTATGGTTAAGTTGATGCAAGTTAATTGGTACTTCCATATTGGATATGGCTATGTGTGGTGAAAATGAATGAGGGATGAAATGCATTCACGTCAATTGCATAATTGCATTCATGATGGACGAGGCGTCCCATGTTGATCTGGCCTCGGTGCTCACCGTAGTGAGCACAAAAGTCCTACCTCGTAGTCCCATGCCTCGAGGTGAATGGGAGCGAGTCGAGAAGTAGGCCCGCCACGGATGGGTGGGATTAAGGGTGCACACCGGCGGGTGTGCACTCACTATACCGTATACGCTATGACAATGTGCATTATGAGCATGCATGGTGCATTCATTTTATGATTCATGAGAAAAGGATGAGAGCATAAAAGCATTGCATTGTGTGTTGCAATTGGTGAATGTTAATTGATGAGAATAGAAATGACAGTTGAGTATTGAGTCATGGACTCATTCGAAATGATTGTTGAGGCTTGAGTAAGGTTATTTATGTTTCCGAGTTGGGTGTGGTAAGTAGGGTTAGATTCGATTAGATTAGCGGATAATTTCAATTAAGTAATGGTTATAGCAAATGGTGAAGTAATCGTGTTCTTACGTTTTGAAGTTATATGAATTCAAATTGCTCCCTTTATTTAAGGACGTTAAGTAAAGGAACTATTACTGTATGTCTTGAAGTCGTTGTATTCTAATCGAATTCATTACTTTTATGTTTGATAGCACTTTGCTGAGTCTTGGACTCACACTTGTTGTTTCTTGTTTTAGGTACTTGAAGTTGGCTCATCGGGTTGGGAGTAGAAGCACGTGCACGACTTCGGTCGCCATCTCATTTAATTAATGTATAAAGCCTGATTGTATTTAGTGGGGTTGTAATATGTTAAGTTGTCGTCGCGTAGTTTATCTTTTATTAGCGAATGTGAGATTGATATCTAAGGACCTGCTAGAATGTCGCTTCGTGATTGAATGATTGTCTTATCTTTGTTATTACTTTACATCTGCGAGTGGATGTCCTCCTTTCTAGAAAGGTCATGCGAAATTTTGAACTTTTTTGACTTAGTTTTTTGTTTGGTTTTAGAGTTAGCGATTGTTTTAGACAATTCTGTTGAGTTGTCGTTGAGTGTTTAGAGTTGATGTAGCATTCGCGGTGCGATTGGCGCGGGTGTTACACTCACTACACCATATCGGTGAATACTTATCCTGTGAATTCAAATATCGCATCAGATTTCACCCATCCTGAATTAGCAGCAGATACATAAAGGGTGTCGTAGCATCAAGTCCTTAAATCTTTGCCCCATCTCCTATCTCGTCGATCGAATAAGAACTGAAAATTTCCTAATAAACCACCAAGATTTGCAAATCACAGCTAAGACATCAATATGAACATTCCAATATGTTGCATGACACATTTTTAAAAAGAGTAAATGCTGCATGATGAAAATTTTGAAAACCTTATTAATCTCTTGGCATAGCTTCTCGGTGATTTCAGTCTTCCGTGGCTTCATCATCTGTCCCATAAGGGACAAAATATCTTGGCCTCCTTGTGGTTGAGCATTGCAGCATCAAGGTCATGAAGTGTAACGTCCTGTACAAGATGATGAAAAGGTTATTTCCTCTCTTTGGTTGGCTTATACAAAACTTAGAACAAGAAGAATAGCAGGAAGCCTGTATGTAGTGATACATGAACCTTCATTCTTATGTCACTGAAAAAGATTATCACCCCTCTGAGAGATAACCCAGCTGGACTAAAAAGATTATCACCTACCAAAAAATTCAAGAACACGGGAGATCCATCACGCGGATCACCGGAATGATATCGCGAGGACTGGAAAGAGGGGGATCCAGGGGAAAGGGAGGGGATTCGATACCTCAGATCGGGCGCCGACGAGAGGAGACATCGCTCGGAGCGACGGTGTGTGATCGTGTAGGAGTGAGGAGGACTCTGATTCATGCTAGTTTCTCAGCGGTGCGAGGTGGGAGGATCACTCGCGAGGACTGGCCAGTCGCCGTAGACACACGAATGAAGCTGAGCAGTTGCGCCATGCCGGATAGGGAGCGGAGAGAGGCTTGCCAAATATATAGGGAGTCTCTCTATGCTCCCTTAATTTGCAGATGCCGATAGCGAGTCTTCTGGAGAAGATTTCAAGACTGAATCTGGAAATAATAGCAATAGCGAGCCGGATGGAGAGCCTGCTGGAGTTGCTCTCACCGAAGATGACGGCGTATGGTGGAGGCTGCTGGAGGCCTGGAGTCCTTCGGGTCGTGAGGACATGCCTCCCGTTCGTAGATCCAATAAATAGACAACGTTAACATCCTAAATGCAAACGGTTCGCAGCCTGGTTGGTTAGCGTGTTGCGCCATTCAGCAATAGGTCCTGGGTTCGAGCCCAGCTCGCTCTCCTTTCTATCGCAATAATTTTGCTGTACATGGGAAACAAAGGGTTCATGTCGGTTGAAAAAAAAGTCTACGGATCTAGCCAAAAAAAACAAAAGGATCTACGGATGATTCTTGCAACACTTGATAAATGTTGCCAGTGGTTGCTTAGCTCCACGGATGATACTTGCAACGGTTTGCAAGTGTTACCACCCTGTTACTTGCAACGCATAAAATCATGTGTTGCTATGTATCCATTGTTAAAGGGGTGTTCCTATTGTAGTGCCAAGATTGGGGAGGAGGAGGAGCCCTCCCTGCTGCAGCTGGGGAGGAGGAGGAGGTCTCCAAGGCCCTGCTGCTGCTGGACACGAAAAAAGGAGGAAGAGGCTGCTTTGAAGAAGAAGAAACTGAAGGAGAGGAAGGAGGCTGTCGCTTGGAGAAGAAAGAGAGGAGGGAGGTAGCCGGCTCGACAAGAAACAAAGACAGAGGAGTGGGGGCTGGTTGGGAGGTTAGGGTGAGAGGAAAAAATAGGGTGGGTGATTCACTCCCACACAAGACTAAAAATTGCAAGACTTGGAGAAGATCCCGAAATGTTACACACTTCCCCCCTTAAATGAATTCGACCCCGAATTCGAAGAACGCCAGATACAAAAACAATGTCCACAAGTGACTTAAACTTCTTTGCAAATTCAAAGCACACACACATAACGACTCCAACAGAAGCAAACGATAAACCCAAGTTGTTCAAATCCAACTATTAGAGAAAGGGATTTGACTTAACTTAGACTAAGCTTTCACTTCTCACGACTCCATATCCACTTCAATTTCTACTTAAATTTGTAAGAGACAAATCTCCCCAACATTCTAGACTTCAAAGAATTTCCTGAACAAGGAATCTTACAAAACTTTATTAGCCGACATTCTCAATTGCACCCACTCAAAAACTCCCTCATATTAATTGATATGCTAAATCCCATATCATACCGCTATCACAAAATAATTTGATGTAGCTTAGAAAAACTTCTTTTGACATTACCGGATAAGACCTCCATATAACCAATGAGATCACGGTTCCAAACTCTAAACTTAACTCTAAATTCCCTCTCGGCCTTTTATCACCATTCATCTTATTCATGATAACAAGGACAAAAGGCTCTTTATCTTAATACAGCTCTAACCATATCTCCACCAATCACCCATATCATCCGCTTAAACATCTCGGGCTCCAAACTTGAACCCCAAAGAATCAACTACACATAATGCAATCTTTTCCACTCACAAACCATGATAAATTTTTTAAAAAAAATTCTAACCTCTCCCAGGCATTACTCACACCCAGGGACAGCTAGTTCAGACAATGTTCACGATGGGACCTTTTACTTCGAATTGCCATCACCTTTACAACCAACGATATTCTCAAAAGACTTTGAATCAACATCACAAGCATCTGTCATAATCCACCCTTAAACCACCAATGTTTAACACCTAGTCCAAGCTAGGATCGTAAATCATTACCAACCCATAATCGGTTATTTTTTTTCTAAGAGGGTTTTGCCCTCACAATCCTTCGCTTAAAACCAAACCAAAACTTCGTTATACTCAACACTAAACCATGAACATTCATATTCTTAACTCCAGCTAGAAAGCAAAAGAAATTCAATTCTCTTTAAACCAAATGATCCACATACATCACCTTGGAGAGAATTCGACAAAGTCCAACAATCACTCATTTTCCTTTCCCAAGTCAGATCATAAGGGAAAACTCAAATTAAAAGAGAGAATCCACACAAAACTTTGACACAGCCCTTTTTAATAACAAAAAACAAATCAACTCATTTAACCAAAGCAAGATCTCTCACATTAACCAAAACCAAAGTTTTGGAAGAGAAAATCGATCCTTAAATCAAACATCTGCACCCATAATCATCACATTTTCTCTCAAGAGAAAAGGAAACTAAATTTCCAACAAAAGCCTCCTCACCAACAAAAATCATTGATGATACAATCATAAGATTCAACTTTTTGAAACATCCATAAATACCACACGCTTTTACTTTTAATTAAATCCAACTCTAGTCACAAGAGAGTCTCAAATATTTCCAAAGGTAATCCATTTTATACACTAAGAAGCACAATCTAACCATACACTTTGGAGTATAAATCCCACACTCAACTTAAGCGAAATAACTTAGCCAGGACACAATATTGGCATGGTTAACTGAAATGAAACATTGCAAAAAAAAAACCATCGGCAAAATTCTGCATAAATAAACATTCTTTCATCCTCCGGGTTAACCACCAAAGCTAACTCCGCAGCTTGACAAATTGCGAACCAGACTAGGGACTTTCTATTGCACGCAAATCAGAATGCCCCAATCCAAAAGGCAAACATCCCATTAGGTTACACTAATGAACCAATCCATCATCAATTGAACATAAGTTCCCCCTTACCACCCACCATTCTTATAATCTAATACCTCTGCCATTCAAGGTCTCGTATTCACCAAAAGATATCTTGAAAAGCCTAAAAGGCTCGAACGTAAGTTACAAACCCAAACTCCCTTTAATTACCTTCTCCTATTCATATAACCACCACTGGTGATATTATCAACAAGGAGAGCCACGACATCACTTTCTCAACACCATTAACTTAGCAGCTAATCCAACATAAGACGCGTATCACCATTTTCTTTTGGTTTACTAACCACATCGAACCATCATTCATACAACTGTTTATTCCAAACTTAAAACACATCTCTCCAACATTTATTTCGACATAATCAACAGATACCCTTCGTACAAATCCTAAGTCAACATTTTAATAACCCCAGTTCCTTCAACCCATCAATACTTTTAGCAACTCGATGTGATCTCTACCAGCCATATCCCATGGAATAAGGCTTCAAGACAGCCATTTGTCAAGGTCGAAACTCAATCTCTCATACAAGCATTCCATATACACCCATTCTTCGATTACACATCGATCAAGTCATTTTGTCGATCCACCGTTTAATTGACCCATAAGCAACATAAACCAACGATCCTCGTGTCTTTACACCATCCCTTGCTATAATGAGTTCATCAAACAGAAGATCCTTAACCTCCTCAATCATTATCAATATTAGCCTTACTGGTACGTAATCTTGTACCTCCAATCAATCCCCTGACGCACAACAATTCGCATAAAACACTAATCATCTTTTACTTTAGATCACTTACCATCACAAATTCACTTTAACCAATTTGGTGTTGTACATCATCTCGATGTTCTAACCATACATCACAGACTTAGAGTCTTAAACATCCTCATGGGTCACCTACCCATGGAAAAACAAGATGTGACCCCGACCTCTTAAATAAAATGACAACTCACAAGCAGGAACAACACCGATAAACATTTTTTTCTTTCCAGAGAAACCCAACCATAAATCACAAAGGAACTCGATTCTCAAATGCCCAACTCTGGTATGCAAAAGCTCTTCAAGTAAATCTCAAGATTTACTACTCCCATGAAGCAAGATGTATGCAAGAGGGAAAACCAAACGATCAACCAAAACTTTTCAGATAAAGCCTTAACACCAACATCCACCCGACTTAAGTTTTTTTTACATCAAGAGAACTTCAATAACTTTCTTAAATAGGGAGAGCAATAACTACAATAGTTTTCTCCACAAGGCAACCCACGATAACCAACAAAAACCAAAGAAACCAACAAAACCGAACACTAGAACGGTAAAAGCAATCCGAAAAGATTCATCACTAAACTTTTCGCTTTGTCTCCAAGCAATGAAGCCAACGGAAACCGACATTCTCCACTCACTCTAAAGTATGCCGCGAAAGACAAGACTCTCATTTACGAGAGGCTCCCAAACTTTTGATTGTGGCTCTACCCCGCCACAACCACTACAACCGAAACACTTCGGCACCACTTAAACACAATAACATAATAATTCGATCATTTCTGTCATATTCAAACCAATATGCGTTAACGTAACATTGAAGCTCAGATAAAGCATGGAAGCACAATGCGGTAAATACCCAACCCAAAACCTACTGTGCATCAGAGTGTGTCAAGTTTTAAATTAATTAACCAATCTACTTCCAATTTTAAAGTTATTGCCCTAAGGACAAATTTTAAAAGAGTAGAAACCTATGCCATATTTCTAATTTCACGCAGCAAAATTTTAGTTTACTCTAGAGTAATTTGCTAAATTCACATGCCACGGACCTAAAGCCCGCTTTGATACCAACTGTAACACCCCGGCACCCCACGTACCCTGAATGTTATACCCTCAAGCACCAACAATACAAAACACCAAGAAATGCTAGAAAAGCAAGCTAATACTAGAAGGTTTGCCGAACTTAACTAAAAAAATTCGGCAACACCTCCCCTAAAACTCGGACATCCACTTAGCAGACAAAGTAGATAATAAACGTAACAACACAAGCAAGAAAACTAATAACAACAATTAGGAACTATTAAACTTAACTATACGACGAGGCATACAATAATCAAAACTACAACACAATATCACAATAATTCCCCCCTAATTTTTATTGTGAAACATTATTCCAAACTACTCCTTTATCCTGGCATGAAAATGAGTGAAGGTGAAGCTAAGTCCCATCCCGGCAAGACGTCCTCAAAGTACCTAAAACAACAACAACAAACAAGCGTGAGTTTTTAAACTCAACAAAGTACATCAAAACAGTAGCAATTCCAAATAACATAAGTAAGGTAAAAGCTTGATAATAGGATCATTTAGTACAAACAAAACAACACTCGGACAATGACACCGATGCACCCATTTAAAGCAATAATTTGACAATACCATTATTTACCACAACCAAGGTATTAACCTGATAATAAAACCATTTAACACCAATGATACTTTACTTGACAATAATCTTTAAATTTATTCATACCGGTGCATAAGTGAGAATGACATAGCCATATAACACTTTAATCTCAATTCCCCACTCTAATTGAGTCCACGTCTCAACCTTTCCTCACTTTATCCATAAATCCACATTGATCATACTATGCAATGCGATATGCTTTCATGCTCAAAATGCACCTTTTCATCATTTATACCGGTATACTCGAGTGCACACCCGTTAGTGTCGCACTCACTCATTCCGTTCCATCACAGTGGAGGGGCCTACTCTTAATGACTCGTTCCCATCCATCTCAATGGATGGGACTACGAGGTAGGACTTCTCAGGAGCTCACCGGATTAGTCATATATTCCCATATGACTTTCTCACCGACCTGGCTCGATCTCATGCATGCCATGAATGCAAAGTATGCACAACATTTCTCAGTTAATCATTGCAACCATATACTCAACTTAGCAAGTGAAATCAATCCACTCACTTTAAAAGAGGCATCCTAAATATTCCAAATATCTATGCCAGAAACAACTTCCCTAAAGGGACACAGTCAAGTACAATACTCGTAAATTAACAACAAGTAATCCACACTACAGGAATCCGACAATTTTTCGTCGGCTAGAGATATTTTCGTTGGCTTTCTCAGACGGCAATAATAATATATTTTCATCGGCCTCAATCAAGTCGATTTAAAATATATTTATTTTGTCACCAACATAACCAAATAAGCGAAAATAAACTTATTTTCGTTGGTCTTTTTACTACGCCAACGAAAAAACGTCCTGCCAGGGGCGGCATTGAATTTCAAATTATATTTGTCGGCTTATCAAGCCGACGAAAAAAGCTCAGCCCACCCATGTTGCGCCACGTGGCATGAATAACTATTTTCGTCGGCCACATTGGCCGACGAAAATAAATAAAGCATTGTTTTCGTCGGCTACCCTGGCTGACGAAAATAAGAGGTAATAAGCACACGACTGACCCCTCGCATGCCTATTCAATCGTGCAAGCACCAAAACACAAATCCGATGCCCACCGCCACGCCGAGCGCCGCTACGCCGCCAAGACCGCTTCAAGGCTGAAATTCTTGGCCTTGCTCCCGCTTTTATACCGAAGCCGCCGCCTGGCTCCACCCCATTACTGGCGCCACCTCGCGCCCAGCCGCCCGCCTGTGCCGAGCCTCTGCGACCGCCGAGCGCCTCCTGCCGAACCACCGCCATGCCTACCTGCTGCCTGCAAGACCAAGCCGCCACACACGCTGTGCCGCTCGCCACCCTTCACCGCCGTGTTCATACAATTCGCCCACATCACCGATTAAGGTAAGGGTTTCTTCTTTCTCTCTTGAAATGATTAAGGCTTGTATGAATTGAGATGAAACCGGCCGGGTAGAGCTCTCTTTAATCTCTCTTTAATACGCGTAGTGTTAGTATTCGATTTCCAAGATAAGGCTTGCTCGTATGTAACATGCATCCTGCTTTACTCTCTTTAATCACCTTGCCATGGGAAAAAAGCGAAGACATGCCATAGAAAATAGAAAAAAAGCTTCCTGCTTTACTCTCATCTTTGCCTAGTTGAGTTCTTTGTAGTTAGCGAGGACTTGTTTGTAAACAATGAAGAATGAATGTCTTTTGCATTACTCCCTGTTTGACTGAACCAGTTTTTGTCATGATCCTCCAATCTTTGTAGCAGCTACTAGTATTAATCAAGTAGTAACTATTGGCTTCTAGGTACTAACACAGAAAGACATTTTGACTGACTTGGAATCATTTGAGATGGTTGTTAGTTCTTCCCAGTAGATGTATGGAGTACGTGGTAGTACAATATTATACCTTCATGTAATTGAAATCTGAGAGAAGGATTTATGCAATTAAGACAAAGACAAGGGACCTCATTATTGTAATTAAGAACTGTGCTAGATGTTGCAGATTTCTTGTTTCTAATTAGCTTCCTTAAGATATGAGGATGTTTACTTGCAATGATGTATTGTTTACTTGCAAATGTTACAATTTTGAAATATGAGGACGCTTGGTATATGAGGATGTTTACTTGCAATGCCATATTGTTTACTTGCAAATGTTACAATTTTGGTATATGAGGATGTTTACTTGCAATGCTATATTGTTTACTTGCAATGCCATGGGAAGGTAAAACATGATTCAATTACGTAGAATTGATTTGGTTAGCCAAACCTAGGCGTCACCCGTTCGGGAACAGCGCATCTCACATTTACTTGTGAGGTGTGCCGTTCCAGAATTGTCCAGTTTAATTTGGATAGCCTAGGAATGGACACTAGAGCATATGTAGAATTTATGACGAGCCCAACAGTCCGAACGGAATCTCGGCAGCATAATCCAGTTGTTCTTTGATGCACCAAGACTAGGCGTGCATTTGGAGAACAGCGGGGTTATGCTGCCGAAATTCTGTTCGGACCGTAAGGCTCGTCATAAATCCGTGCTCTGACGTCCATTCTTGGGTGGGTTTAGGACCTATCTTTCCCAATAGAGCTCTTGTTAGCAACCATAGAACACTATGATTGATCTTGTTGCTCGTTTTTAGCGTCCATAATGGGTGATGATAGAAGATGGATGTGCGATGGTTGGAGTAAGATGGGGGCACATTCAAGAGAATGGGGGGTCAACACACAGATGTTCATGGACAATGTGTTCGTAGGGGATGTAGGTGGTGTTGTAATGTGCCCCTGTAACAAGTGTCGAAACTTTGCTCGACATGTTAAGTCAGATGTGGAACGTCACTTATGCAAGTTTGGTTTTATGCCGGACTATATGACATGGTACAAGCATGGTGAGGCACAACCCATTGAGACGGACCATGAGGATGGAGATAGGATAGATGAGATGATGAATGATATTGGTAGGGATTTTGAGGTTAATTCCGAAAAAGAGCCTGGGCCGGAGGTTCAAAAGTTCTATAGCCTCCTTTCGGCCTTAGAAGAGCAATTGCATGATTCCACCAACGTGACCGTCCTAGCGGTCGTGACGCGACTCATGTCAATAAAGTCGAAATATAACTTTTCAAACAATTGCTACAATGATCTGGTCCAATTGATCAGTGATATTCTTCCGACGAACCATAAGATGCCGAAGGACATGTACCAATCGAAGAAACAATTGATGTTTGCGAAGATAATTGCATGTTATTCTGGAAGAAATATTCCAACGAACCTCGATGTCTATTCTGCAAAAAATGTAGATATGTCGAGGTGTTAAATGATGAGGGGATAACGGTGACGACAAATGTTGTGGTGAAACAACTTCGCTACATGCCAATCACACCGAGGCTTAAACGGTTATACTTATCTAAAAAAAAGCTAGGCATATGAGGTGGCATAAAGAAGGTGTCCGTGGTAGTGATGGAGTGATGGTGCATCCGTCAGACGCCGAGGCATGGAAGGCACTAGACCACTTCGACCCCGATTTTGCAAGGGACCCTAAGAATGTTCTCTTAGGGTTGGTGACAGATGGGTTCACACCTTTCAGCACAAGTGCCACCCTGTACTCTTGTTGGCCGGTTTTTATTATGCCGTACAACCTACCACCTGCGTTATGCATGAAAGATGAGTACGTGTTTCTAGCCCTTGTCATACCGGGTCCTGATCACCCTGGGAAGCACCTTAATATGTTCATGCAACTGTTAATTGAAGAGTTGAAAGAGTTGTGGATAGGGGTACAAGCATATGACAGCTATGGTAAAGTAAACTTTATCTTGCGTGTTGCATACTTGTGGTTGGTCCATGATTTACCAGCATATAGCATATGGGCTGGATGGAGTGTTCATGGTCGGCTTTGTTGTCCCATATGTATGGCTGACTCAGATGCAATCCGAGTACGACATGGTGGAAAGTTCTGTTTCTTTGATTGCCATCGATAGTTTTTGCCGCATAATCACCCTTTTAGGAGACTTAGTACTGCATTCCGGAAGGACACCACTATTACAAAGGGCCCGCCAAAACGTCTAACCGGTGCTGAGATAGCTGCCTGGCACAGTCAACTCGTACCAACAGATGACGGTTTCGAAGGTTTCAAAGATGAGCATAACTGGACGCATATTTGTGCAATATGGAGTCTCCCTTATGCGAAAGCATTGATTCTTATGCACAATGTAGATGTCATGCACCAAGAGCGTAATGTCGCAGAAAGCATCATAAGCACGTGCTTTGATGTGAAAGACAAAACAAAAGACAATGTTAAGGCCCGAAGAGACTTGGCCGAGATTTGCGATCGGCCAGCGCTTGAGATCGTACAAGATTCAGGAGGACGAATAGCCATGCCACGAGCTCCGTATTGTCTTAAACCTCAAGAGAAGAAACAATTGCTCCGGTGGATGAAAACTATCAAATTTCCAGATGGTTATGCAGCTAACCTAAGGCGTGCGGTTAATGTCAGCACCAGGAAGCTAAATGGTCTTAAGAGCCATGATTACCACATCATCATGGAAAGACTTCTCCCTGTAATGTTTCGTGGCTACTTCAAGGATGAATTGTGGAGAATGTTAGCAGAGCTTAGTTTTTTCTACAGGCAGTTATGTGCTAAAGAAATCACGAAAAAGATGATGCAAAAGTTAAGGAAAGAAATACCATTGCTTGTATGCAAGATGGAACAGGTATTTCCACCTGGATTTATGAACGTCATGCAACATCTCTTGGTACATTTGCCTTACAAAGTGAAGGTTGGTGGACCTGTACAGTACAGGTGGATGTATGGAACAGAAAGAGGCTTGAAAAAGATAAGGGCATCCGTACGCAACAAGGCTAGGGTTGAAGGGTGTATCGCTGAGGCATATGCTCTTAAAGAGATATCGAACTTCTGTAGTACGTACTTCGCCGATGAGCGCAATGTGAATGCTGGTACAACACGGTATCACATTGCTGAAGAAGCACCTATGAGTGACCTTGAGATATTTCAGTGGAAGGGTAAAGTCCGCTTGTGGCAAGACGACTCATGAGGTGTCACCAACAGAATGGAACTCGGCTCTGCTATATATGTACTCTAACATTGAAGAAATGGACAAATATTTCATGTAAGTAATGATTCGTATTTTGTCCTTAAAAGTTATTCTTTACACTATTCTCATTAGCCTAGCTGACAAGCAGATTGTTCGACCAACAATATTGGAGATCTACTCGTCAACCTACGAGCAAACAACTGGACAAACTACACCGCGAGGGGTTAAATGGCGGCCCTAGTTTCGTTGCTTGGTGTCGAAAACAGGTACTTTTCTTTTGCTCTTTTTTTTAACCGAAGACTAGTGTTAATTTTTCATGCCTTAACCTCTACAGTACATGGTCGATGCCGACGTCCATGAGGACCTACGGCAGCTATCACATGGAACCATTACGGCAAGGATATGACGTCAATGGGTTTCAGTTTCGCTCTGCAAAAATTGAAGCAAAACGTCCGCTTGCGCCATAGTGAACAGTGGAGTCGTAACTAAGGCATGCGATGCACGTGGACGCGAAATTAACTACTATGGCATTATTCAAAACACAGTTGAGTTCAAGTTCAAGGGTTTCAAAGATCTGAGAGTAGTTTTCTTTGAATGTGATTAGTTTGATCCCAACAATGGCACACATGAGAACGAATTTGGCATAGTGGATGTCAGGCACCAATCACGGCTTGAAGGTTTTGACAAATTTGTGCTTTCTCACCAGGTGGAGCAGGTGTACTACTTGTCGTATGCGTGCCCTAGCTTGAGTGCTTGGTGGGTTGCTTATAAAGTGAATCCCCATGAACGGTTATATTGTCCTAGCGATGCTGATTACGTCGACAGTGACATGGACAACCAGCAAATTGATGCATATCAGGAAGAAGGTATGTCAATATCTTTTTGGGTTATCGATGGGGTTGGGCTTGACAGAATAGCCACTGATGCCATAGACCTAATAGTTCAGTCTGATCCAACAAAGAAACGACAATGAAGTTCTATAAGAATTTGACAGCCTAGGAGAAAACATGTTTCTGTACAACGATTCACCGATGAACCTCAAGACATCAACGAGTTTTGATGCATACATATTATTGGTATATATTTTCCTATTTTTTATATTTTCATATTGTTGCTACCTTGCTTTTTTAAATGCGCATTCTAACTCTATTTTAAATTTTTGCAGATTAAGTCTTTTTTCAAGCATGCCTGCAAGGCGGTCTCCAAGAGCACCCAGCTCTCTTCTTCCAGAGTCGACTCCTCTTCGAGGGAGTGCCTCGACTAGGAGCCAGCAGAGATCATTTGAGAGGTGTCTGGAGGAGGCACAGGAGGAGGTTGCTCTTGCAGTAGCTGCTTCTGAGAAGGTTGCTCTTGTAGTAGATGGTTCTAAGGCATAGGTGGACGACAACGACAGTGAAGAGATGAGGGGGACAAGGGAGACAGAGCGGAGGGGGATGAGGGGGACGAGGGAGACGAAGCAGTGGAGGATGATGATGCCGCACCTTCTACACAGTCTTTCAGGTACTTGTGTTGCATTTTATAGTGTGCATAGACTTTCCATTCTCATGTTTGGCTATTTTCAGGTTCCGGGGATGTAACAATATACCCCCAGCGGTTGAACATAGGTTGCAGAGGTTGATCGCCCCTAGTGGGGACAGGTAAGTTAATTTTGCTAATTTATTTTGCAATTTGTTGTATAACTAATCGGTTTGATTTCATGAAATATAGGCAATAGGATGATGTGGCGTGGGAGGGACGTCGCCAGCATAGGCAGGTTAACTCTGTCCTGGGAGCCATATGCCGCCACCACTACCCAGGCTTAGTGAAAATCAACAGTGTAAAGCAGCCGGCCCTTAAGTGGGAGCATTACAGGTTGGCTATTAACGTCCAGCACGGCACCGTTGCTAACGAGGTGTGGCACGATTTCTGGGTAAGTTCTTTACCTCTGTACAGTTCATACATATAGATTGAATTTTGCTGACTTAAGCATTGTTATTGTAGGAGAGGTACCGCTTGCAGGACGAGGATGTCCCTGCCAATCGTGAGAAGGCGCACAAGGTGTTCAACAAGGCAGCAGCAAAGGTGGTGAAGGACATGATCTCCAATGCAAGAATCCAGGTGGTTTGCATGTTCTACAAGAGGGTGAAGCAGGAGAAGATGAGCAAGAAGCTTGGGGCATCCAGGATCTACCTACGCGAGGACGAGTACATGCAGGTAGCCATCCCCTGGTTACTGAAGTGCCCTGATGCTTGGCAGGCTCTTTGTGCATACTAGGCATCCCCTGCTTTTGTTGCCAAGTCGAACAAGAAGAGAGGCAATCGAGAGGCAGGTGATCTGGTTCTGCACCGATATGGCGCCGATGGACACCTACGCTTAGCGAAGCGCATGGTATGTCTATATAATTATTTCATTATGATTTCATATGCATGGTACTAACTTTCGATTACAGGAGGCTGAAAGTGGCGTTGCCCCCAGCTACATAGAGACATATCTTCAGGGACACAGGAGTAGGGATCCTACATAGCCTGATCAGCTATGCACCCAGGCAGCGGCTGAGAGGCTTGTATGTTTCTCTATTATGAAGTAATATGATTTTTCAAATTGTTGTATTAACAACATTGTGATGCAGGAGAAATATGGGGAAGAAATGGCTCGACGCCATGGCCCAGTCTACAACTGGAGAAGGGAAGACCTAGATGTCGGGGTGTTGTACCAGAGCAGTGGAGGCAAGAGACATGGAAGGTGAGATCATTCGCCCTTCTAAAAGTTGTCGGAAATTATGATATGATTGTGAGTGTCTAGTTGCAATTAATGAATATATTTGGTTTCTAATGTCTTGAAGGTACGCAATGTTCAATGGCGTTGTGGACTCTGACGTTGCTTTGAGCCAAGCAAGAACGTCAAAGTCATCACAAAGCAGCGCTCGCTCCTCTTGAGAGACAAGGCTTCATCAAGAGCTGTTGCAATCAAAGGAACAACTGAGGCAACAGCAGGAGCGCCTAGCGCAACAGGAGGAGGAGATGAGAAATATGAGAAGGCAACAAGAGTACTTTCAGTCCTTTGTACAAGTAAGTTAAAAAGGTACAATTTTAGTGATTAAGTGTTTAGCTAGACAATTTTTAATTAGACACCTGAATGTATGAGATCTAACACGTTGCTTATGTAGGAATGCTTGTCGCAAATGGGGACTCAGTTCAGCTTGCCGCAGTTCCAGCGTCCTCCTGCATACTTCCCCCCGCCACCTCCACCACCGGCATAGGTACATACATATAGTTTTCTATTTTGTTCTAGTTATTTGCAATTTAAGACTAACATCAAATTATGTATGTCCTTTCTACAGGGTTCGACCTCACACGCTCGACAAAGCAAACCCGGATTCGATGGTTTCCTCGCGTTTGGAGGTAGTGCACATAACTCGAACAACCTTGATAGTTAGATCTTTTGTAATATGACTTGAGCAGGAAATGTATATATGTGATGTGTTGGATGTGTTGACTTTGTGAAACATAGTCAATTCTGGTTGAACTCTAGTTCGCTGATTTGATGTGAACAATTTAAGGAGGAATATTAAAAAAGTACCTGTGATCCCAGACTTGACAAGGATAGTTACCAGTTTCCTTTATAAGTTTATTTTGTTTGGATTTTACACATAAGGCCATAATTGCTACTCAATTGGTTTTCCATGCATGGTGTGTTCACTTTCAATATCACACCAAGCAGGCCAATAGTTGATTACAGCATCTTCAAAGCAAGCTGAATTTTACGCTTTTCAAATCGTAACGTTTGCTCCAAACAGCGGGATGACGCCCGTACGTAATCACTTGTGTAGGACTACCGTTTAGAGAGCCTCAGAGAAAAGCGAAGGACAGCTGAGAGCCTCAGAGAAAAGCGAAGGACAGCTGAAAATACTGGGCACCTCCCAAGATTTTCGCCGACTGAGATTTTACCGAAAATACCGGGAGATGCCCAAGATTTTCGCCGGTTCAGTGTTTGCCGACGAAAATACTGGGGAGATGCCCAGCATTTTCGTCGGTCGGGTTCCTATACTGCCACTTATCCCACTCATTCAACTCATTGCAATATTATCTCCTTACGATATACTTACTAGGATTATGTCTTACCAAGAGATCGCTCTTAGGAGAATCCATTCACGTCCTCTTAATAATAAACACCAATATTTACTAATACTTGCAACAATCAAATAGAATTAGCATTTTACACATCTACTATGGAATACCTCATTTCCACGCACACACTGTACTCGCCTTTTACCGAAAGGAGCGGAGTAGCGCGAGGCTGAGGCCACTCTCGAAGCTACTTGTGGGGCATATACGTCCAGGTATCTGCATAGCAAGCCAACGAGGCCCAATCAGACATGGATGGGTTGGGCCGATTGCAGAAAGGTAAAAGCCAATAGGGGCGCGCCAAGACGTGCTCGACAAGGAAGTCCGAGAGATGGCAGCCGACTTGGATTAGGTAGGACATGATTGTAATCTAGTTCGTTATGATACGGATATAGAACAGGAGTTATGATCCATACTTTGTATCCGAGTGGGACTCTCTTTTGTAACCGCCCTCCTCTGCTATATAAAGGGAGGGGTGGGGGAACATTGAAACACAATCTCATCACCAATTAGCTAGCCACATACATAATTCCAGAGCATAGGATTAGGGTATTATCTCCTCCGTGAGAGCCCGAACCTGTATACATCCGGTGTCTCGTGCTACCATCAAGTTTGGATTCGGCGCCTAGCCCCCTTTTAATTATTGCCGACAACAAACGTCGACAGTTGGAGCGCCAGGTAGGGGTTGCGCTAAAATCAATCTCAGCAAGCTTGATGGCGATCTTCAACGATGACTTGGCCACCTTCGCGCCGGCCCAGGCATTTCGCTTCGGAAGTCTGGACTTCATCACCGACGATTTTGGCCAACTCACCCATTCGGATTCGGATCAGATTCAATCTGGAAGCGATTCCGCTCCTCTCTTAGCTAGCCAGCCACTCGGATCGGGGTCAGGCAAGGCCATCTGTCCCTGGACGGTAAGCCAAAAGTTTGTCCCCCGCCTTGAGCAAGAACTGGCTAATGACGAGTCCCGAGTGGTCAAGGATACCCGAAAACCACTTGGATCTAAAGGTCAGTCCAATCTATCCTCATGCTATTCCGATCCAGAAGAAAGTTTTCAAGGCTTTCGTGGCGTCTTCGTCATCGAAGACCCGCGAACTGAGTCCCAGTAGTAGAAGGATGCTACAAACGCTGCAGAAGAAGAGCGCCTTCGTCAAGAAGGTCGTGTGAAATCTCTCCAGAACAGAGGCCACAACGTTAATGAAGAAATTTTGCAGATGAAGATGGGGAACCAGTCGGTTTTTCATACTCCTCAGCAGAATATCGTCGCCTCCAAGACGCTCCTCGATACATTGGGACCAATGCTTGGTTCCGACAGCCCAACTGCACCGATTGTAGCCCAAGTACAGGCCATGGTGACGGCGGCAGCCATCCAGCAACATCGGGAGGAGCCAGAGGGAAAAGGAGATTCCCGCACTCGCATAGTCAACTCGCAGGCTGCCAATAGTAATACAGCTCGTAGTCGGGCCAGGCGCGAGCTTCGACGGGGAGGAGACGTCCAGCAAAGTATTAGCCGTGATCTTCGATTGGACCTGAATGCCAGGCGGGATCGAGAAGATGAAGAACGTCGCAGGTGAAAAGACGATTACAAACATTTTGGCATCTGCCACGACGACCGAGATGATCGCAGAAGTCGTCACCACCGTGACAAAGGAGATAGCGAAGACCGCGGGGCCAGATCACCTCCTCAACGTTCCCCACGCCAACGCAGCGCTGGGCCCATTGAGGGCATTCGAGCCTTCACATCCCGACTTCGTCGAGTGGTTTGGCCAGAAGGATTCAACCCTAAAGGTATTTCCAAGTTTGACGGAGAAAGAGATCCAGAGGCTTGGCTGCAGGTTTATTCCCTTGTGATCATGGCGGCAGGGGGCGATCACAACGTGATGGCCAACTATCTACCGGTCATGCTTACTCCTTCAACTCAATCCTGGCTCACCGGACTTCCAGCGAACTCTATAGATTCCTGGGGAGATCTGTGCGAGCAGTTCATCACCAACTTTCAGGGTACCTACGAACGACCTGGAACTCAATGGGACCTGTATCTACAAGCAGTGTGACAGGAAGCGGAAGCCTGAAGAAATAGTGGCGGCGGCCGAGCAGGGCCGGCATCGTGCGCCACGCACAGATGACTATGATGTGGTAATGGAGGCCACTTGCCCTTTCCATCCTAAGGGGAAACATGCTGCGAAGGATTGCTTCACTCTGAGGAGGTTCGCCAAGGAGTCCAGAAAGCGACCAGACAAGGGCGAAGCAAAGGATGAGGAAAAGAAAAAGCAAGATCCCCCTGAAGATGATGAAGGCGAGTATCAGAAGACGGAGCGTGAGCTCAACTATATATTTGGGGGCTCGGATGCTTATGAGTCCAAGCGAAAGCAAAAGCTTACCACTCGGGACATCAATGCAGTTATGCCAGCAACTCCACAGTACCTCAGATGGTCCGAGGTCCCGATCACTTTTGACCGCTCGGATCATCCAGATCACATTCTCTATCCCGAAAGATATCCTCTGGTGTTGGACCCTGTGATTCGTAGTGTTAAACTCAAGAGGGTGCTGGTTGACGGGGGGAGTGGACTCAACGTCCTCTTCTCCAAAACCTTCGACGACATGAAGATTCCTCGCTCCGAGCTAAAGCGGGGTTCATCACCGTTCCATGGAGTAATCCTCGGAACCTCTTCGGTCCCGCTTGGGCAAATCACTCTGCCAGTCACGTTCGGAACCAGAGAGAATTACCGCACGGAGTATCTCAATTTTGAAGTAGCTAATTTTCAGACGGCATATCATGCCATCTTGGGAAGGCCGGGCCTGGCCAGATTCAGGAACTCCCTCCCTAAGAGTAGCACACAAAACCTAGAAGCCAAAAACCGTCACCTCCATTGCTCAACAAGAGGAAAAGGAGGAAGCTGCTGCTGCCACTGAAGGGAGGAGGAGGCCGGCTTGAGGAAGCTCTAAGGGGGAAGAAGGGTGCTAAGGGAGGGGCTTGCTGCCATGAGAGGGCCATGGAGGGGCTTGCTACAGAAGGAGGAGACTTGGAGAGGAGAGGAGCTGCTGGAGGAGCAAGAAAAACCGAATGGGGGGAGAGAGCAGTCGGGTGGGGAAGGGAAAAGGGAGGGAAGGAGGGAAAAAAAGGGGTGGGGAGAAAAGAATTTTCATCCGCGACAGAAAAACTTTTGACAGCGACAATTCATCTGCGACATTACATTCTCTCCCCCTTAAAGGAATTCGACCCTGAATTCCCAGAACGCCAAAACACAAAGCAAGATCCACTAAGGACACAAACTTCCTTGCAAACTCAAAGCACCCATGCAAGGATTCAAACAGATCCAAATGATAAACCAGAATCCCAAATCCAACTAATAACGAAAATGATTTGACTTAACTCAGACTAAGATTATCTTCTCATAACTACACATTCACTCCAATTTCTACTTAAATTTGCAAGGGATAAACTCACTCGCATTCTAGATTCGAATGAACTCCTGGAACAAGAAATCTCACAAGAACTTTCTCAATCTTCATCCTCAATACATCCATTTAGGGACTCAACTATATTAATTTATATGACAAATCCCATATCAAACATGTTATACCACTATCGCAAAAATAATATGATGTAACTCAAAGAACTTCCTTTGGCACCACCGGATAAAACCTCCATATAGCCAATTTTCTTTTCCACAATTCATCTTATTCATGACAACAAGAATGATACGAGACTTTTCATTCTAACATGCCTCTAAACCAAAACTCAACTAATCACTCACACCACCCATTTGGATATCCCGGGTTCCAAACTTGAACCCCCAGGAGCCTATAACATAAATCTCCATCTCGCCCAAATAATTAACCTTTTCTCAAAGGAGCATAACCAACCAATGCCATCGAAGGAAATAGCCCACTTTGACACAAAGTCCTTTCCAACCGTAAACCACGATATATATAAAAATTATTCTAGCTACAATAAATGTTCACAACAGAACACTTTACATCAAATTGCTATCACCTTCCCTACAACTGAACAATACTCCCAACAAAATTTGGACCAAGTCATCAAAACCTCCATCATAATCCACACTTATATCACTAATGGTCAACACCTAGCCGAAGCTAGGATCGCAAATCATTACCAAACCACAATGGTTCTCTTCTTAAGAGGGTCTCGCCCTCACATACTTTCACTCAAATAACCAAGCCCAAGAGTATAATCCTTTATTATACTCAACAAGATACCATAAACATTCATATTCTTATCTCAGGCTAGAATGCAAACAAAATACAATTTTCTTTAACCAAAAGGACCACATACATCGTCTTGAACCCAAAGCGCTAAAACTTACCATTGAGAGAACTCGACAAATCTCAATGATCACTCATTTTCTTTTCCCAAGCCAAATCGCCAAGGAAAACTCAACTCTCTTACATCACAAGAACCACTTTTATCAATTTAAAATTAGTGCGACAAAATTTCACACCAGGGAGAAACTTAAATTAAAAGAGAGATTCCGCACAAATTTTTGATAGAAACCCTCATAACAATTAAAAACAAATCAGCTCACTTTAACCAAAGCAAAATCTCTCGCACTTAACCAAAACCAACGTTTTGGAAGAGAAAACCGATTCTCAAGTCAAACATCTGTACCCATAACCACCACATTCTCTCTCAAGAGAAAGGGAACTTATTCCCAACAAAAACCACTTCACCAACAAAATCACTTACGAATCGTTCACAAGATTTATCTTTTAAAACATTCGCAAATACCACACACATTTTCATTAAATCCAACACTAGTCCAAATAGAGTTACAAATATTTCCAACTCAAGAGCTTCCAACATATCCCAATATGTCTATTTGTTTACTTTAAATACTAATTCCAAAGTTAATTCGTTTTGCATGCTAAGGAGCGCGATCCACTCATACACTCTTGAGTGTAAATCCCATATTCATAGCATAAGCTAAACAACTTAGCCTAGACAAAAGATTGCCATGATTCAATGAAATAAAGTATTCCAGAATCCATCAACCGATTACTTCAAAATTACTCTTTCATTCTCATTTTCAATCTTTAAAGCCTAATCTGCATCTTGTAAAATGCAACTTAATCAGGGGAATTCTATTGCATACTAATCAAAACGCCTTAACCAAAAGGCATGCATCCCCAAAAGATCATACGATCAATTGAATCCGTAAACCCTTAAAAGAAGGTTCAACTCGAATCCCACCATTTCGAGTATTCCAATACTCTTGCCATTAAAGATTTCATATTCACCAAAGGTATCCTGAAAAACCCAATGTACAGGTTTGAACATAAGTTACAAAACCCAAATTTTCTCTAATTACCTTCTACTATTCATATAACCACCGCTAGTCATGATATCATTAAACCCTAACCAAGTCTGTCTCGTGACAATCAACAAGGTTCTCCTTCAACAAAAGACGTGTGTCATCATTTTCTTTTTCAGCACAAATAACTTATCAGTTAATTCAACATAAGGCGTGTGTCATCATTTTCTTTTGGTTTAGTTGTAACACCCCGGCGCCAAACGCACCGCGAATGCTACCAAAATCCTACTCAACTCAATGACATCTCTACAAAATTATCTGTAATCAACCAAAATCTAAAACCGGTTTATAACTAAGCCGCCAAAATTTACAAAATTTCGGCATGACCTCTCTAGAAAAGAGGGCATCCACTCAGCAGTCAAAAGAACAATAGCAGTATAGATATCATTCATTCAACCAAGATAAAACATTCTAGCAGGTCCTTAGATATCAATCACACATCCATTGACAATTGATAAATTACACCACAACAAACAACACTTTACAACCACATTAGGTACGATCAGGCTTTATGAATTAATTTAAGGAGATAATGACCGAAGTCGTGCACGTGCTTCTACTCCCATCCTGATGAATCAACTTCAAGGTACCTAGAACAGGAAGCAAACAAGCGTGAGTCCAAGACTCAGCAAAGTGCATCAAGTAAGAAATGTAAAGTATTAGACTTAATTGCAACTATTAGAAGACATCAAGTAGCAGTTCCTTAAATTGATATCCGTAGATAAAGGAAACAGTTGAATTCATAAAAGATCCACCACGTAAGATTACGATTACTTCATCATTTAAATAACCATTACTTAACTGAAACATCCAGCAACAGGAGTAATAACAGCTCCACTTACCTCAACTAACTTGACAATATAACAAAACCTTACCCATGCTTTGGAAATCAATTCTGGATGAGCCCACGACTCAATTCTCAACCTGTTCTTTCCATTCTCATCAATCAACATTTATCAATCGCAATACACAATGCAATGAAATACTTTTGTGCTTTCATTCACATAATATCTCATATATATATGCAAAGATATATAATGCAACACAACCATGCATTTCATTCACATTATATCCCATGCAGATACGCAATGATATATATATTGGAACACAACCATGCATTTCATTCACAACAATCAACAATTAACAATCTCAATGCATAACATGATCCATCATTGTCAACACAATGCAGATGCAAATATGCCATACAAAAGAAGAATCTCATATCCATACATCATAATCAACTCATAAAACATGATCTATCATTGACAATGCAATGTAGATTGCACAATTTCTATGCATATGATGCATCATGCATGCTCATCTCCTCTTTTAGCACATACCGGTATGGCCGAGTGCACACCCGTCGGCGTGCACCCTCTCATTCCCCTTCCACCCCGTGGTGGAGGGTGCCTACTCTCATCGACTCGCTCCCATACAACCACGATATGAGACTACGAGGTAGGACTTTCGTGCTCACTACATGTGAGCACAGAGGCCCGTGATCGAATGGGTCGCTTCTTCCATCATGAATGCACAAATGCAATTAACATAACCAAATTTGCAATCTACATTCAGTTCTCACATTTGCATAACCATAGACAACTACATAAACATCAGCCACTTCTCACATCCATAAATTACCATTCTCAACATTCAAATCACATTCTCAACACTCGTATCCATATTCTCAACAAATCTCATCAACGTGGTCAATCTGTCATTAACACTCATAACAAAGACATAATTAATTTTTCAAGATAGCAAATCAACCTTTCCTATTAATCCAACCTCACAACTTTATTATTCACGTTCACCTCTCATAGTAGTAAGCAATCTTATGAACATGTAATATAGCAATATATCCATTTGGCGATTGTACAGGGTCTAACAAACAACCCACAAAGTATTCACTCCAAAGATGCACTTTTCATAAACACGTATATGAAAAAGGCCATTCTCAACTTTCAGATCCATAAGGTCACATATACCAAAGAACGCCACATAACCGCCACAATCGCATATCATGACCACAATTCGAGCTATTTTCATAACGCAAATCTTATATCTTCTATGTTCCCATTAGCCTAATCATACTAGGGAGCATCATCAAGGCATATATAAAATATAACACATGACATATTGACAAGGCATATGATTCATCAATCAACACACATAATGCATAAACAAACAAAGGATGCACTTCATATAATCTAGGTTTGAACGATAGCATAACCAATTAACCATTCCCATTCATCACATCGCAAGCAAAATCAAACATTGGAAATATTAAAATAACACATGGATAATTATATGCTTGCAAAACCAAATGGCCACCTAAGCCACAACCGAAGACAATACACTTGCCTTCAATCTTCTCGAGACGCGGTTGCCACACCCGGGGTCACACCACCTGCACATAGATATAGCCCACTCAAAATACGCCCAAAATCATCACAAGGCTCATAGCTAACTGGGCTTCGCAACCCGCTCCTAAAACCCGAAAACAGGAATCTGTCACCCAGGACAGCACTTGGTAAAACGGGCATAACATTCAAACGGCTGAACGAAACTTAGCGATTCTGGACTTCATTGAAAGGTAATTCGATTATCTACAACTTTTTCTATAGCCGACCGACCGGGAAAAGCACCGATTATTCCCAGATTTGCGACGAACAGCAGACAGCCGCAAAAATACTTCGCTCTGGACAGCACACGGTAAAATAACCATAACTTTCAAACGGCTGAACGAAAATTGTTGATTTCGGTCTCTGCTGAAAGATAATTCAATTATCTACAACTTTCGTTATAGCCAAACCCCCAGGAAACGCTGGTAGAATTTTCAAACAGCAGGTCTAACAAGGGACGAAAATCTGCTCGAACCAGAAATCCCAAATCACCCTAGTCTCTCCATTTCCCCAACTAAATGCATCACAAAAACAAGGATCCTAGCTGGGCATTTACTCAAACATCTTACATGCAAGCATTTCACCCCTAAAAATCCTAGGGTTTTACCTCCAATCTTACTCATGGAGGAAAGGGGAGGTGGAGGAGCCGAGGCAAGGCTGTCGGGAGGGCTCGCTGCCGGCCGGAGGTAGGCTCGCCGCCGGCCATAGGGAGGCTCGCCGAAGCTGCTGCCGCCGCCGCTCCTAGCTGCTGCTGCCGTTCCTAGCTGCTGCTGCTGGTCGGCTTTGGCTGGAGCTGGAGCAATGCCAGGGAAGGGGAAGGGAGGTCGGCCGGCTGTTGCTGCCCTGCTGCACTGCTCTGATGGTTGCTGCTGCCGACTGGAAGAGGACGCCGACCATGAGAGCCAGGGACACTGCTTCGGCTGAAGGAGGAGGCTAGGGCGACGCCAAGGCAAGGGAAAGGAAAAGCTCGACCCTGAGGGCAAGGCGTAGGGAAAAGAAATGCTGGTCCCTGGGAGTGGCTGAGCCAGAGAAGGAGAGGTTAGGTGAGGGAGTCGGCAGAGCCAGGAAAAACCGGATGCCCCTCCACGAATTTTCAGCCACCCACTTGAGGAAGAGAGAGAGAGAGAGAGGTTAGGTGAGGGAGGGGAAATTCCCAAAAAAACCCTCCCCTAAACCCAAAAATCCAACTTTTAACCATTAGCGCGAAACAACAACTATCAGGAAAGACAACATGCCGCCAAACAAAACGGTAGGGAGAAAACACCCATTCCGATAAGTTTTTCACAGAAAAACCCAAAACCTTTAATAGAATTAATAACCGCGCGACGGCTAAATCCTTGAATCAAGAAGGAGAAATCTTTACCGGCCGAAAATCCTCGCAAAAGAGATCTTCGGTATTACACTCTTCCCCCCTTTAACAGAATTCGACCCCGAATTCTGAACACCACAAGAATACCAACAAGTACAACGGGAACCGCCTGATAAAGCAAAAACACCCAAAAAGGACAAAGGAAACCCTGATTCACATTTCTCCTCAATAGATAACCTTTATAACCACACAACCATTAATAACTTCTGACCGAAACCGAATGTACCACTATGTCTAACCACTTAACGTCGGGACCCTCTAGGAACCAAAACACGACTTTTATCTTTTCAACAGGATCAAAATCATTCTTTACTAAATGAATTGATTTGCTCCACAGGGCAACAATCAAATTCCCTTACAACACAAAATCAAACTTTACCTTCTTCCAAACTTGTCTCATACAACAAGACAACCGCGCAAGGAAAAGGTTCACAACTGAACCATCCATTCCTGACTGACCCACATTGAGTGTAACCCAAAAAAATTTGAGTCGACATCACAAGGCTCCATCATAATCCACCTCTATCCTTTTTCAAATCAATGCGATCAAATTTACATCAGGAAGTACTCAAGATAAAAGGGAGACTCCACGCAACTCCCTGATAGAAGCTCTCAAAGAGAAAAGGTAAACTCATTCCCAATAGAGACCACTTCACTAGCAGAACTCACTTATGATTTAATCATAAGCTTCATCTTGTAGAAACATTCATCAAAATCAATCCTATTTTATTCAAGTCCAACCCCAACCGAACCAAGATTCCCATAGCTCCAATTCAAGAATTTTCAACATTTTCCATTACATCTATTTATTTCCTTTAAATGGCAAGTCCAAAGACTACCATCACACCATTCCATAAGTATGCTTTCTTTCTTCCTCATAATCTTTCATCCACTAACTCCACCACTTGGCGAAACACAACTCATATGGCAGTCTCAATTGCACACCAAACAAAATGCCTTAACAAAAGGCAACCCTCCAAAATTACACCGACAACTCCATTTCCGTATGCAATTAAACCTAAGTTCATCCTACATCCCATATTCTCTAAAATTCCTGCACCTTTAACAATAAAGGTTTCAATGCTCACACTTAGCGCCTTTGGGAAGCACCAACAAGACTTAGCAAGAATTTCATAACTACTATTCCTTAAATCACTTTCTCCAGAATTTATCCTTTCGATTAATTACCTCCGCGTTCGGAAATATTTTCACCAACATTAGACAAATTCTACCCCATTAATTCATCAAAGAAAACAGGTTGAAATTTTACCCCAATTAAGTTACCATCCAAAATTTCCTATCCGTCAATCATATGACGAACACCAAGATCAATTACCTACGATTCCAATGATTTAGATAATTGAACCCCATCAACTTATTTAACAAGTTCCTCAACCAAACTTGTTATTACTTCTTTGACACAATCATTTATAACCTTACGCGAACACCATTTCCAGATCCCCACTTATAACCGTGGATCACCATGATCCACAAACTACTGCTTGCCATCTAACCAATTAGGGTCGACCACCTTAACCCAACAACACAAACATTCTGCTAATCCCCTATGGGAAGATCTTCAATCACCCACAACTTACTCTAACTGTCGATTTTTTTTCAGGAAAGCCAACGAAAACTTCCAAAGAAGCTCGACTCTCAAAAGACTTAGAAAATGACAGGGCTCAAGCCATGTCATTCAACAAAACTCCAAAATTCCACGAAGGAAAGGAGTTACACGAATCAATTCACGGAAGGGAAAAGCGAATCGATCGAATAACATTTTTCCTTTAAAGCCCCAAATCCAAAACTTCAACCCGGAGAACGATAATACAAAGAAATCCATGTCTTTCTCCGCAAAGCAACCAAAAAGGGGCAACACAAAACTCTCTTCTTTACCTTAAATCCAAGAAGACCAAGGAAAACAAAATTCAAATACGCACTCCAACAACTCTCCGATTTATGACAGAAACACAAGAACTCTCCTTCGGTGCTGGCTCTAAACTGCCGCACCAACAATCACAAATTTCACGACAAGGTCAACCCTTCGCACGAGGAGTCCCAACAGAACTCAAACTCCTCGATATAGAAAGTCCAAAAGACCCACTAGTCAATCAACACTTCATAAGCATAGCAATAATATATGCCCACAACCTTATCAAAAACCAACAGATATCAACAACAAGTATTAACATGGCATCAATCTCAAAAGAAGCATTGTAGCACAATGCAACGATATCCCATCCCTTTCCTACTGTGCATCAGAGTGTGTCAAGTTTTAAATTAATTAACCATTCTACATCAAGCTTTAAGGTTATTGCCCTAGGGCCACATTTAAAAGTTCAACCTAAACCAAGTTTCTACCTTCACACAGCAAAATTTTAATTCATTCTACAATTACTCACTATATTTAAACACCACGGACCTCAAGCCCGCTTATACCAATCAGAACACCCCGGCGCCAAACGCACCTCGAATGCTACCAAAATCCTACTCAACTCAATGACATCTCTACAAAATTATCTGTAATCAACCAAAATCTAAAACCGGTTTATAACTAAGCCGCCAAAATTTACAAAATTTCGGCATGACCTCTCTAGAAAAGAGGGCATCCACTCAGCAGTCAAAAGAACAATAGCAAGATAGATATCATTCATTCAACCAAGATAAAACATTCTAGAAGGTCCTCGATATCAATCACACATCCAATCGACAATTGATAAATTACACCACAACAAACAACACTTTACAACCACATTAGGTAATGATCAGGCTTTATGAATTAATTTAAGGAGATAATGACCGAAGTCGCACGTGCTTCTACTCCCATCCCGATGAATCAACTTCAAGGTACCTAGAACAGGAAGCAAACAAGCGTGAGTCCAAGACTCAGCAAAGTGCATCAAGTAAGAAATGTAAAGTATTAGACTTAATTGCAACTATTAGAAGACATCAAGTAGCAGTTCCTTAAATTGATATCCGTAGATAAAGGAAACAGTTGAATTCATAAAAGATCCACCACGTAAGATTACGATTACTTCATCATTTAAATAACCATTACTTAACTGAAACATCCAGCAACAGGAGTAATAACAGCTCCACTTACCTCAACTAACTTGACAATGTAACAAAACCTTACCCATGCTTTGGAAATCAATTCTGGATGAGCCCACGACTCAATTCTCAACCTGTTCTTTCCATTCTCATCAATCAACATTTATCAATCGCAATACACAATGCAATGAAATACTTTTGTGCTTTCATTCACATAATATCTCATATATATATGCAAAGATATATAATGCAACACAACCATGCATTTCATTCACATTATATCCCATGCAGATACGCAATGATATATATATTGGAACACAACCATGCATTTCATTCACATCAATCAACAATTAACAATCTCAATGCATAACATGATCCATCATTGTCAACACAATGCAGATGCAAATATACCATACAAAAGAAGAATCTCATATCCATACATCATAATCAACTCATAAAACATGATCTATCATTGACAATGCAATGTAGATTGCACAATTTCTATGCATATGATGCATCATGTTTGCTCATCTCCTCTTTTAGCACATACCGGTATGGCCGAGTGCACACCCGTCGGCGTGCACCCTCTCATTCCCCTTCCACCCCGTGGTGGAGGGTGCCTACTCTTACTGACTCGCTCCCATACAACCACGTATATGAGACTACGAGGTAGGACTTTCGTGCTCACTACATGTGAGCACAGAGGCCCGTGATCGTAATGGGTCGCCTCTTCCATCATGAATGCACAAATGCAATTAACATAACCAAATTTGCAATCTACATTCAGTTCTCACATTTGCATAACCATAGCCAACTACATAAACATCAGCCACTTCTCACATCCATAAATTACCATTCTCAACATTCAAATCACATTCTCAACACTCGTATCCATATTCTCAACAAATCTCATCAACATGGTCAATCTGTCATTAACACTCATAACAAAGACATAATTAATTTTTCAAGATAGCAAATCAACCTTTCCTATTAATCCAACCTCACAACTTTATTATTCACGTTCACCTCTCATAGTAGTAAGCAATCTTATGAACGTGTGATATAGCAATATATCCATTTGGCGATTGTACGGGGTCCAACAAACAACCCACAAAGTATTCACTCCAAAGATGCACTTTTCATAAACACATATATGAAAAAGGCCATTCTCAACTTTCAGATCCATAAGGTCACATATACCAACAACGCTCACATAACCGCCACAATCGCATATCATGACCACAATTCGAGCTATTTTCATAACGCAAATCTTATATCTTCTATGTTCCCATTAGCCTAATCATACTAGGGAGCATCATCAAGGCATATATAAAATGTAACACATGACATATTGACAAGGCATATGATTCGTCAATCAACACACATAATGCATAAACAAACAAAGGATGCACTTCATATAATCTAGGTTTGAACGATAGCATAACCAATTAACCATTCCCATTCATCACATCGCAAGCAAAATCAAACATTAGAAATATTAAAATAACACATGGATAATTATATGCTTGTAAAACCAAATGGCCACCTAAGCCACAACCGAAGACAATACACTTGCCTTCAATCTTCTCGAGACGCGGTTGCCACACCCGGGGTCACACCACCTGCACATAGATATAGCCCACTCAAAATACGCCCAAAATCATCACAAGGCTCATAGCTAACTGGGCTTCGCAACCCGCTCCTAAAACCCGAAAACAGGAATCTGTCACCCAGGACAGCACTTGGTAAAACGGGCATAACTTTCAAACGGCTGAACGAAACTTAGCGATTCTAGACTTCATTGAAAGGTAATTCGATTATCTACAACTTTTTCTATAGCCGACCGACCGGGAAAAGCACCGATTATTCCCAGATTTGCGACGAACAGCAGACAGCCGCAAAAATACTTCGCTCTGGACAGCACACGGTAAAATAACCATAACTTTCAAACGGCTGAACGAAAATTGTTGATTTCGGTCTCTATTGAAAGATAATTCAATTAGCTACAACTTTTGTTATAGCCAAACCCCCAGGAAACGCTGGTACAATTTTCAAACAGCAGCTCTAACATGGGACGAAAATCTGCTCGAACCAGAAATCCCAAATCACCCTAGTCTCTCCATTTCCCCAACTAAATGCATCACAAAAACAAGGATCCTAGCTGGGCATTTGCTCAAACACCTTACATGCAAGCATTTCACCCCCAAAAAATCCTAGGGTTTTACCTCCAATCTTAGTCATGGAGGAAAGGGGAGGTGGAGGAGCCGAGGCAAGGCTGTCGGGAGGGCTCGCTGCCGGCCGGAGGTTGGCTCGCCGCCGGCCATAGGGAGGCTCGCCGGAGCTGCTGCCGCCGCTTTAACTGCTGCCGCCGCTCCTAGTCTGCCGCCGCTGCCCTAGTCCCGCTGGTCGGCTTTGGCTGGAGCTGGAGCAATGCCAGGGAAGGGGAAGGGAGGTCGGCCGTTGTTGCTGCCTCGCCAGACTTCTCGATGGTTGCTGCTGCCGACTGGAAGAGGACGCCGACCATGAGAGCCAGGGACACTGCTTCGGCTGAAGGAGGTGGCTAGGGCGACGCCAAGGCAAGGGAAAGGAAAGGCTCGACCCTGAGGGCAAGGCGCAGGGAAAAGAAATGCTGGTCCCTGGGAGTGGCTGAGCCAGAGAAGGAGAGGTTAGGTGAGGGAGTCGGCAGAGCCCGGAAAAACCGGATGCCCCTCCACGAATTTTCAGCCACCCACTTGAGGAAAGAGAGAGAGAGGGTTTGGTGAGGGAGGGGAAATTCCCAAAAAAACCCTCCCCTAAACCCAAAAATCCAACTTTTAACCATTAGCGCGAAACAACAACTATCAGGAAAGACAACATGCCGCCAAACAAAACGGTAGGGAGAAAACACCCATTCCGATAAGTATTTCACGGAAAAACCCAAAACCTTTAATAGAATTAATAACCGCGCGACGGCTAAATCCTTGAATCAAGAAGGAGAAATCTTTACCGGCCGAAAATCCTCGCAAAAGAGATCTTCGGTATTACATTAGTAACCATAACGAATCATCATTTATACAACTGTCTATTCCAAGCTTAAAACACATTTTTTATCATTTATTTCATCATAAGCCACTCAAATTGTAACACCCCGGAACCCATGCGCGCCACGGATGCTACCAACCCTCTAAACTATTAAGCCAGGCTTAGAAACTAAGCCACCGAAATTTACAAAATTTCGGCATGACCTCTCTAGAACAGAGGACATCCACTCAGCAGACAAAAGAATGATAACAGTCATATAATATATATCAATCACTCAAAATAGGAAGAAACATTCTAGCAGGTCCTTAGTAATCAATCAACCCCCAATAGAAGTTAAGAAACTCCAACACGACGAACAACATATTACAATCTCTTTAATTACATCCAGAATTATTGAATTTGTTAAATAAACTGTTGAAGACCGAAGTCGTGTACGTGATACTACTCCCAACCAGACAAATCAACTTCAAGGTACCTACAATAGGAAGCAAACAAGCGTGAGTCCAAGACTTAGCAAAGTACAACAATAAAGACACGCAACCGAAACAAACAAAATATCCATACTTTGAAACGTAACATATTCAAATGCTTGACTGAACTTGGTAAATAAATGAACCGAAAACTGATTCCAAATACCACAACCAACTCAGGAAATATTTAAACTTTACTCATACCTCGATAGCCACTTTTGGCTGAGTCCACTACTCAATCCTCAATTTATAAATGCCATTAGCTCCACGATTAACCATTAACAGTTTTCATTCGCTGCCTTCATGTTTAAGTGCGCAAAACATACAAAAGATGAATCTCATATCCATACATCGCAATCAACTCATTAAACATAATTCATCATTGTCATTGCAATGCAGATGCAAATATGCCACATCATAATCAACTCATTAAACATGATTCATCATTGTAAATGCAATGCGGATGCAAATATGCCATACAAAAGAAAAATCTCATATCCATACATCACAGTCAACCCATTAAACATGATTCATCATTGTCAATGCAATGCAACACAACCACGCATTTCATTCACATACTATCCCATGCATATCCGCAATGATATATAATGCAACACAACCATGCATTTCATTCACATAATATCCCATGCGTATGATGCATTATGCATGTCTCATCTCTTCTTTAGCACATACCGGTATGGCCGAGTGCACACCTGTCGGTGTGCACCCTCTCATTCCCCTTCCACCCCATGGTGGACGGTGCCTACTCTTACTGACTCGCTCCCATACACCCACGTATACGGGACTACGAGGTAGGACTTTCGTGCTCACTACATGTAAGCACAGAGGCCCGTGATCGTAATGGGTCGCTTCTTCCATCATGAATGCACAAATGCAATTAACATAAACCAATTTGCAACCTACATTCATTTCTCACATTTGCATAGCCATAACCAAATACATAAACATCAACCACTTCTCGCATCCATAAATTACCATTCTCAACATTCAAATCACCTTCTCAACACTCGTATCCATATTCTCAACAAATCTCATCAACATGGTCAATCTGTCATTATCACTCACACCAAAGACATAATCAATTTTCAAGATAGCAAATCAACTATTCCTATTAATCCAACCTCACAACTTCATTATTCACATTCACATATCATAGTAGTAAGCAATCTTATGAACGTGTGATATAGCAATAAGTCAATTTGGCGATTATTCGGGGTCCAACAAATAATCCACAAAGCATTCACTCCAAAGATGCACTTTTCATAAACGCATATATGCAAAAGCCATTCTCAACTTTCATATCCATAAGGTCACATATATCATAACCACTCACATAAACACCACAATCGCATATCATGACCACAATTCGAGCCATTTTCATAACTCAAATCTTATATCTTTTATATTCCCATCAGCCTAATCATACTAGGGAGCATCATCAAGGAATATATAAAATGTAACCCATGACATATTGACAAGGCATATGATTCATCAATCGACACACATAACAAACAAACATTTATGCACTTGTATATAATCTCGGTTTGAACGATAGCATAACCAATTAACCATTCTCATTCATCACATCGCAATCAAAATCAAAAATGAAAATATTAAAATAACACATGGATAATTATATGATTGCAAAACCTAATGACCACCTAAGCCACAACCGAATACAATGTACTTGCCTTCAACTTTTCGAGACGGTGTGGCGAGACGAGGTTGCCACACCCGGGGTCACACCACCTGCACATGGATATAACCCACTCAAAAACACACCCACAATTCAACACAAGACTCATAACTAAGTTGGTTTCGCAACCTACTCCTAAAACGCGAAAACAGAAATCTGCCAACCGGGACAGCACTTGGTAAAACGGGCATAACTCTCAAACAGCTGAACGAAACTTAGCGATTTAGAACTTCATTGAAAGGTAATTTGATTATCTATAACTTTTTCTAAAGCCGACAGACCGGGAAAAGCACCGATTATTCCCAGATTTGTGACGAACAGCAAACGAACATAATTTAACTTGTTCTGGACAGCAGTCGGTAAAATAGCCATAACTTTTAAATGGCTAAACGAAACTTGATGATTTCGGTCTCTATTGAAAGTTAATTCAATTGTATACAACTTTCGTTATAGCCAAACCCCTAGTAAACGCTTACAAAATTTTCAAATTCCAGTTCTAACCAAGGACAGAAATCTGCCCGAACCGAAAACTCCCAAATTTCTCTAGTCTCTCCATTCCCCAACCCCCAACATCTCAAAATCATGAATTCTAGCTAAGCAATAGCACAAACACCTTGCATGCAAGAACTTAACTTCCCAAATTCCTAGGGTTTTACCTCAAAGAAAGTCCATGGAGGACAAAGGGGAGGTGGGGGAGAGCTGCATTGGCTCGGGGAAGGAGGAGCTCGCCGGAGCTGGGCGGCGGCTGGCCGGAGCTGGGCGGCAGCTGGAGCTCCCAGGGGAGGCGCAAACCATGGCTGCTGCCGGCCAGGGGAGGGGAGGTGAGGCGCAGGCCAGGCTGCAAGAACTCGGGCTGCTGCTACTGGTCGCCAGCTCCCTTTGCTGGTGCTGCTGGCTTGGAGAGGAGGCGCAGAGGGAGAGGGCGCCAGGAGAGGCAGCAGGAGGAAGGCCAGGAAGAGGGACAAGCTCTAGAGGATGGTTCGGCTGGCCAAAATAAAAAGAGGAAAAAGGGGAAGTGGGTCGGCACTTGAAGCAATTGACAACCACACACACAAGGGAAGGGAGAGAGAGAGAGAGATTAAGAACCACAAGAAATGAGACCCCTCCAAAAAAAACAAAAATCCAAAGTCCAACTTTAACCCTTAGTGTGAACCAATTACATTTCAATTCTTGGCGTGAAATAACAATTGTCAAAAAAAGACAACTTACCGCCAAACAAAACAGCTCGAAAGACACCTCATCCGAAAAAACTAGGGAAATTCCAAAACCTTTATTAAAAGCTTCAAAAGCGCGATGATAAATATTTTTCCCCTGAATACAAATCCGTGAATCACAAAGGTGGAATAATTACCGGCCGAAAACCCTAGCAAAAGAGTTTTGTGGTATTACACAAATACCTTTTGTACAACCCCTAAGTCAACATTTTAATATCCCCAATTCATTCAACCAATAAAAACTTCTAACAACTCGATGTGATCTCTACCAGCCATATTCATAAATAGGGATCCCAAACAGACATTTGTCAATGACAAACTCAACCTTTCATAAAATCATTCCATATATACTCATTCTTTGATTACACATCGATTAAGTCATTTTGCCCATAAACAACATAAACCAACAACCCTCATGTCTTTACACCATCACCTTGCTATAATAAATTCATCAAACAGAAGATTCTAGACCTTTCTCAATCATGATCAACACTAGCCTTACAGTAGCACAGTCTCGTACCTCCAATTAATTCCATGACTCGCAATAATTTGTGAAAAATTGTAATCAACTTTCATCTTAGATCACTTACCATCTCAGTTAATCTTTCTCTGCCAACACAATAATTTAGGTTGTCTTTAAACAACTAACAAATTCACTTTAACAGAATCAGTAACCCACATCATCTGAAAGCTCTACTACTCATCATACACTTAACGTCTTGAACATACTCGTGGGTCACGCACTCAACCTTCAAGGAAACCACAGTTCTTAAGCATAAACAACATCAATAAACATCTTTCTTTCCAGAAAAACCCCAACCATAAATCACAAGGAAACTCGACACTCAACTTCCCAAACTCTGGCATATAAAAGCTCTTCAAATAAATCTCAAGATTTACAACTTGCATGAAGGAAGATGGATGCAAGGGGGAAAACCAAACGATTAATCAATCCCTTTTTATGGTAAAGTCTTAACAACAAAATCCATATGGCTTAAGTTTTACATCAAAACTTCAATAAGCTTTTTTTTGAACTCAAAGAATGACAAACAAGAGAATAGTATATTACTTTTCTCCGCAAAACCACCAACAAAACTGAACACCAAAACGGTAGCGATAACAATCCAAAAAGAATCATCACTAATCTTTTCTCCTTGTCTCCAACCGTCAAGGACAAAAGAAACCATCATTCTCCACCCACCCTCTAAACTACGTCGCAAAAGACGGTGACCCTCACCTACAAGAGGTCCCCAAACTTCAAGGGGTGGCTCTAACCGGCCACACCCACAACTAAGGCCCTTAATACGGCCAAAAGAATAAGGCCAAAAACCTTTCGGCTTAACCAGCTCACTTAAAAATACTGATTCAAATAATTCTTTTATAATCAAAGCAATATGCATCAACAACTTTAGCATTCAACATCAAAGCTTAAATACAACATTTAGGTGTAATGCAATGATACCCATACCCCTTCTACTGTGCACCAGAGTGTGTTATGTTTTTATGTTAATTAACCAATCTATTCTAGATTTTATGGTTATTGCCCTAAGGCAAAATTTTAACAAGAAGATACCTATGCCATGTTTCTACTTTTCCAAGTCAACATTTTAGTTTACTCTAGAATAAATTACTAAATTTACATGCCACGGACTTAAAACCCGCTCTGATACTAACTGTAACACCCCGGCACCCCACGCACCCTGAATGTTACACCCTCAAGCACCAACAATACAAAACACCATGAAATTCAAGTAAAACAAGCTAGCATGCTTGTAGGTTTGCCGAACTTAACTAAAAATTTCGGCAGCACCTCCTCTAAAACCTGGACATCCACTCAAAAGAACAATTAATATATTTAACAACAATAACAACAACACATAAGCATAAAACATCCACTGTATCATACTTGACAAGTGGTGCATATCAAAGTGATAACCACATAAAGTAAACACAGCATTCCCATAATCATATGACCAACTCAGAATACATGAAATCAATCCAAAATACCACCAAACAACCATGAACTCCTTACAAGCTGGTTAGACAAGAGGTATTACTAAAAAAATTTAGCACCAACCTAAAAAGAAATATCATACAACAATTCTGACTATACGGATGATTAGTGTGAGTGAAGTGATGCTAAACCCCTTTCCCATATGCCACTCTCCATGTACCTAAAAATAATTAAATAAACAAGCGTGAGTCCAAAACTCAGCAAAGTGTATCAAATAATAATTTCATAACCAATTAACGCATTTAAATCCACAACATCATTATAATTCTTATACAACTCAGCAAGTGCATAAAACAATTATATTAACATCACTTACCTCCTTTACCTCATTGCTTATTTCACACACATACCTCTTTAAGCCTCTTGGGAGGAGTCCATGACTCTATCTCGAATCCACATATTTCCAATTAACACAATAATCATCATTAGCGATGCAACACAACATGCATGCTCATGAATGCACCTTTCTTTGCACATACTGGTATTGCCGAGTGTACACCCGTCGGTGTGCACCCTCTCATTCCCTCCCATCCCGTGGAGGGGCCTACTCTTACTGTCTCGCTCCCATCCAACCATGTGGATGGGACTACGAGATAGGACTTTCGTACTCACTACGTGCGAGCACAGAGGCCCACACCAGCATGGGTCACATCTTCCATTATGAATGCATAATTGTGAATGAAATAGATAAATTGCAAGAGGCATTGTATTTTAACCTTCACCTCACCATAATCATATTTCTAAACATTAACACACATATGGCATATTCTTACATACATAAGCTTAGCATTTTCATCATCCTAATCAGAACCACAACCACAGTTATACGTATTGACATATTCTTATATCCATTAACTAAGCATTTCCATCATCATAATCAAACTCACAAAGCAAAATATATCACAAAACCTTCTAGAATTTAATCTACATGATACACTTGCCTTTACCCACTCAGAATAGAGTGGCAAGAAGTTATGGCCACCCCCGAGATCACACTTCTTGCAATAATATATAAATGCATTCATCTCAAACAATGCAAATCACGGTTCAAGCGATAAATAATGATAACACTTTTACTCCTATACTTAACCCCGCTTTGAATTTTCTCAATTAGCCTAATTAATCCTTTCACAAGTAATCAATCTCAATTTCAATCCTTGCCCTAAAACCAACAACTGCCACACAGGATAGCAGGTACTAAAACATGCCTAACTTTTATATAGTTGATCCAAATTGAGTGAACCCAGTTTCTAATTAATCACAAGAGGATAATCTACAACTCTACTATAGCCATTTATTCAAAAAATGCACCAACAATTCTCAGATTTGAAATGAACAGCGGTGACATGCACCTTCATTTGTTCTAGACGGTCAATATTAAAACAAGCATAACTTTTGAATGGCTAAACCAAAAATTGATTTCTTGTTCTATAAATGACCACAAGAGGGCAATCTACAATTATCACAAAGACATTCGTATAGGAGATGCTTCTATAGTTCCCAGTTCAGCAAAGAATAGAGACCACATCTACCCAGTCAAATCTAGATAGCAGACATAGAAATGAGCATAACTTTCGATTGGCAAAGCCAAAAATTGCATTCTTATGCTCTAAATGATTACAAGTGGATAATCTAAAAATAACATATAGCCATTCATTCAGGAGATGGATTTAAAGTCCTCAAATTACACTATGAACCTTAGCCTAAAATCTGGACATTCAGTAGCTTCAGATTTCAGGACAGCAAACTTCAAAATAGCATAACTAATGATTCTTGAATCCAAATGAAGCAAACAAAGATATTTTCTTAATCTACAGGAAATTTCCTAATTTTCTCTAAGTAGTCAAAAATTCTAATTCGACCTACATGTAGCTTTAAACAGCAACTCAATATTTTAGCTATCAACACGAGTATAATCAGGACAGCCAGCACTAAAATAACCATATCTATTGATTGGCTGAGTGGAATTTAGTATTCTTATACTCAAATGAAAGGGGAAACGACGATCTACATCTTCCTCTACAGTCGGCCAAACAGAAAACGCTTCTAACCCCCTCGAATCGTAGCTCTAACAATCGGGCAGAACACAACTTGAAAACAGATTTTCCCCTCCAAACCCTAGATCACCATTTCCCTCCAAAATCCCCAAACCTATGAACCCTAGAGCACTCAAAAATCAGGAACTCCATCCCTAAGAGCAGCACACAAATCCTAAAAGCCAAAAATCCTCACCTTTATTGCTCACTAACAGGAAAAGGAGGAAGCTGCTGCTGCCACTGCAGGGAGGAGGAGGAGGAGGCCAGCTTGGGGAAGCTCCAAGGGGGAAGAAGGGTGCCACGGGAGGGGCTTGCTGCCATGGGAGGGCCATGGAGGGGCTTGCTACAGGAGGAGGATACTTGGAGAGGAGAGGAGCTGCTGGAGGAGCAAGAAAAACCGAATGGGGGGGGAGAGAGCAGTCGGGTGGGGAAGGAAAAAGGGAGGAGGGAAGGAGGGAAAAAGAAAAGGGGTGGGGAGAAAAGAATTTTCATCCATGACAGAAAAACTTTTGACAGCGACAATTCATCTGCGACATTACAATAGAAGTAGTGTCCCTCAAAGAAAATTAAATTAATTTGGTACCCTTCCAAATTGTTGCAACTATCGAGTCTTGATCGCTAACTAGTACATCTGCCAAAGTAGAGTACGGTTACCTAGCTTGACATGGTACGGTACGTGTCGGACACGTATATGTGAACATTGGTTCAACTTGACTAGGCTATCAAAATAGTTTTGGGCTTAGGGGCATGGTGTTGAGTTGTTGACATGAAATGTCACTCAACAAGCAAGAGTTACATGGGATGTAATTAGCAAGGTGTTGCTTACCGAATGACATTAGGTTTCTAGTAGTGATGCCAAAGTTCACTTGGACTTAATGAAATTTGGATTTTGACTCACTAGCTATATGTTATTAGAGGGAACATGGTTTCATATAGTGGAAAATTTTACGAGGTAGAAATATTTTAATTGTGCGCTAGCGTAGCCTACCCGTATCCCTTCACTATATGGATAATTATCAGGTGAATCTTCTAAATATTTTTCTTGTCTTTAAAATATATAAAAAGATAGAGCTACTATTTTATTTAAATAAATGTAGGACCTATATGAGAATGTTTTGTACTGAAGACAAGTTAAAAAGTGAGCTTGAGTCGAGGACGACTCAAATGCAAGAAGGGGAGAATGATGAGGACATAGCTACGTCAGATACAACTATGGAATTAATGGTCAACAAACAACAAAATCCTCCTAGTGGTCAGCAACATTCGACCCACATATAAGGACCAATAACCCGAATTCATGCACGACAACTAAATTAGCAGGTGAACTTGTTTCTTGGGTTGCAATATTACATTTTAAAGGATGGACCACTGCATAATATTGTGCTTGTGCTTAGAAATCATTTATTAGAGCATCAAGGGTGCCATCCATCATCTAAACAAGCTATATAGTACAAGCTATTCCAGAGGTGGAAGTTGAAACGTCCATCCAAGAGCAGTCCATGTTCAACTGGCCATAACTTTTGCATTCAGAGTCCGTTCGGGATGAGTGAGTACTTGATTAAAAGATAATTTCGTGCTCTTTCCAACGATTTGGCCCCATTATCAAATTCCACTCGAGAAGGCCACAGCAATTAAAAACATGCGATGGTCTCAATCTCTTTGGGTGGTGTGCCACCATTATATTGGGCTGAATTCCCATGTAATCAAAGTGACATGCGTCCACCTCCAAGTAGACATCCCCTTGGCCATATTCTGGATAAACTTCCTCTCTATCTTCTTAGGTTTTGTTGAGTTTAGTTACCCCGATGTGTGGAACTTTAACCTTGTTCTCTTAACTCGGCTAGAGCAGTAGTAAACAAGTTCGAAACCTCAGTTCGTGTGTGTGTTTTATCTTTGTTCTTGATGGTTCTTCGATTGCTTGCAAGAATAGACCTTCATGGTCAGGTTATCTAGGATTTTGGCACGGTTGATAACAACTAGGAGTGTGGTTTAGCGATTGCGGGCGCTTATCCTTGTGTGCTTCGTAGCCGAATCGTCAAAGTCATCCTCCACCAAATCAAAGTTATCCTCTCACCGGAAGATCGGCACCCGTTCATCCATCATCAGTACATACACTAATTCATGGTAGATTCATATATTAGACTAAGAATGAATTGATGACTCATGTGTATCATGAACTGATGACTCATGCGTATCGTGGATGTTTAGAACACTGGATTAAAATATCAATCAAAATTCAAATGGGTCAAGGTACATTTTCTTTTGGATCTATTTAATATTGCAGATGACTTTTGAATGTGTTTTCTTCATCTTGATATTTCATTTTAGAAGTGTGTCCTAGTTAATTTTCTTCATTAATTAACACATTTCTTCACTCAACATGTTCACATCAAATCTCCTTTTATTTTGCTTGTTATAAAATAACGACACCATTTAGAAAGGAAACGGAAATTAAGAAACCCCTCCCTTCTTGATAATCCCAAGTCGATATGAAAAAGGTGTTAGTTTCATGAAAACACAACTTCTGAAAGTGGAGTATTGTGAATTTTCTTTTTGTGATGTTGTACGATTATAACGTATGACTTCCTTGTCTTTACTAATTGAAAGCTCCTCTTGAAGCTCCCACATTAATTCAAGGTTAAAAAGCTAGAAATTTCCACATTAATCAAAAATGAAATAGCTAGAAATTCTCATATTAATCGGATAAAAAATAAAACATATTTATCTACCATTAGAATTGTGATCTTAGTATAATCTCTGTCTTAGATTGCATATAGCAGATCTAGTTGGTTTCGGACAAGAAAACATGTGTACACCTTGATGAACCACACGTGTATCCTCACGTGTTGGATGTGTACACTAAGTAAAAGACTTTAACATATCGATTAATTGGATCAAAGCAAACATAGACCAGAAATCATGTAAGCTATAGAATCCAATCACTGGCTAGGTGGTTAATTTGTGGATAGCTCATATAAACATACTTGTAAACAAGTAGAATTATCAGAAGGATACAATTTCAAATAGTGTAACACCCCGACGCCAAACGCGCCATGGATGCTACCAACCCTCTAAATAACTAATGACACCTCCACGAAAAGTCTGAAAACAACCTCTAAACTCTTAAAACCGGCTTAAAACTAAGCCACCAAAATTTACAAAATTTCGGCATGACTTCTCTAGAAAGTAGGACATCCACTTAGCAGACAGAAAACATTTGCAGTTATATGATATCATTCTAGCAGGTCCTTAGTTAACTAATCACACATCCAATAGAAATTAATAAACTCCACCACATAATTATTACAGGACAGAAACTCATTAAACATAACCGCAACCAACCCCTTACAAAAATTTTCACGAGCTATTAAGATCAGAACTATAAATCAACATGATGGAAAGGTGATGATGCAAAACGTGATTGTGCTAGTACCCCCATCCATGCATGCTGGTTTCAAGGTACCTGCAACAACACAAACAACAAGCGTGAGTCGATGACTCAGTGAAGTACATCAAAGAATAAATTCTTAATCAATCGCATTTTTCTACTTAAGAGCATAACAACCATTCTTACATAAGTACAGCAAGTAGATAAAACAAAAGTATCACAACTAATTCTCCAAAACCAACCCTATGCTCATCTTTGATGGAGTTCGCAACTCCACGACAATGAAGCATAACATATAACCTGAAAACATAAATCATATCTTGCAACTAGACATGAAAATACAGAATCTGAATAATCCACCAAACTTCTACAATCATGTAATGCATCATGCATGCTCACCTGTTCCACTTCATTACTAAATTCTTACACATACCTTTTTAATCATTTTGGATGAGCCCACAACTCGATCCCAACTCGACACCTTTCCATTTAACTCAAAATCATCATTAGAATGCAATGCGACATGAATGCTTTCTTTGATGCACGTACTGGTACTACCGAGTGCCCACCCGTCGGTGTGCACCCTCATGTCCCTTCCATCCCGTGGAAGGTGCCTACTCTTACTGTCTCGCTCCCATTCACCTCGATGAATGGGACTACGAGGTAGGACTTTCGTGTTCACTACGTGTGAACACAGAGGCCTCCATCAAAATGGGTCGCCTCTTCCTTTAATGAATGCACAATGCAATTTACATGAATGAAATGCAACCCTTCATTCATTGCCAACACTAACATAGCCATAACCACATACATAAATATAGCCAAATTCTCACATTCATAAGTTGCCAGCGATACTAGTCTAATCAGATTCAACAATAAGACATGGCAACACATTACAGCATTTCTGTCATGCAATTAAATCATACGGCCACCGAGCCACATTCACCACAATACACTTACAATTAAATACTCACATATGCTATCTCTAGAAATGACTTAACCGTTTAAACCAAACTCATGTCAACCCCAATCACTCGAACAATATACTCACTATAATCAACCTTACTAAAAGTCCATTTTCAATTAGAGTTCATCTAATTAGCAAACCAACAATTAAATTAAGGAGCATCATATATGAACACACAACCACGCTCAATAACACGATGTACTTGCATCCATTCCCATAACCTTTTATTCATTGTAAGCATTTTCATAAGATGTGTAATACTGCAAGCTTTGGCTAGGATTTTGGTCGGTGTTGTTTTCGTCTTCGTAATTTTTGAATTTATTCCGGTGGAAGATAAGTTGTGTTGTCGCGCAATTTGCAGTTTTTTTTTTAAAAAAAGCTTTGGATTTCTTTCGTAAGCTTTTTCGGAAAAGGGTGTTTCGTCCGAGCCGTTTAGTGTGGCGGCAAGTTTGTTTTCTTGTCAATTGTCGTTTCTTGCCAAGAGTTTGAAAATTTTCAAGCTTTGGAATTTGTTGGTTGTGGTCCCTAGAATTGTTGAGTAGTTTATAATTGCATTTTATTCTTTCCCCTAGTCCTTTTATTTAGTGCTTCCACTTAATTAAAAGGAAGAAAGAAGAGATAAAGAGGAAACCCTAGTTGTGTGCATAAAAGAAAAAGAGAAAGGAGAGGGAGGGCGCCTGGTCCAGCGCCGCCGCCTCCATTTTTCCAGTGCGCCAGCGTCGTCAGCGCCTCCTAATCGCGCCCGTCGGCCCGCCGGCGCTGCCCCCGACCCGCTCCTCCGCTCAGCATGCCTCCTCCCGCCTCTAGCCTCAGACGACCGCCGCCTTGCCACTCACGCGCGCCGCCCGCCACACACGGCCAGCGCTCACATGCCCGCTCTCGGCCTCGCCCTCCTCTCCTCCACTGTGTGCGCGCCGGCAAATGACTCGTGGCGCCTCCTCCTCTTCTTTGGTGTGTGAAATTTGAGGTATATCTTCTTGGGGATTAGCTTTCATGTCAGGTGTTTGATCAAATGCCTAGCTAGAATCCGTGTTTTGAGATGAAATTAGTTGAGTGGATCCTGGATCCTAGATACATGTAAGCTTACTATGAACATGAAATTCTATATAATGTCATCCTTTGTGAAACTTGTCACAATATTGTGGTGAGCAGTGCCTTATTGATGTCATAAACCCATAAATGCTAGACTTGTAACTCTAGATTAAATTGCTTTCCTTCTGATGCAAATTGTCTATTTGTCTGCATAATTAAGATTTGCTTTGACATAATATAGCTTAATTCTAATTTTCGTTTAATGTCATGGGGCATATCATCTGGTTCAGTGCTTATGGTTTGACGAGACACTTGTCATTTCGTACCATAAAACAAACTTAACTTGCTTAAACATTTATGTTTCTAGTTCTTTGATGAACTTCTTTTCTGATGCGATGATCATAGGCAAACCGTTTTGCTTATTATTCAAAGTCGTGACTGGGAATTGGGAATCAATAATTCTATCATTTGAGCTTGTGCTGATTTAAATTAAAGTAGACTACCAACACCAATGTATGGCTATGGCGAGGGCTACTAGAGTAAATCATACTTGTAGATAGCTCTGGTTGGTGCAAACACCGTTGTCTGAGAATATTTAGGGTTTGTTAGAAATTGTGATCTTAAGCTATTGTGTAAGTTTTGCTAGAGGTTGAATTAGAATTTCCGAATACGCAGATATAGTGGGAGAATTTCATGTAGATTGTGATAATGTCTTCAAATGCTTAAATCGGAATTGTATCGAACTAATTAGGAGAAGTTGAAGTGAGTTGTCCTGAATGCGAGTAATTGCCTGTGATTGTTGTTTTCAGGTAATGGGTCTTTGGGGGTTACCTCGACCCCGTGTCACTCCGTCTTCAATAAAAGGCAAGTGCATCCCCTAGAGAGTTATTAGGGTATTTACTGGTTTGCTTGCGATAAGAGTATGAAAATTCTAATGATTTGGTTATGTTTAATAGCATATCCAGGAAGTTGTTCTTAGTGTGATGATGAAATATTTGCACAGGAGACATTGGAATAAGATTTACCTCTTGTATGGGCTTGAGAATTGTTATATGTACTAGTCGGTTAATCTTTGGTATGTTCAAGAATTTCCCTATTGTTTCTACGTTTATGTCATATGTTATCCTACGTGAGTTTGCTTCATTTGCATTCATGCGCATGGGCCAAGTCAGTGATGGTCATATGACTAGTCCGGAGAACCTTGGGCTAGGTCGGTGAGGAAGCCATATGACCATGACTTGAGCTAATAAGACCTACGGGAGTAGACACTCCACGGGAGTGGAATAGATGGACCCCGTTTGAAATAGGACGGGGCGAGAAGGTGTGCCATCGACGGGTGGGCACCTAGCTATACCAGTATAGGCTAAAAGGTTGCATTTTGAGCATGAACACATAAAAGCATTGCATTGCATTGTGTGTTTCAATTGTTAAATGTTGATTGATGAGAATGGAAAGAACAGGTTGAGGATTGAGTCGTGGGCTCATCCAGAAATGATTACTGAGGCATGGGTAAGGTTTTATTATGTTTTCGAGTTGGTTGTGGTAAGCGGAGTTAGTTACTGTAATACTGCAAAGTTTTGGAAAACGTTTTGCTCGGTTATGTTTTCTTTTTCCTTAATCCAAAATTTATTTCGGTGAAAGAAAAGAATTATCGTCAAGCAATTGTAGCTATTTTATTAATTTGGTGTCTGGTGTCTTCTTTTTACAATAGAATACATGTGATTATTTAGAGGGGAGCTGTTAGCTTGGGAGCCTCCCGTGCAATGACCTAGTCGAACCAACCCAAGCCTTGACCTCCTCGCCTCCAATCCAGCTCCCGCTGCGTTGGCTCTGGCGCGCCTGGCCGGCCGCCTCCCTGGCCGCGCCTCTCATTGCCGCCACCCGGCCAGGCAGCAGGCACTCCTGCGCCGCCTCCTGCTGCCCGCCTCTCGGCCCGGCTGGCCCGGCGCCCGACCGGCGCTCCACCCCCCCGACGGCAGCTCTCGACCGTGTTGTGTTCCTTCCCCTTGTGGTTGCTTGCTCTTTCCTCCATGTAATTTCTTTGAGGTAAAACCCTAGGTTTGGGAAGGGATTTTCCTTGCATGCCAAGTGTTTGTGCAAATGCCTAGCTAGAATCCTTGTTTTGAGATGCAATTAGTTGAGTGGATACTGGTTCCTGGATGCATGTGTGCTTGCTATGAACATGTTAAATTCTGTTCAATGTCATCCTTTTTGAGCCCTGTCAAATTAATTGTGGTATTTGGTTCCCTTGCGCATGCTAGGTGATTGATGAAATGCCTAGAAGGTTTAGATTATTGGTATCGCAGTGAGTTAAGTATGCAAGGTTGAGAGATGGACTTTGAAATGCTAGAATCGATGCATTTCTAATCATGTGTATGAATCCGATCGCCACAGAGAGTATTAACCTGTTTTCTGTTATTCATTTGAGCCATTGAGGGTAGGCCATGTGTTATTAAGTTAGCCAATTTTTGTGGTTTGTTGTTTAAAGATATATTTATGGTATGTGTTCTTATTTTAGATTTTCCCTATTCTTGGGAGGTCATGCTGATGTTGATACCTTTTCCTGTCGTAGTGTGATCATAAGGCTGCATGGTTCATTTTGTTGAGACATAGAATCCGATCGATGATCTTGAATTGTCAGTTTATATGCTCATGATTTAGGTGTGTAGTTTTTGTGCAAGGTGATTTATGGGTGTAAAAAGATGTGCTTAAAATGGTGAAGGACCTAGAGTTATTAATGCCATAGTTAATCTTGAAATGTATAAGTCCCATATTGAGGAGTGTGCTAGTATATTCTTGTTTAACCATGCTCCTTTAATTTTGTTAAGTTGTGATTGTGACAATTGTGCCTTGCCCTATCTTGGGTTGCTGTTCTTTAGGGTTGGTGGTTTCTAGCGCCGCAATGGGCCGTCAGTTTCTCGCCGAGGTTAAAGGCAAGTGCAACCCCTAGAGCGTTATTAGGATGTTAAATGCTTTGTTTGCGATAGGATTATGAAAATTCTAATGATGTGATTATGTTTAATAGCATGTCTAGAAGTTGTTTTAGTATGGTGATGAGGATGGATGAATGTTAGCAAATTGGTAAGTAAGTAATTCAATTCCCATTTATTGTATTGCATTACGAATTGTACGAATGAGTATGGTTATGTTGATGCAAGTGTAGGGACAAGCTTGCACTATAATCACCTAGTTGTTCATATCTGTAAATTTGATCTACTTTATAGAAATTATGTGTGATGCCTTTCCCTGAATTTTATTCATGACTTTATTTACTCTCGAATGAATCACACTGGGGCAATATCAAGTTAATTGGTACTTCCATATTGGTTATGGCTATGTGTGGTGAAAATGAATGAGGGATGAAATGCATTCACGTCAATTGCATAATTGCATTCATGATGGACGACGCGTCCCATGTTGATGCGGGCCTCGGTGCTCACCCGTAGTGAGCACAAAAGTCCTACCTCGTAGTCCCATTCATCGAGGTGAATGGGAGCGAGTCAGTAAGAGTAGGCCCCGCCACGAGATGGTTGGGATTGAGGGTGCACACCGATGGGTGTGCACTCAGCTATACCGGTATAGGCTAAAAGGTTGCATTATGAGCATGATCGCATAAAAGCATCGCATTTCATTATATGTGTTGCAATTGTTAAGTGTTAATTAATGAGGATGGAAATGACAGGTTGAGGATTGAGTCGTGGACTCTTCCTGGAATGATTGTTGAGGCATGAGTACGGTTTAGTTATGTTTCCGAGTTGGATGTGGTAAATGGGGCTAGTTATTGCTTCCTTTACCGGATGATTTCAATTTAGTATTGGTTATGTCAAATAATGAAGTAGTTCTGCTCTTATGTTTGGTTTTATATGAATTCAAAGTGCTTCTTTTATTTACGGCTATCAAATTAAAGAAACTTTTACTTTACTCTTGAAGCAGTTATATTCTAGACAAAATTCATTACTTTTCTTACTTGATTGCACTTTGCTGAGTCTTGGACTCACGCTTGTTTGCTTCCTGTTTTAGGTTCTTTGAAGCTGGCTCGCCGGGATGGGAGTAGAGCACATGCACGACTTCGGTCACCATCAAACTATTTAAATCGATTTGTAAAGCCTAATGATATTGATTGGGGTTGTAATATGTTGTTCGTTGTGGAGTAGTTATTAATTTCTATTGGATGTGAGATTTGGTTAACTAAGGACCTGCTAGAATGATATCACATGCCTGTAATGTTTTCTGTCTGCTGAGTGGATGTCCTAGTTTCTAGAGAGGTCATGCCGAAATTTTGTAAATTTCGGTGACTTAGTTTTAAGTTGGTTTTAGGGTTTAGTGGTTGATTGCAATCAAGTTCGTATAGATGTTAGGTTTTTATGCCTTCTTTGGAAATTCTCAGTTCAAGTGATTTTGTTGTGGAGAATTATCGTGTTTCGGTAATCCCTTCGGACATGAGTGGGTCCAAGGGGTGTCGCTAGTGAATCAAGGTTTTGGCAGCATCCGTGGCGCGTTGGCGTCGGGGTGTTACAGTTACTGTTTCTGTTACTGGATGATTTCAATTAAGTAATGGTGGTGTTAAATGATGAAGTAATTGTGTTCCTATGTTTTGGATTTATATGAATTCAAACTGCTTCTTTTATTTACGGATGTTAATTAAAGGAACTGTTACTTTATGTCTTGAAGTAGTTGTATTTTTTGTCGAATTCCTTACTTTTCATACTTTTTGCACTTTGCTGAGTCTTGGACTCACGCCTGTTTGTTCCTTGTTTTAGGTACTTTGAAGCTGGCTCGTCTGGTTAGGAGTAGTATCATGTGCACGACTTCAGTCTCCAGCAATATATTTAACCGATTCATTAAGTCTGGATGTAATTAATGTGGTTGTAATGTGTTGTTCGTTGTGGTGGAGTTTATTAATTTTCTGTTGAATGTGTGATTGATTAACTAAGGACCTGTTAGAATGATATCATAACTGCAAATGTTTTCTGTCTGCTGAGTGGATGTCCTAGTTTTAGGGGAGGTGCTGCCGAAATTTTTAATAAGTTCGACAACCTCTTAGTTGTTCACTGCTTTGCTAAATATTTATTCTTAGTGTTTTGTAATTGTTGGTGCTAGAAGAGGTAACATTCATGGCACGGGGTGCCGGAGTGTTACAAGATGAACCATTTTCTAGTTATATCCAAGCAAAGCTTATCTCTTACGTATTCATCGGCAATTACGTACGTTAAAAGCAAACAATCCAATAATCCTCCTACCCACGATCTAGGGAATGCACTTGCCTTTACCGATGGAGAATGGAGTAGCATGCGGTTGAGGCCACTCCCGACAGAACCTTCCCTGCAAATAAACAATACTCATCCAACTTAAATTTATGCACACTCGATACAAGCGACAAAATAAATCGACTCTTTTGCATATCATAAGTATAGTGATTCAACTCCAAACTCATTCAGGGGAGCAAAACAAGCAAAATCCACGAATTCATGGATCCTCTGCATGCCAAGATATGACAAATAATCTATGCTTCATCTATAAATCAGAGGAGTATATGAACTCAAACAACACAACTAAATCCCTGGTTATTTCATCCATGTAGACAAAAGAATTGAGTAATAAAAGAGCATGCATGCATATCAGTTGGGCTCAAGAGTAAGCACTTCGCAATCCGAATATGGGTTCTAAAACTCCAATTCATGAAATGCAGTAAAATGTATTCTCAGTGTTAAGGGTTGCAGAGCCAAATAAATTCTTTACATATGCAATACTTCTAAGATATCAATCCTTATGAAATCATTTAAGCTCTGCCATGGACAAGAACATAAGTATAAAACATAGAAATATTTATTGTTGTTAGATTTTAACTAAGCATGGTGTCATAAGTAACCTTGGTACCCTTATTATTCTATCAAGACCGCACACATGCGAACCCAATTCATTTGTGGGCTGCCACTATAATCCAATGGCCATAATGCGGAACGCACAAATGAAATATTTACATAAGAGCTCCTCCAGAAGGGGAGGAGCTAGGGCGACGCCGGCCGGGCTGGAGAGGAGGCGCAGGGAGGAGAACGGGGGAGGTCGCCGGCAAGGGGGTGGCCACGCCGCCGGGGGAGAGGCCGCCGTCGGCTGGTCGGTCGAAGGGAGGCGCCGGCAGGAGGGGATGCGGCAGCAGGAGGGGGAAGGGTGGAGGCGCACGGGTGAAGGAAGGAAAGAAGAGGGTGGAGGGAGGAGAAAAGAAGAGGGTGGGGGAAGGTAAGGTTAGGTGGGAGAAAATAGGAAAAGGCAACAAAATTCTCTCCCACACTCAACCCTAGAACCCTCACAAAACACAAACAGGTCCTCCAACCACCTGGAACAGAAGTCCCCAGACTCGGAGGAAAACCCGCAGTATTACAAATAGACTTTAATTTATAGTTCAAGTCAAAATATGAAAGAAAAGATAGAATACATATATAGTATAATTACTTAGGTCACCATGTTGCGTGGGCACGATGATCTAAAAAAGATATTTTCTCTTTGTATTTTCATATGAATTTTTTAAAAAATTTTAGGGTGCTAAGTTTAACCAGTTTACTAACTAGTTCAAATAAGTTTGAACTGAAATTCAAACTAGAGTTTCCCTTTTTGATGATAGTTTGGTAGTATGTATGTGCTAATTTTATATATAAATCAACAAACCATGTGATCCAAACTTGTCTAAAATCTTTGAATTCGAGTATATTTTTTCAAAGGTATGTACCCTACAACTGAAATTTTTAAAAAGTATACTTGAATATGGCTTGAATTCGCACATTTGAAATCATGGTGCCCTATTTGACTTCCTATATATATATATATATATATATATATATATATATATATATATATATATATATATATATATCCAGAGTACATACTCCCACCTTTATTGTACCACTTAAACGAACATTTTGTACTCCTTTATCAATTTTGGTATACTCCAATAATTCTAAGATACTCCAATGCAACATGATTGAAAAAATTTCATCAGAGCCCTTTATTTTTTTTGCTACATACCCTTTTCCATATGTAAAAGTAATATATAAACAAATAATGCTATAATGGGTGGACTTTGATGAAATTTTTCATGGAACTCACTTTGGAGTATCTTATAATCAGTATTAGAGTATACTCAAAAGGATAAAGAGGTATAACAACATCATTTAAACGATATACTAGAGGTGGGAGTATCTACACCCAAGAGTATGGAATCATTTTCCTATACACACACACACATATATAAAGAGAAAGGGGAGGGAGGGAGAGAGGAGAGACCATAGGTTAGATATTAATTACAAAAAAGAGAAAATATCTCAACAATTGTAACATCCTCAATATATAAAAGAATGAGAATGAAATAATCAAATATTAAATGTGACTTACTATTGAATTTTCAGGCACTTTATGGATTTCTTGACTTTTTTGCTTCTTTGGAAAAAATATTTTTAACAATGAATATTGATGATTAAGCAATGGAAATGAAAACCCCACAACAATAAAATAGTAAAAAATCCAATTTAAAAAAAGAGACCTTTGGAACTCCATTGCTACATTCAAAAAGCCATATGAACCCATTTACTCATGAAATGAAGGGTGAATTGATATAGTTTTGACTAAAAATAGTAGCTTGTTAGGACAAAGTAAAAATCCATTGACCTTATCTCAAGTTAAAATTTTTATCATGTCTTCTTCGGAGAATGTAAATGTAATACCGCAAAATCGTTTTCCTGGGGTTTCGGCTGGAATTGTATTCATTTTGTTGATACGAGGATTTTTTCTGGAGAAGAGTTTTGTCGCCTCACTGTTTATTAAAGGTTTTGAGTTCTCCGTGAAATACTTATCTAATGGGTGTTTCCTCTGTGCCGCTTTAGCTTTGCGGCGAGTTGTCTATCTTGATAATTATCGCTTTCGCATTAAGAATTTAATTTTATTCGCGCTAATGGTTAAAAGTGGAATTTTGGGTTTTAGGAGGGTTTTGGGAAATTTCCTCCCTCACCTAACCTCTCTTCTCTTCCTTGTGTGGTGAAATTGTTTTGGTGGCAGATTTTTTTCCCAATCCTCTTTACAGACTGCAGTCTCTTCTCCCGAGTGCTCACTTCCAGCTCCTTCTCCTGCAGCCCCTAGCTTCCTCCCGCCGAATGCTCTCCAGCCGAGTGCCTTCTCTCCAGCGCCTCCCTTCTTCCTCCTGCCGCTGAAAGCAAAGCGGCAAGCAAGACTCAGGGGCGGAGTCTGGCAGTGCCTCCTGTGGCAGCAGCTCCTCCAGTCCCGGGCAGGCCGCCCCAGCCCTCCTCTTTTCGGCTCGTGCCTTCTCCTCTCCCCTGTCGGCGGTGCAAGCAGCAAAGCCACCTGCCTTCTCCTCTCCCCGTCGAAAGCGGTGGCAAGCAAGCGCCCGGCCTTCCTCCTCTCCTGGCCATGCGCCTCGAGTTCCTTCACCAAGATGGCAAGAAGCAGAAGAAATGAAACAACTTCTCCTCCTTCCTCCATGGAAGTAGCTTTGAGGTATATTTTGGGGGAAATCAGCTTGCACGCATGGTGTTTGAGGAAATGCCTAGAAGGGGTTAAGTTGTGCATGCTTGTGTTATGATTTTAAGAATGTTATTACGAGCTCATTTTAAAGTAGCTTTGTTGCGAAAATAAATAAATAAAATGCCGATGCATCCTCTCTTCTCGCAATGTGAATGGATGCAATCACTAAGATATTGTTATTCCATGCTATGGCTTTTGTTTCAAGAGTGTTATGTGTGACTTGTTTAAATGCAAAGGCATCTACTTCCAAAGCCCTGTGGTGCACGGCATTTGGTGATGACCAGATTGGTTATTTTCAATTGGTGTAGAGTCTGAATGGCGCAAGTGTTGGGAAAGCAAAGTGTAGAGGGTGTAGATTTTACTCTACAATCTTAATTCATAACAAAGACAAGATATGTTCGAGCTATTAGTAAGGAAGATGAAGCTTAACTGTTGATTATTTTTCTTTTCTCTGATCAATCTTTTGTGTATTTAGGATGTCTCATGTGTTGGTATGGTAGATTTTTACCATGCAACTTTGTTCACTGTGTTTAATGTGAGTAGGAATGGTTTATTATTGGAATCTATATATAAATATATATATATACTTTCATTCCTAGTTCTTATGATGTGTATGTGTTTACTTAAGTATCTGTTCGTCTAGCATAATATGACCATGAGGCTTGCTATTGTTTAGTTGATGATTATACCTGATTAAGGGCTAAGGCAAATTGCATGTGGAAATATAACCATGAATAAGTGCAATGTTCAACACCACTTACCGTTGGTTGTTAACTAGAGGGTGGTATTAGTATGATCTAATCAGCTCAAGCTTTATTAGCTTTTACCCAGTTAGTGCTATAAAATATTCATGGTTGAATTTGTAGGTTCTGGTCTTTAATCTCTCACTGGAATGCTTGAACTGCCATTTCATTATGAGCATACTATTGTATATTAGTTTAATTTGTTAATAGTTTTGCATAAGATCCCAAATTGAGGGAGTTGTCAGTGTGCTCTCCTATTAATAAGGTTTAATGTCTGCTGTCAAGTGGGTTGCTTGGAGTTTCCATTAGTGTGAATTGGGACTGTTTTTGTCAAGAGTTGAATTTTCGTCGCACATTGAGGTATTGAGTCGGACCTTGATCCATTCTTGTGCGTAACGTTGTTTTCAGGGAAAGTGTCTTCGGGGTGGGTCACGACCCCGCGTTGCCTCAAGCGTCGGTAAAAGGCAAGTGCATTCCCTAGATTGCGGCTAGGAGGATTAAACGATTGTTTGCTCTTAGCGTAAGTAATTATCGATGCATACGCAAGAGGTAAGCCTTGCTTGGCTATGACTAGAAAGTGCTCCCTCTTATGAAAATGTCTATGATGATTAAAAGTTTAAGGGAATTGACACAAGTACACCATGTTATTGAGTGTGGATGTGTGTTCATATGTGATGCTCCTTAGTTTAATTGTTGCTCTGTTAATTAGATGAACTCTAAGTGAGACCGAGCTTTTAGTAAGGTTGATTATAGTGAGTAGATTGTTTGAGTGATTGGGACTAACATGGGTTTGGTTTAAACTGTTAAGTCCTTTATAAAGATAGTATACGTGAGCAATTAACTGCAAGTGTATTGTGTGAACATGGTTCGGTGGCCGTAGGATGTGGTTGCATGATAGAAACGCTGTCCGGAGTTGCTATGCCTTACGGTTGAATCTGCTTGTACAAGTACCTCGTAGTCCCATTCATCGAGGTGAATGGGAGCGAGACAGTAAGAGTAGGCACCTTCCATCTACGGGATGGAAGGGACGTGAGGGTGCACGCCGACAGGTGGGCACTAGCAGTACCGATACGTGCATGGAAATGAGCATTCATGTGCATTGCATCTTTCATAATGAGTGTTGAGGTAAATGGTGTGTCATTTGGATGGTGATTGTGGTAATTGAAGGTTGATTCGTGGACTCAACCCAAAAAGGGGAGATTGAATTGAATTTGATGAATTAGCGTATTTCCTTGTCTTGCTAATTATGTTGTATGAATATCGTGGAGTGAAGTCGAGTTATGAACTCAAATTCAATTGATGAAAATGGTTTGAGTTGCTACAAGGGGTAGTTAAGTCGGGAGACGTTGGATTTAGAGTCAAGTAATGTTTCTTTGGCGTTGAATGGTTTTATTATCAAGTTTATTACTTGATTGCGATGAATTTTGGTTTAGTCAAGTTTTGTTTTAAATGGGTTCAAATGCGTATTTTCCGGATGGTGCTTCCATTGTATTACTTGCTCTTATGGTCAAGTTCTTGTTTTACTTACGATAAACTGGAATTGTTACTGACGGATACCCGACACACAGGTATCCCCAATGCCCAGAGAGGTGCATGGGCCGCCATCGGTTTAAAACCCGGGGGCCCAAGGCCTCCGGCCAAGCCGACCCCAAGAGGTGGCCCGACCAGGCGTTACAGAGCGGGCGCCTCACAAGCTACGGCGATACCAACTCGAAGATCTCCCGACCGATGAGTCGGACGGGCCGAGAGCCTCGAATAAGCTCGAACCATCTTCGTCAACGAGCCAACATCAAATCATCAGAAGCCGGCGCCTGACCCGCCACCTACCCCATCGACACGCACTTCAAAGATGACCAAACAGAGATGGGAGGCGCGCGCTTCCCCAGCAATTCAAAGTCGACACCCGACGTCGGCGCGACAAGCCACAGAGAGCAGTGCGCGCTTTCTGAGGAACGGACCGCCCTCGCCAGCAGCCTTCACCGACTCGACGAGGGCCAACAACTATCCATCAAGTCAAGTCCGAGACCAGACGCCGAGGCGGAAGACCGGACTCCAGCGAGGAGCCCCATCCATTTTTTTTCTTTACACGCTCTATGTAACCGCCTCCCGGCTATATAAGGAGGCTTGCCTCTCCGGAGGGGGGAGAACACGACAAACGCCACATCACATAGCCGAGCGCGCTCCTAAGCTCCAACCTTTCGCCATAGCTCCTCATCCGACCATCAAGACACGAGGTGCTTGCGCAGCCTCACTTGTAACTCGACGAGCTCATCAAAGATCAATACAAACACGCACCACCACACGGACCGGAGTAGGGACATTCAAATTAACCAAGATAAATTCTCGACCCTCTTTTCTCTCTTTTGGGTCTAACCATTCAAGGAACGGAACGCTGCCCCTCAAGACTTACAAAATTTACTTGCGGTTCTCGAAACACCGATTCGCTTGTGTACATTGCTGAGTCTTGGACTCACGCTTGTTGTTTCTTGTTTTAGGTACCTTGAAGCTGACTCGCCGGGATGGGAGTAGAGCACGTGCACGACTTCGGTCATCATCGAAACATTGAATCGATGTGTAGAACCTGGTTGTATTAATTGTGATTGTAATATGTGGTTCGTCGTGGTGTAGTTATTAATTTCTATTAGTTGTGAGATTGGTTAACTAAGGACCTGCTAGAATGATATTATAATCCGCACTGTGTTTCTGTCTGCTGGGTGGATGTCCTACTTTCTAGAGAGGTCATGCCGAATTTTTTCTAAATTTCGGTGACTTAGCGTTGGGCCAGGTTAAGAGTTTAGAGATTAAATTCAGTTTTAGTCTTCTCGTAGAGGTGTCGTTTGTTATTTAGGCTTTGGGGTAGCATTCGTGGTGCGTTTGGCGCCGGGGTGTTACAGTAAATCTCTAGTAAAAATATCAAAAATAAATAATCACATTTGATGCCTCTAAAAATTCAAAAACAAAAAACTAGAAAATCTATAATTGAACGTGTCAAAATTAATATAAATAAATATAAAATATCTTAACCTTAAATTTTTGTAGTAGCATAGTTTAACCGTAAGAAACCTTTAAAAAATTATCAAAAATTCGCAGCCATGTTTCAATCCTCAAATAAATTTAAAACACAAAAAGATAAAATGAGCAATATAGCTTGTCAGAATTATTAGAATTTTTACATGCAAGATTTTAACTAAAAAATTTTATTGGAAAACGAGCCTTTTCTCAAGAACTTAGTCAAAAATCACCAAAAGTTTTGAAACTGAAATGTCCCCTAAATTAATTGCCCAAACACTGATTTGATCTGTCCACAAAAAAGAAGATGAATTCCTATTTTTGTGCCACTTACTTGTGGTCCCTGCCATTAATTGGTCCCACGTGCCAGTGCCTAGGTCTGTTTGCCCTCTTGCTCCACAACTACCACAGTGCTCCCTCTCATCTATTTTACTACCATGGCAAGGAAACACCGTTGGTTTTGCTACCACGATAGTGGAACTCTGTGATGTGCCTCACTAAGTTATATAACCTTCAAGTTGAACTCTCCTCTGTTGTTGTTCGAGAGGCAAAAAACCACCGTCACCCCAATAAACACAACATACTCTGGTTGTAAGCAATACTTGGGTGAGAAATTATGAAATCCTCTAGGATGGGTGTTAAGAGGGTAAAGTTGGAGCCCTAGCTTGAGGAGATTTCCCCCTCAATTTTCCCTCAGTTTTGGGTTTCTTCAGAAGGTGAGCATTTTTTCAAATCTCTCCAATTTTGCACTAGGTAATTCGATATGTCACAAAGAGAGTTTAGGTTACGCTGCAATTGTGTGTATTCTATTAGATTTCACACCCTTTATTTGACAAACACACATCCATATATCTTTTTAGTACTCTTGAGTTAATCTGAAATTATTGTTGCTGTAATATAATGAATGTTAGAATATATGTTGCGTAACCTATGTCTCCTGTTCGAGGATGCTTGTTTATAAATATACTGAAATGAAATATTTATAAAAATTCTCTATTTTTTTGGACAGTTTGAGGATATGTGGTTCAAGTAAGTTCTTAAGCTGTTGTACAACTACAGAGAAAATTTGAGGATATGTGGTTCAAGTAAGTTCTCTAGATACACACCCTTTTAGACTTGTTGTCGAGACATGTATTTAGAGAACAGTAGAAAGATGTTAGAAAATTTTCTCTGTATTTGTACAACAGCTTAGGAATTTGCCCGAACCTCCTCGAATGGGATTAGTACCTAAACTAATTAGCGATTAGGAGTCATCTTTGGTACTTACTTGGTCAATAGATAAACATTTATTTAAGATCATTCAATTCTGCAACTTTGTTAATGCTTCCACTCTTATTTTGTTTCATTGAAGTCAAAAGAATTGCAAGCTTACTGTATTAGGTAATTCAATATCATTTTTGATGTTTTAAAGGTATTTCTCCTAACTAGGGAATTGAAAGCTCTTAACTAGGGAAGAAGTTATTGGGAGTAAAATTATATAACTTGGAACCATCCTCTATTTTGCAAAGGTAATTACATGATGTCTCATTATTTGAAATAGCTACCTAGCTATTGCTCCAATTTTTTCTTAATTTAGTGTGTATAGTTTAATTGTAGATGGACTATAAAAAATGGATGTATATGAAAAGCCATGTGAGTGCTGAATTTCAAAGGGGTGTTAAGGAGTTCAAAAAAATTGCAGAAGAATATATGGTGAAGAGGGGTGTAAGTTTCATGTATTATCCTTACTTTGATTGCACCAATCTTAGGAGATTTAAAAACTTAGCTCAAATCAAAGACCACTTGATTCGACATGGCTTCGTGAGGGATTACACGTATTGGATCCATCATGGGATGGCAAGTACTACTCGTCCAGTTTGCAACAAAGACATGCTGGAACCCAATCATCAGTTGCAGCATGATATGTTTGAGGAGGACAATTTAGATCAAAATTTTCTGGATGTGGAGGGAAATTATATGTAAGGAGAGTTTGAAAAGTTTAAAAGCTTGACGAAAGACGACGCCAAACCATTGTTCTTAGGTTGAAAGCGGAGTGCACCAAGTTGGGTTCGGTTCTTACATTGTTCAAACAGAAGGCAAAACACTTTTGGATAGATACAAGTTTCAATGCACTTTTAGTTCTTATATCAGATGTACTTTCGAAGGGAAACGAGTTGCCAACAAGTATTTATAAAGCGAAGAAGGTACTATGTCCCATGGGAATAGAAATAGAACAGATACATGCATATCTAAATGATTGCATCTTGTACCATAATGTGCATAAGGAATTATACGTTTGTCTATTTCGTAGTATACCCCGGTGCAAACAAAAGGAGAAGTGTAAAAGCCAAGGCAACGACGATGAAAAGGTCAACAAAGGGCCATCAACCAAGATATTATGGTACTTGGCTATCATTTGTCGTTTGGAGTGGTTGTTTGCAAATCCCAAAAAGGCAAAATTGTTGCATTAGCATTATGAATCTTGAAATGAAGATGACAAGCTGAGACACCCCGTTGATTCCGCTTAATTTAGAAACATTGATTGGAAATATGAAGAGTTTGCTGCCAAGGTGAGGAATATAAGATTAGGATTTAGTACCTTTGGAATGAATCCGTTTGGTAATATGAGCAGTCGTCACAATATTTGGTTAGTTTTGTTATGTGAATACAATCTCCCTCCTTGGTTTTGTATGAAGCGCAAGTATATTATGATGTTGTTATTAATCTTAGGATTCAATCAACTGAGAAACTATATTGATGTGTACCTAGCACCACTAATTGATGATTTGATAAAATTGTGGAACAAGGGGCTCAAGGTGTGGGATGCATACAAAAGAGAGAACTTCACTCTATGAGCTATGATATTTTATACCATAAATGATTTCCTAACCCTTGGTAATTTTGTAGGCAACAGTAAGAAGGGACCCAAAGTGTATCCTATTTGTGAAGAGGAGACTAAGAGCTTATGGCTATCGAATTCCAAGAAAATTGTGCACGTGGGTCTCCAAATGTTTCTATCTCGATGTCATTGATACTGTTAGATGGATGACAAATGTAATGAAAAGATGGAAGTTTGTTCGGCCCTATAGCCTATGAGTGGAAGGCAAGTATATTCATGCATGGAGGATATTGATGTTCAGTATGGAAAGAGCTGTAAATCTGTTCATCCCAAGACTGTTTAGAAGAAGAGGTTGATATTTTGGGACTTACCATATTGAAAGGAGTTAGATGTCCATAATTGCATTGATGTCATGCACATTGAGAAGAATATTTGTGATAATTTGGTTGGCATCCTATTGAACATACTTGGGAAAACTAAGAATGGCCTAAATGCTCACCGCGACATGGCATTCAAGGGAATCAGGCCCAAGTTTGCAGTCATAGAGGAGGATGAAAAAGGTCTGTGCATACCCGCTGCATGCTACACCTTGTCCTATAAGGAGAAAGAAGACCTCTACAAGTGTTTTCAAGATATTAAAGTTCCATCGGGCTACTCTACAAACATTAAGAAGCTCGTGTCCATGGATAATTTGAAGTTGCTTGGTACAAAGTCCCACAGCTGTCATGCCTTGATGACCCAAATACTCCCTGTTGCAATTAGAAATATTCTACCAAAAGATATCAAGTTGGTAATTACAAAGCTATGTTATTTCTTCAATGTGATATCTTACAAAGTTGTTGATCTTGATGTAGATAACTTGCAAAGTGATATGGTACAGACTCAATGTCAGCTTAGGATGCATTTGAAGGAGAACGCGGTGCTACGCTAGCCGAAAACAAAAATTTTTCTACCGCGAACACCAAGGAAGCATGCGAGTCAAAGATCACGGAGCGTTACCCTAGGAGCACGTTAGCAACGGAAGTAGAGTGGGTGAAGCCTCCCCGCGTGCTCCGAAGCACTGCACGTAGTCGAACACGATATGGTACAACTTCTCCTTGTCGTGGATCGCCACAAAGAACGTTGTTGTAGTCGACAGCTTGATGTAGCCGATTGAATCGACGCGCCAACGCAAGAGCGATGACCTCTTCAGTATCCACACGTCCGGGGGATCACCGCTACCGGTGTGCTAGCACCCATGCGTGCGGCTAGGGTTTTAGGGGCAGGGAAGCAATACGGCTAGGGCTTGTGGTGGGGAGAGTCCTCTTGCTGCACGGCCCCACACCCCCTTTATATAGAGCGCGCTAACAGACCTTCTACGATAGAAGCCCACAAGGACTCACGCTAATGGATCTTCTACAGTAGAAATCCATTAAGACACCAGAGGATCCAAATCCGTGTAAACCCACTAATGGATCCAATCCATCAGACATGATCCAACCCGTTAAGTGTGTGACCCATTAGGCTCATGTACAAGTCGGCCATGTCCCGAGAACCCTTTCCTGCACTACAAGTCAATAGCGGTACCTAGCAGACATATTGACCCCCGAATGTACACAATGATCAAATCAGCTGAACCTTGATACACTCACATAGGATCCTTTTGCCACATGATATCAGTCAAGCTCAAGGCGAGAAGCGTGCCACCCTTGTGATAGCTTGACAAATTCACTCGTCAATGTAATGGATATAATTCGTGATTAACACTTTAATCACTTTGGCATGGCCATGCACTTTTCCTTATCCATCCACACCGAGGCGCCAGAGATATCTCTCCCGTTATCGAGGAGGGGCAAATTCCATCTTGATCTCTTATATCTCACGTCATGTTTCATGGCATACCTTGTAACATCCCAAATTTCGGGTTTCTACTAAAAGTTAATTTAAAATAATTAAATTCAAAATTTGGATTTTCCTTGGTGATCTAATTAACCTGGCATCCTTATCCTTCCAAAATTCGGAGTTCAATCCTTTATCGCCCGCAAAGTCAAAATTCCTAATTCCGGTCCTTATTCGAAATTTCACCCGAATTCCAAAATGCTCTAAAAATCCTGAAACCTATTGCATTAGGTTCCAAATATTCTAAAATGATTTTGGGAATTGTTCCAAGATTTTTAGAATCTCTCTGGTATTTTATCTCTCGCGGTCTTTCATCAAATTCAATTTATTCTCTCCGGAATAATCTAAATTACAAAATTCATCAAAATTCAGTGAAACTAATTTTATTAGGTTCCAAATAATCTCTAGTATTTTTAGGAATTTTTCCAGTATTTTTAGATCATTTTCACTATTTTATTTCTCGCGCTTTTGTCCCTTCATTTCTTCCGACCAATGAGAAGTCGACACGTGGCAAATACTATTCAGCCTTCTCCTACCTCAGGCCAGCCACAGCACGATTCTTCTTCCGTTCATGGCCCTCCAAATTCAAATCACCGTAACTTTTCATTTCCTCCACCAAATCATGCGTGGTTGAATGCATTACGAAGAGGGAGACGAGGAGAACCCATTCCCCATGACCATTCATCTTTTAACCCACCAGAATTTGATTAATTGATTAGAAACCGTTTTGCACTAAAACCTCAATAACTTGGCCGTTTCAACTCGAAACTGCATTCTTCCACCTCTCACATCTTCATTCCGGTGTCCTCTACCCCGTGCTCACTTTTCCCCACAGCCTCTCTAGACCATCTCTCCGGAATAGTGCGAAAACCGTACGCCTGACGTCCTCCAAAGACACCGGCGAGCCATCTCTTACTCCGGTGAGTTTCTAGACAAATCAACCGTGTCACTTTGTGCCTTTTGCCTCCGTGATCACAACCATTCAATCGGATTTGATTTTCGTTGTAGGACGGCGATGAATTTCGCAGTTGAAGTTTTCGATTGGAGCATCGTTCTTTGTCGATTTCTCGCAAACCGTTGATCCCCTCCGAAATCCGGCTCCACCGTTAGATTCGCGCCGACGAGATCTTTCCGGTGCTTACTTTCTCCAACCTCTCAATCTCCTCCCTCGCCGACGCAAACCATAGCTATAGACTCCTACCAAGCAATCAATGCATGAGTATTGTAGCAATGGCCGACATCAGAGATCGAGTCATCGTAGCCTCGCCACAAGACGATTTCATTTTACCCGATTTTCTTTTCCAACGAAACTTCGAAAAGCCTGTTCTTTCTCATACGAACTCCGTTTGAGCTCATTCAAATTTCTAAATTCATCCTCTATCCGCCAAGATTTTTATTATAATTTTAGTTTCGCTTAATTTATTTTATTCTTTTCGCATCGCTTTTGCGCAGTAGTCGCATTTAAGTCGCCGTAGTCGCCGATTTAAGGAGAAGAGCTTCAAGCAGCAAGATCGCACCTCGTCGATTTAAGGCAAGTCTTCCTTGACGATTTTGTACCCGCTTTGTAAATGCTTTTGAAACTACTTCTTTAAACATGCATTGCTATTTACATAAAAGAATGATGTTAACGTTAGATCGTTAGCTATACCGTTGTTTATACCTCCTTGATATTGTATCCATGAACCTTTGTCGCCTTTAGAACAAGTAATCCACCATAGTAATTATTCTTGATTAAATAATCTTTGATTAGAATGAAAATTGGAGCTAGAACCCAGTTTTTATTGGAGATTACATGGATATTAGTGTTGTTGGGGATTAATAATTATTATAGTGATCTAAGAATGTTGATGATTGAAATATTGTGAAGTTGGATTGTTAATATTTGTGGGAAGTTATTATTATGGATCTGATTAAGAAAAAAAATACTGGTTGAAATATGGATGGTGATAATCATATGTGAATTGGTTGGTTAATATGGGATATGTGTGATTGGTTAAGATTAATTGGTTATGATCATAGGAACTACCATTGTCAATGGATTAAAGTAGATGATTTTGAGAGTAATATTTGGGTGGTTTGGTAAATAATATTATGAAGCATTCTCGGTGCACTTAATGGATAATAGTGAGAATCATACTTATGGATTAAATAGGTAATGTTGAGAAGCATATTCAGTGAATTAATGTAGATGATGTTGTGAATCATACTCAGTGAATTTAACAAGCATTCTTGGTGGTTTAGTAGATGATTATGTGAAGTATTCTCGGTGAATTAATGTAGATGATGTTGTGAATCATACCTGGTGGATTTAGTGAATGATATTGTGAAGTATTTATCGTGGATTAAGTGGATGATAAGATTGATCAATACAAGAATGATGGATAAATCAATAATGTAATTTATAGTTCTAGGAAGATATTTCATATTCAGTGACAATTGTAGTTTAATATGATTTTGGAGTCATGATTACTCTTGATATAGACTTCACTTGTTGGAATATCATATTGGATTGAATTATGCAAGTGCCATGACAATAATGTGAGATCTTGGTGACTTCATGATTTTAGGAGATTACATAATTGATTATAATAATTTTTATCAACACTGAGAATTGAAGTTTATTAAATAAACTATTGGTGGAATAGAGTAGTTCGGTAGAAATGCTTATGCTCGCAAACGTTCAGTATACACCTATGGGTGGGGATTCTTTATAAACTCTTGCAAACTTGTGTTGGAAAATATAGGCAAAAGGTATTGCCGTTTGTTTGTAAAATAAAAATAAAAATGAAAAGGGTTTAGATTGGGGCGGAATGGTTTGTCGGGCGGGTGCAGACAGAGCACTAGTCTTGGTTTGTGGAAGCCGCCCTAGTCAAATTAAGGACCAACTCTTATGATTGTCCATTCTTAGCACAACAGTACAACCACATGTTAAATGGGCTCTGACCTGGTTGAATAATTTGTAGAAACCTAACTTAGACTCACCAGATGGTGGAATGTGGGTGCGAAAGAGGCAAGTCGATTTCCATACTGGCGCAAGAGGGGCTTTATATCAAGCGATAGAACCCTAATAGCGGTGAAACCTCAGTGGTGAGTCGGCTAGGCGATACATTGTAAGGCCTTGTCATGATATCTCTCCGCACACACCTAAGGAAGTGTGTTAATAGCTTGGCATCAAGAGAATATCATGTCTTGTGGGTAAAGTGTACAAACTCGCAGAGTAAATAAACTATTCGAATAGCCGTGTTTACGGTCAAGGGCGGGCAAAGAATGCTTTGCATATTGGTAGTTTTGGTTTTGTTTTCAAAATGAACTTTGGGATTCGGGAGAGGTTAGAACTCTCGGATGTTCCTCCGGCGGCTAGAGCCGCTAGGTAGATGGAACTGCTTTTGATCATGACAGATAGAGTCATGAGTTGGTTTACCTTAATCTTTTTAAATGTGACGGATAGAGCTCAGATACTAGTGATTGGTGGCTAGAACCTTCACTAGAGATATAATTATTTCAATAGATACAAATAATTGATAAATCTGCTTTACAAAAATTTATTACAAGTAAAGTTTGTTGAAAATGTGGCTTCATGCAAAAGAACCATATTAAGCCTTCTTTGATATAGCCTTCATCATGCATTTTTACCAAGACTTGCGGAGTACTTTATGTACTCACATGCTACACTCAAATCATCTCTTAGAAGGTTGAAGCTATCGAATGAATCACCTGGACTAGGACGCGCTCCCCACTCGATTGCCTGTGGGCATATGGTTGGGTCATTATTTGGAGTTTTCGCCTTCACCGCAGCTTATTCAAGTTGTTCAAATGTTATAGGCGTTTTGGTAAATCTCGACCATAAGGTTATTGTTCTTATTTGATGTTATTTATTACTTCAATATTTAATCTGATATGGTCATTGATTTACCATCGCTTTTACTGTGTGTACTAGCTACGATCCGGGACTAGTACGTAAATGCACAGGAGGTTCCGGATGGTAAATGGGGTCTCACATACCGTAAGCTACCTTTATAACTCCCCGCTACGGAGAAGCGTTTGATAGCCCCAAAGTATACAATTACGCATGCCGAGAATCAATAAGAATCTCGTGTCAAAGGATCGCATGTATACCACTCGAGACTACACTCGATGGCACTTCTAAGATAACAATCTCATCGTTGTCTCTGAGCGGTCTGTCCAACCCCATGTTCTCTAACATGTGCCCATACTATTGATTTGATATCTCCATATCTATGGTATGTGAAACATTACCATCAATCAATACATGTGCTGGTCAGATCACTATTGTCCCACATAATGATATGTGACCAGGGATCGTTTAGAATAATATCATATAACCAATGTGTTTCACAATTAAGTCATACTCAATAAACAAAGGAGTGACATTTATTCATGGAACTGATAAATACATGAACATAGACGTATGATACAATCACCTCAAATGATCGCCTCTAGGGCATATCACCAACAGCATTTCCCTCCTGTTATTCTTCGATGTCATGGTCCACCTTATTTTTCACCATGTTAGAGAGATCAAGATATGTGGACCTGCATTTGTACGTTACATATATCCGTTCGAGAGGTACATGGGTATATTAAAGTCATACGTAAGGAATCGGTCGATGTCTAAATGTAGTATTGTTAAAGGTTATAGGACTGAAGAGCTTATTGAGTTCTGCGTGGACTATCTAAGTAAATGACAAGCAATTGGTGTTCTTCTATTTCGTCATAAGGGCAGACTTGGTGGTAAAGGAACCGTTGGGTCCAAACTAATGAGTCCATAGTTTAATATGTATTATAAAGAACATTTGACAATCTTGTAGCATAGCGCAGAAGTTTATCCATACATCGAGCAGCACAAATTGATATTACTAGAAGAAAATCCAAATATGGATGAGCTTTCCATCACGTGAGTACATGACGATGGATTTCTCACATGGTTCAAAGAAAAGATAAAGGTCTCCGTCAGTGTAGATGTCAAATAGTTAGCTGATGGACCAAGATTTAATGTACAGATATGGTAGAGGTATCATATTAATGGCTACACCTTTTACACTAAAAATCAAGATGCAAAGTGTACTGTTCAAAACAATGGTATGAGTATATATGTTTTGTTCGATGATCACTCGAAAAGAGGATCCTCAACCACAAATGAACTCCTACTATCGGATGACAGAAGAAATTTGGGAACTCGATTATAGAATATACCAAGTTCCATTGTTTTGATTAAGTGAGTGAGACTTCCACATGGAGTGACAATCGATAAGAGAGGTTTTACTCTTTGTGGATCTGAATAGACTCGCCTACAAAGATGAACCATTCATCCATGCGAAGCAAACAACTCAAGTCTTCTATGCTGTCCTTCATGGCAAGACGCAGATTGTTGGAGTTGAAAATGTCTTTAGATGAAGAAGAGTAAACCCAATTTGATGACATACCTCTGTTTGCTGATGGGGCATTTCTTAGTAGTAACAATGACACATATGGAACAAATTAGCATGTAGATCACTAAGAAGGGTTGTATTGTGAAGGATCGAGATGGCGAACATAGGGGGGTGAATGGTTGCAAAACAAAATTTTCTCCACAAAAATACTCCAAGTAAGGCCTCAAAAAGATCACGCAAATCAAATTCAGCAATTCTCCAAAACTTGAACAACTAGAGTACTAGACAACTATGTGTACCCCTAGCTTGCATGGATGAGAACCATGGAATATGTGGAGAATTTTTTATCATAATCCTAATTGTCAAGTGTCCAAATAAAAAGGAACCAGGTCAAATCTTGCTTTTAGAAAGGAGACTAAGCCAAATCACAAAAGTCACTTTTTGAAAAGCAAAATCAAATTTTCTAGAAATTGTCCTCAATTGGAGCTGGTGGTTGGAGGGTTTCTGTTGCTCTAAAAATTTTAAGAATTTTTTCCCTATGAGAAAATGAGTCATGAAGTATTCCACAAAAGTCCATCTCAGAAATACTTATAGAAAAGTCAGAAAAAATCAAATATCACTGACGGTCAAGAACTTCAAGCAGAAAGTTTAGGGCTTGGTATTCACCTCATGGCGCCCAAATGGTGTGACCAGTGGACTACCCAATTTTTCACAGATGAATATGAGAGTTTCGTATTTTTCCAACAAAAATCACTGAAAAATGATTTTTATAGATTTTTCCAAAAAATCAAACACTGACTGCTACGTGAAGAACAAGTTCTGGATAGAGTTGCAACTTGATAGAAAAGTTGATCTCTAGTCTGTCCTAAAGTGCAAAAGAAATATAAAACCAAATGAACACACTCAAGACATCCAAGATCAGAAGCAATTAGAAGGAGGTGAGGCAAATCCAAATTGCGAGAAAGTAAATTGCGAGAATTTAAATGCTGAATTTAAGACATAAAGTAAGAGCGTAATGTAAATTCAAGCCTAAATGAAAATGATTTATGTTTCCAGAAGGAGGAGGTTTACAAAGCCTCACAACAAATTGGGCAAAGCTTAAAGGAGTACAAAAACCTCTACAACCCTCTATTTGTACTACTCTTGGGCCACCTACCACCCTTGGATGAGTCCCTCAACTCTAGAGCACTCATCCAAGGGCTAGGATTAACCCACCCACGCAACTATGCAAGGGCTAATCTAAACCACATACATATAATGGGTTTTCTTGCACGATTTTCAAACTATACTATCTAGACCCACTATTCTATCAACTAGACCATGATCCAACGGCCCTCATCGATCCATGCGGCATCTAGCTAGCATCATCACCTTTCCTTGTCTTCTTGGCTTGCCCGGACTCTGTCTCTGATCATTTTCCAGCGATCTTCAACCGTCTAGACCTCCGACGCACCTCGTCTAGTCTCGATCATCCTCCGCCATCAAAGACAAGAAAAATCCATCACATAGCAATGTCCAAAAGATATGCAATAATCATCACAAAATCCGGTGGCATCGGATTGCTTAAGACTCAAGAAACACACCCTCTCACACCGCACTAGTGTTCGATGCTACCGCCCGGCCAGTAGCATCGAAAAAGCAATCAAATCTCAAATTGCTTCAAATTAAAAATCCAATTCACATCAAACTCATTTCCAAAGCAAACGAAGCTCAAATCCGGTCAATTATTCATCACAAACATGGATTGTAAATAAAGGGACTATGTCAATGTAAATAATGCTATGTGTTTCAAATGTTTGTTTTGTGAATAAAGATTTCAAGGTTTGGGGTCTGACCTATACAAGAACTATACTAGAAAGAGTCTTGGGAAAATTAGGGTGTTCAATTGAACATTGTATTAAGGACTCCAAATAGATAACTAAGGACTCTTATATTCTAGTCGAGGACATAACTCGATTGATAACAAAAATAATAATAGTAGACTACATAAATAATACTATACTAGTTGAAATATGTATGCAGTTAATTGACATATTTCTTTAATAGTTGATGAGGACATCCCAACCAAGGATACAACCGCTGCTCCTTATTCCCCTACGACCGCTACATCGTCCCCGACCGTCACTGTTTCGACCGCTACTTCGTCTACGACGCCTGGAGGGCTTAATCCAGAAGCAAGGCCTTTCCACCCACCTTTGCTGGACCAACACGTCAAGAACATCCACCGACGACAGCCCACGTGCCAAGGAAGGCCAATGATCAAGCCCAATTCGTCACCGAGTCCGGTTCGGCCATCTAGGAGCAGCAGCACTTCAAACGGGCATAACTCGGGTTCCCGGACTCCGTTTTTAGTGTGCGACCACCCGTTTGAAATGTATCGAGATAAACTTTTCAATGGATCTAGTCCCAAGGCCAAATTCCTCCTAGAGCAACAGGAAATCACAGAACAATCTCACGGGACAGAAATTCCAGGTGCTGCGCCACCTTTCTTTTGGGCCCAAGGCCCATGTACTCTTAGGGTTTCACCCCCCCTTGGCCGGCGCCCCTCTCCTAGCTGCCGCATCCCCCTTGGGCACCCCCCCTTGTGTGGGTACCCCTTTATATTAGGTTTTCACCCTTGTTCTTCATTTTTTAGGTTTTGTCGTGTTTGGTAGACCCTGTGTGCGTCCCTCCTCGTGTTTGCGCATGTCGACTAGACCGCCCGAGCTGAGAAACAGAACCTCAACTTGTTTCTTTTGATCTCAATACTATATTTTCAGATTGCTTCATACATTGTTCTTGCGGGTTCTCGATTTCTTGCAAGAACTACTGATCATTGGATCTTGTATCTGTGTGTATTTGGCATTGCGATTGTGAAGCTCCCAACCTATTTGGTAGGAAGCCCTAAATTCGGTGCCATCAACACCCCCAAATTGACGTATCATCATCTTACCGAAAGATCAGGATCGCCGTCCCCATCAATAGTAAGCAATGTTTTTTAAAAAATATGATCTTAAGTGCTATGCATGATTCACTACCACAGAACAGCACATAGGTGACGCCTTATTTGTGGTGGTTCTTTTGGAAGTCACAAATACACTTATCAGTGGCGGTTTTAAAGTTCAAAATAGCAGAAAGTCTATTTGTGGCGGTTTTTATTTGGAACCGTCACAAATAATTCGTTATCAGTGATGGTTTTTCTTTGGAACCGTCATAAATACATCTGTGGCAGTTTTAGCCAAAAACTACCACTGATACTATGAGTAACTGCCGCTGATAATGTAAGTATCAATGGCGGTTTTAGCCTAAAACTGCCATTGATAATGTGAGTATCAGTGGCGGTTTTTAGCTAAAACCGCCACTGATAATATTATCTGTGGCGGTTTTAATTTGAAACCGCCACAAATAATAGAAAATAAAAAATTTTAAATATTTGCTAATTACCTCTCCTGCCTTCTAATTTGAAAGAATTGAAATTAAATAATATTATATTTGAAATAATTGAAACTAATATTCTATTTGCAATAATTGAAAAGAACGACCGAAACAGATTCAAAACTTCGAAGGCCATTTTGAGGCCCTAAATGACATTTTTTTGGAATTCCGACGCCGCGCACGCACTTGCACAAACTATCAGGATTCGACTATCTAATTTTCATGCACTTTTGACCATTCCGGAAAGCACAAGAACACCAAAATTGAAGGTATGAGTCAAAAGTTATGGTGTTTTTACAAGTTTCGTTAATAGTAATGGCACATATATTGCAAGCATCATGAATAGTCAAAAGTATGGAAAATAAATTTGGACGTTTTAAATTTTGCTAATTACATCTATAGTTTGCTAATTTGAAATAATTGGAAATCGGTGTTTGGGTGCTTCACGGGATTAAAGGGAGAAGGGACGCATTATATATCAGATATTATCATGCCACCACTAAAGTACTAGATCTTATAAGAACTCTAAAGTTAAGCGTGCTTGGATGAGAGTAGTAATAGGATAGGTGACCTTCTGGAAAGACCACACGTGTGGTATTAAAAACGTCTGGATCCGATCATAATTCTGAAGTTGAGCATTCTTGGGCGAGAGTAGTATTAGGATGGGTGACATCCTGGGAAGTCTCCCCTAATTTAGTGTTTTTAAACTACCAGTTAGTCAAAAAAATATCAGTGGTGGTTTTTTGCTAGAACCGTTATCAGTGACGATTCGAAACCGCCACTGATAATCCCTGATTATCAGTGGCACTATATCAGTGGTAGTTCGAAAACCATCATTGATGACAGTTACGAACCGCCACTGATGTGCATTTTTCTGGTAGTGATTGGAGGAAATAAGTGCATGCCTGTGTTTACAACCACCCTCTGAGGATGAGAAACTTCTGTTGGCATGTTAGCTTTTTAGTTCTTAAAGTTCATAAAAAAGTATTGAGAATATTCATAGTATTGTGTTGATTCTAAATACTTCTCATGCAATCGGTTCTTATAAAGAACCAACACATGTAGAGTGCATTAATGAAATCGGTTTAGACAAATAATCGACACAGATATGTTTATTAATGCAATTGGATCTCTAGGAGAGCCAACACAAATAGCTTTACTCTCCATTGTTCCATTGTCCATTTGGCTGATTCCCCATTTCATCCGATCCCCCTATTCCTCTCGTCCAATCCTCCACCCATGTGCTTGCCACACCACATTCCTGAATCCACCCACACCCACTACAAACCCTAAGCACACCAGATGCCACGACCACACCAAACTGCCGAAGCTGGTCCACCCCTCGCCCAATCGCCCGTCAGCTCCTACTACACTCCACCATGACGCTTCACAGTTGTTCCTTCCACGGCTCCACCAACACGGCTCTTGACCTCCCAGCGACTTCACAACTGTGGAGGTGGCTCCTCCATCGAAACCATCAAGCTAGATCCAGATCTCCTCCCTCTTTGTCACCGTTGCCACGGCCACCATCTTCGTTGACTCAAGGTTGATACGAAGCACTGTTTCTTCACCAAGTTGCTTTCTTTTGCTTTAGTTTTGATGATCGCTAAATAATTTTTAGAGTACAAACAATCTTGCCATGGGAGAACTTGTGCTGTGAGGGTGGATATTCAAGTAATGGCAATTTTTTTCTACCTCTGAATTTTCTAGGATCCTATTTGTTTTGATAGCCAAACTTTTATAAGTATGAATAAAGGTTTGAGACAATTTGATGCAAAGAACATTGTAATAATGTTAACATGTGATCTGTTCAATTATTTTTGCTTTAAGAAAATGTGATAATAATGTTAACATCATAGCTTGTTGTCTGTTCAATTATCTCTAGCTTCCAAGTTGGTGCATTAATCTATACATTGGTATGATGTTTGATTTGCATGTGTCGTAGTTTTATACATTGGTATGGTGTTTGATGTGCGAAGTGATTGGCAATATTGGAGCACAATTAAGTGAGCTAATAATTGGGCCATGTCATTATTATTGTTGCTGCATTAATATTTGAAAACACTATGGAATGGTTGTGGATTCATTGTATTGGCTGTTTGGTTGATGTTTGCTGTGAACATGAAGGTATTTTTGGAATGTAGTCTCTTGTGGTAAACTAGGCAGCTCAAGTTTATCCTAGGAATTGATCTACTCTCCATGTATTTCAATATGAATCTTCAATCCGTGTTGTACTAGCTTCTTAGCTGACTTCAATTTTTTCGTACAATTTGCATTTTTTTGCCACTTATTTTACTAAGTAGGACTAAATCTGCATTACTATTTGCTTGCTAGTCCATTCCACACTGTTTAATTAACTTTTATGTACATAAATAAGTAATGCAATTTTATACTTTATGTTATTAATTTTGCATCTAGTGCTAGTATTATTCAACAGTTGTCACATGCCATTCTTAGCCTACTATTACACTTACATAATAAATTAATAATGATTGCTCTCTCACATTTTTCCTACATAATAAATTAATAAGGATACATATTTTTTTACATTGAGGCTTGAATAACTTAGTACGACTAACCTAGATATCTGATGTGCAAACCTTTCCAACTACCACATATAGTCCACTAAATTGATTTAGCACTGTCTTTTGGATAGTTTTCCTCATTAAGGGTCCAATATATTTACTTTGTATAAACTGTACTAAAGAGTTATACGAAAAACAAAGGGGACATGGACAAGTGCACCCACTATTGCATTCATCTTAATATAATTAAATTAGATGGGCTTCATACAAACTTATTCCTCCATTCTTATCCTGATTTCTCTATCCAAAAACATGCATATGCCAATGTTGCTTATTTTGACAAAATCGGTTAATAGGTTCTTCGAGAAAATTTCATGGAACTCACTTATAGTATTTCCCTTTTGTAATTAAAGCTTTGTCTTCAAATAGTAGCAGAGGTTGAGAGAAAAAAAGTACTTCGGAGCTACATGATGATGACATCACAACCATGGATACGACTGTTGTCCCTTCTCCCCCTATGACACCTTCATCCCCTACCTTCAGTGTTTCGGCCGCAACTTCATCTACGTCGCATGGAGGCTAAACTACTCACCAAGGACAGCCCGCATGCCAAGGAAAGCCCATGTTGAAGCCCAATTCGTCACCAAGTATAGTTTGGCCATCCAGCAGCATGTCAAATTCAAACCGCGAATCTCGGACTCCCAAACTCCGTTTTCAATGTACGACCACTTGTTTGAAAGCTTAGGAGACAAACTTTCTAATGGGCCTGGTCCCATGGCCAAATTCTATTAGGAATGATAGAAAATCACAGAAGATTATCACGGAGCTTTAGGGTGCTACACCACCTTTCTTTTTAGCCCAAGGCCCATGTATCCTTTGGGCGTGGTGCTGGTGGCCAACCCTAGCTTGGGTGCCCCTTTGGCCACCACCCCTCGTGTGGGTGCCCCTCTATATATGGCCGCCACCTCCGTACGTTGTTCTTTAGGTTTTGTTGTGTGTGGTAGCCCCCCTTGTGCATCCCTCGTCATCTTGCGTGTGTCGAATAGACCATCCAACACGAGAAACAGAACCTCATCTTTGTTCATGGCTTTTGGTTAATCCAAGTTTCAGATTGCTTCTCACTTGTTCTTGCAAGTTCCTCAATTGCTAGCAGGGATAAGGATCCATCGCGTTTGGATGTGGTTGATCGACTTGCGTTGGTGGCATTGCGATTGCCAACTCCCTTCCTCGCTGGTTGGAAGCCAAGATCACAAGTTCATCAATGCCCCAAATCAATGTATCATTCCCATCAGAAGATCGGGCACCCCCGTGTGCGCATCGCTACATGACCTAGGGTCCCAGAAATGAACATTCACAATTTTTTTACTTCCTTCCAACACAGGGGAAAAAACTTAATTAACATGCTATATACTATATGAAGCATTTAGGTGTGGGAACACGAGATAAACTTGCCCTAGAAATAATGTATTAGAAAGGGCACAAAGTAAAATCATGAGTATAGTTTTAAAGTTCTAATTTCCAAAATATTGAAATACAATATGCATCCGAATCAAACAAATATGGTAGTTTTTCTGACATGAGTATGTTGATTGATACAATATGTGGAATTCAGTTTCAACTTTACCCACAATATAATTACTATCTATCCTTACAAGCAAAACAATGTCTTTATTGTTGTTGTAGTATGATCAATGTCCTCACAACGGTTTTTACTTCACGTGTCTTTATTGTTGTTGTAATATGATCAATGTCCCAAGATGAGGATGCTGCCAGTGCCAGATCAAGACATGGGAAGTGTGTGCAGAGCGCCTGAATGATACACTGAGGGAGGAGATGATAGCACGTGCGGAGTGTCTAAGGGCCGAGATGATGGTGATGATCTCCTAGAGTCAGATTCGGATGGCCTCGCCTCTCATAGAAAGGCCTATGCTCCACCCTAGCAGATGCACTTTTAGAAATGATCAGGTTGGTCTTCAGCTAAAGATAATAATTGTTTCTAACTTAAAGGTATAGGAGTATGCTAAACAATGTTTTTGATCAAGTTGCGCACTTCTTGCAGGCGCCTGCCAAGTGCTAGCCTGTCATGATGGAAGATGGATTTCCCATCGAGGATAGACATGGGGTTGCATTTCTATGCAAGGAGACTGGCACGATGCATGGTAACCCTTTGGGAAAGGGCTACATGAGGATACATGTGGAATATGTCCACGATGACTTTCTATCTCATTTGCTGGAGTTCCCCACGAACGAAGGTATCACCACTCTCGAGCAAGTACAGATGTTGTTCATCAAGTGGCCTACAACAAGTGTCATGCTATTCAAGGTAAGAATCTCTCGTGTCTTCTTGATCATTCCAATACTGCAACACGTGACATACACATGTGCTTTGTAGGTTCCTATCATCCCTACACCTGCTCCTACGTACTCTTGCACCCATCACCATGACGAATCCTCTGTCCAAGTTGACTCCTACGCATAGTGCAGAGCTGGTGGACAAATGGACTAGCACGATGACCAAAGAACCATAGGAGATTTCAGAGACTCCTGTCAATAAAGCAAAGTTGATTGAGACCATAGAGCCCCCTCAAATACATGGGAAGCCCATTTTCCCGACCTTGGAAACTCCTTCTATCCAAAAAGTGTAACATCCTAATTTTTTCTTTTTATTAATTTAATATGTTCTTTATGCATTTTTATTTTTTTCTATATTTTATTTGAATTTATTTAATATTAAGTATATTGGTTTTTGTGAAAACTATTAAAATATTGAGGAAGATAAAATAAAGTTTAATAAAAAATATTTTATGTGGGTACTAAAGTCTCAAAGTATTTTTTAGAATTTTTGGAAATTTTTTGAGATTTTATTTGGCCTTGTTTATTTTATGTAATTATTTTAATTCAACAAGCTTTGAAAATCCATATGAGCAATAGTGGGCCAAAAGCTCATTGGTTCAGCCCAGGTCAACCCATCGCTGTATAGCCCAAGTCACCGCTAGCTCAGATTGCAGAAGACCAAGCACCATTGCCATTGGATCAAGAATGGAGAGCTCAGATTTGCTAATGATGTTTTGGAAACCCTAATATTTCCTCACTGTTGGATCTAGATCGAACGATTGTCATTAGTCATGTCATTTTGGGACTTCATCCAATCCTGGCCGTTGGTCTTGTGTGTAGTCAGGATTAGATTGGATTGAGGCTTATCACATCTGGTCATCAAGCCACATGGATGGTGCTCATGCATCGTCTTGGCGGTGCCACCGCAATCTTGAAGCAGGACTCCACCGTTGAGGCAGTTTATCTCTTCATACTCTATGTGGATGTCAAGGCCTTTATTAGGTGCATTAACATATGTGATGTATTCACCGTTCCACGCCGTGTTGGAAGCCCTAGCTAGTATTGCCCAAGCCCCTACGTAGTGCTTGTGAAAGCTTGCCATTGCAAGCAGAGGTGCATCTCAATTCATTTTCACCATTCCGTCACCAACGAGCCTTGCCTCGCTGCTTTGGCACCAGATTCAAAGTCACCTCACTATATTGCATCGGATTTGCACTTGTTGGCCACCGGAACATCATCAGAGTGTCGTTGAGTTGGTATTAGTCTCCAAGTCCAGTGGGTGTTGCGCCGCTATGCCACCATCTACATCTGGTGAGTTATCGACTGTCCGATCTATGGCAAACACTCGAGATCATGCCATGTGGTTGCATTGGGATTAAAACCTCACCATTAACCTCGTCAACTAAATCTGTTGTAGGTAGCATTGATTGAGCCACAAGTCAGCCATCGGACACTATTGCGTGGGTCAAGTGTTGGTCTGGTGGATCAAGTCCATTGACCGGGTGACATGTCATGCTATGATTGGCTAGCATGGTGGTAATGTCATGCTGATGTCGTGCTTGCACAATAAATCAATTTTTCAGTACAAAAATAACTAGGGATATTATTGATTTTCCAGTTTTCTGATTTTTATGATATTTGAATCTTTCGAGAGATTGTTCTCCCTTCTCTGAGCTCTGATTGAGGTGACTGAAATTTTTAAAATTTATAAAATTGAGATCTATTTAATGGTGAATTTCATTTGATCTTTAAATTTTATTTGCTTTCTATTTTGGTATTTATTTGGCAATCTTTCGCATTACGCGTAGACGTCAAAGTGCTCGGGGTATCTGAGGAAGATTCATTGACGCAAGACTAGGGTCTAGAGCAAGAATAAGAGCTTTTCCAAGGCAAGTTATGCTTTGATCATGTTGAACCCAATTTATAAAATTGCTATATTGTTTTACTTTATGCATGTTATTTTATGTGTATAACTTTTTCAAATTAAATTGAGATCTAGTTAATCTACATAAATGATATATACCCTACCTTGTAATTTGTATGCCTTGATTAATTGTCACCCAAGATTGGTTCATTACTAGTTGGTTAATATTACAATCAACATGTGATGGTTAGACCGTATTAGTATGCTTAGCCATGCTACATACATCATGTATTATGAAATACCAAAAGTTAATCTTGACTAATAGAATATAGAACATGATTATCAATTGGTGTGTTATGTGTTGTCATACAATGATGTTGAGTTGTAGTAACGAGGGATATCATGCAACGATGTTGACTTGTTGATAGCACGTGGTGTTTGGTAATTAACTGGTGTGGTAATCATTTAGATTGGGGCAAATGGCAAGGGGCAGTGTGCCAAGGTGGGCCGAAGGCAAAGGTTTTGTGGAAGTCTTGCCCTAGGCATCTTAAGGAATAGGACAGACCTAGTTGATTAATTTATAATGTCTTAGATTTGGTAATACTAGTGGTTCTAGGAGGTTCACCTTTTTATGAACTCACATGGCGCAAGAGGGGGCCCTGAGTGTAATACCGCGAAATCGTTTTCCTGAGTTCTGGACGGAAGTGTCTTCATTTCCTTGATTTCAAGGATTTATGCTGGAGAAAAGTTTTGCCGCCTCGCAGTTTATTAAAGGTTTGGATTTTTGCTCAAATTTTCGGAATGAGGTATTTTCCGAGTTGCTTAGTTTATGCAAGTTTGTTTTTCTCGAGCAATTGTCGTTTCGCGCCAAGGATTTAATTTTGGTTCATTTGTTAAAGGTTGAATTTTTTTAGGAGGGTTGTTTTGGAATTTTTATCCCCTCACCTAAACCCTCTCTTTCTTTCATTTTGTGGCTGAGGTTTCTTGGAGGAGATTTTTCTCCCTTGCCGACCAACTCACCCTCCCACCAACTCTTTTTCTTCTCCACCAAGATGTGTTCTCCTGGCGCCCTTGCTCTGTGGTCGACTCCTCCTGGCGCCTTGCTTCTTCCCTATTGGCGGCAGCAGAGCAGCAGAAGAAGAATAGCTATGCGCACCTCCTGGCTCTCCTCCTCTCTGCTCTACGCACCAAAGCCAGGCCGAAGGCAGCCAGCAGCTCGACGCCCTCCCCCAACTCCGGTGTCCTCCCCCCGCGAGCCCCTCCTCGCCGGCAGCAAGCCTTCCCTCCTCCTGCTGGCAAAGATTCCTCCACCTCCCTTCCTCCATGAGTAAGAGATTTGAGGTAAAACCCTAGGTGGTGGGGATTCTTTAGGCTTGCATGTATGGTGTTTGATGAAATGCCCAGTTAGGATTCCTGTTTTTGCAATGCTTTTAGTTGAGGGACTTAGAGTCTATAGTGTTTCTAGAGACTGCTGCTAGAGCCAAATCTGTCCCGCTGTTTGGACTGCTATTTGAAAATTTTGCAAGCATTTTCTGGTGGTTTGGCTATAACAAAAGTTGTATATAATTGAATTACCTTTCAATAGAGACCTCAATCATCAAGTTTCGTTCAGCCATTTAAAAGTTATGGCTATTTTACCGAGTGCTGTCCAATTCTTGACGCAATTGGTTCAGTCCGTGTTCTTCTGTTGATTAGAGCATCGTATAGGCCGAATTAGACTTTTTCATTGCCTAGAAAAAGTTAGGATTTTTCGAGTAGACTGAGAAATTGTATTTGTTTATGTGATTTGGAGTTGTAGAATTCAAGTTATGCTCATTTTGGTGTGTGCTGTCCAGATCGAGTTAATTTTTGCGTTTGTCTGCTGTTCGTCGCAAAAACTGAGATTAATCGGTGCGTTTCCCGATCGGTCGGCTGTAGAAGAAGTTGTAGAGTTGTCTCTTGCGATCGTTTAAAGCCTGGGTTCATCCTTTTTGGAGTAGCCGTTTGGAAGTTACGGTATTTTCAATGCCGGCTGTCTAGATTTGCACTTAAGTGGTTATGAGGGATGTTTTGGTTTCGATTGTGGATGTGAATATGTAGAGTTGTTTTCTTCTGTCGCTTGTTCCGAGTGTGCATGAATTTGAGTTGCATAAATATTGTTTTATTTGCAGGGAAGGTTCTGTCGGGAGTGGCCTCAACCGCATGCCACTCCATTCTTCGTTGGTAAAAGGCAAGTGCATTCCCTATATTGCGGCTAGGATGATTAAACGATTGTTTGCTCTTAGCGTAAGTAATTGTCTATGCATACGCAAGAGGTAAGCCTTGCTTGGCTATAACTAGAAAGTGCTCCCTCTTATGAAAATGTCTATGATGATTAAAAGTTTAAGGGAATTGATGCAAGTACACCGTGTTATTGAATGTGGATGTGTGTTCATATGTGATGCTCCTTAGTTTAATTGTTGCTCTATTAATTAGATGAACTCTAAGTGAGACCGAGCTTTTAGTAAGGTTGATTATAGTGAGTAGATTGTTCGAGTGATTGGGACTAACATGGGTTTGGTTCAAGCGGTTAAGTCCTTTATAAAGATAGTATACGTGAGCATTTAAGCGCAAGTGTATTGTGTGAACATGGTTCGGTGGCAGTAGGATGTGGTTGCATGATAGAAACGCTGTCATGAGTTGCCATGCCTTCTTCGTTGAATCTGCTTGTACAAGTACCGCTAGTGACTTAGGAATGTGAGAATTGGCTATGTGTGTGTATGTGGATATGGTATGTTTGTGTATGCATTGAATGAAAAGTTGCATTTCATTCATGAAAATTGCATTTGTGCATTCATAATGGAAGAGGCGACCCATGCGGATGCGGGCCTCTGTGTTCACACGTAGTGAACACGAAAGTCCTACCTCGTAGTCCCATTCATCGAGGTGAATGGGAGCGAGACAGTAAGAGTAGGCACCTTCCATCTACGGGATGGAAGGGACGTGAGGGTGCACACCGACGGGTGGGCACTGGCAGTACTGGTACGTGCATGGAAATGAGTATTCATGTGCATTGCATCTTTCATAATGAGTGTTGTGGTAAATGGTGTGTCATTTGGATGGTGATTGTGGTAATTGAAGGTTGATTCGTGGACTCAACCCAAAAAGGGGAGATTGAATTGAATTTGATGAATTAGCGCATTTCCTTGTCTTGCTAATTGGTTGTATGAATATCGTGGAGTGAAGTCGAGTTATGAACTCAAATTCAATTGATGAAAATGGTTTGAGTTGCAACAAGGGGTAGTTAAGTCGGGGACTTTGGACCAGCATGGTTCCAGAGTGTTGTAAGCGTCATTTAGGGTTTTTGGGTAGCATTCGCGGTGCGTTTGGTGCCGGGGTGTTACACTGAGTGTGGTAACCAAAACCTTTAGTGTTGAAACCTTAGTTGTAGTGTGGGTTAAGACAAAACATTATAAAGGCTTTGTCATGACCTCTTAGCCAATCGCCAAAGGAAGAGCGAAATTAGAGGCTAAAAGAGAGGAGTGGGTAAAGCACATAATCTCTGTAGAGTGTAAAATCTATTCGGATAGCCATACCTGCGGTATTGAGTAATGCTCGGAAATTACTATCAAGAGTTAGATTTTGTAAAATGAATACTTGGTTGGGATGGCAGGTTGCCATTGGAAGTTGGAATTTAACTTAGAACTGGATGTCATGTTTACCTGAGAAATTCTAAAAGTTGTTATTTACAATTATATTTTTTTCCATCTTTTTAATCTACTTAACGTATTCATTTTAAAATGCTGCTTACTGCAAAATAACCATGATAGCTATTTCTTTGGAATAAGCCTTGCATATATTTATGTTAGAATTGCATTCTATGCAGAACTTGTTGAGTGCTTTAAGTACTCACCCTTACCAATAACATCTCCAGTTGAGGAATCTACACCTGTTTTGAAGGAGGAGTACTAGGAGGATGCTAATGTTTAAGATGCAAGCCTTGTCAGTTGCCTATGGTAAACTCAAGGGTTATTTAAGTTTTCTATTTCACTACAATGTCTTAGTTTAATATTCTTAGTCTAGCTTTACGTGGCTTAATCATGTAAGTTGATCATAAGGTCATACAATCAGTTATATTTAATATTTGGAGTCTTTATTTTTGTTTTCGCTATGTATAATTGTGATATTCATCGATGTTGGGCCTATGTGCACTACCGTGATTCTAGACTAGTGTGATACACATAGAGGGTCCAGATTAGCATCTTTGGGTCCTAACTGATGTGGTATTAGAGCTGTATTGATGGTAGGTTTTGGCCCTAGATAGTCTGGTTGTCCCCTAGGTGCATCCAAAATTATTTTCTAAAGAAAAATCTGAATTTGACTAATAAGAAATTCTTGACTCTTCTTATTCTCTACTTCTTGTCCTTAGGCAAATTTTTTGTTTTTTGGCAGCCGTTTCTAGTGGAGGACTCATCTAAGTTTTTTTAATAGATGAGGATGGCTCATACCTATGGTCAGCATGAGGGAGGCTATGCTACAGAGTTGTGGAGAGTCATGCAAGTTTTGGGAGGCTTTGTTTGGCCACTTTACCAAGGGAGCTGCTGGGTGGTCAATGGTGTGGAGCGATGATTCAATTGCAAGATTCTTGTTTGTACTTGAGAAATGAGAAGGCTAGCAATTCAATCAGCATCACTGTGAGGAGAGCTACTTTCGAGATTGGGATTCAAGAGTCTTCATGTCTCACCCTATGATTGATCTGCTAGGACTATGCTCATGAATTGGGGGACACGGTCTTCAAGCTACACCCAACTGGACGTGTTTCTCAGCTCCTCCAAATTGGTGAAGGGGAAGATGCTAGTGTTGTGCACGAGGCCCAGTTTGTTGCTGCCTAGGAGGATCATTTGAAGGATACATCTTAGGAATTGAACCAAGAGTACAAGGCTTTGAAGGTTGCCAAGGAGGAGCTTCACGAGACCCGCATCTCAACTACTTAGCGAAGCATGGAGCTAGAAGAGGACTTGTATGGTGGTTTTTAGGCTGCACAGGAGCAGGGTGAGGGGGAAGAAGATCCCGAGAAGCTTATGATGGAGCCCATGGAGCGCAGTATCCATGTGGACATGAATGTGCCAGTCGCTAGTCATCAGGATAGGTTTGCATCCATGCTAGCCCACCCAATGGTGTATGCACTGGGAGAGCCCCAGCCTGGGTGGTTGGATGAATCATACTGCTAGTTAGTAGTTGAGACTCTTATTGGAGACGCTTGTGTTTAAGTTATTTGTAGCATCCTAGTAGTCGTTAGTTGGTGTGTTTAGGTTGGTTTGGATCTTTTGTAATTGCTAAGTGTGTAGTTGTGTTGCATAGCTTTTAGGCTTGTAAGCAAGCATACCAAGCTATTAATAAGATTTGTTTAAGTTGTTGGGTTAAACATGTTATCCCTACATTAGGATTCTTGTATCTTACCTATGTTATTTCTCCTTTCCCCTAGCCTTGTGAAGCAATCAATAGATGGTTAACACTGTTGGAAATAACAGAGCTCTGGAAGTGGAAATTGGCCTATTCACAATGATGCGCACACAGGGGTGCACGATCTTCTGATGAGAACGATACGTCGATTTGGGGCGTTGATGAACTCGTGATCTTGGCTTCCAACAAGCGAGGAAGGGAGCCAACAATCGCAATGCCACCAACGCAAATCGATCAACCACATCCAAACGCGATGGATCCTTATCCCTGTTAGCAATCGAGGAACTTGCAAGAACAAGTGAGAAACAATCTAAAACTTGGATTAACCAAAAGTCATGAACAAAGGTGAGGTTCTGTTTCTCGTGTTGGATGGTCTAGTCGACGCATGCAAGACGAGGAGGGATGCACAAGGGGGTCTACCACACATAACAAAACCTAAAGAACAACATACGGAGGTGGTGGCCATATATAGAGAGGCACCCACACCAAGGGCAGCGGCCAAAGGGGCTCCCAAGCTAGGGTTGGCCACCAGCACCACGCCCAGAGGATACATGGCCTTGGGCCAAAAAGAAAGATGGTGCAGCACCATGAAGTTCTGATCTGTGAAAATTTTCTCTAATTTTCCATCACTCCTTGAGGAATTTGGCCATGGGACTAGGCCCATTGGAAAGCTTATCTTCTAAGCTTTCGAACGAGTAGTCGTACGTCAAAAACAGAGTTCGGGAGCCCGAGATACGCTAGTTTGAAGTTGACATGCTGCTGGATGGCCGAACCGGACTCGGCGACAAATTGGGCTTCGACGTGAACCTTCCTTGGCACATGGGCTGTCGTCGGTGAGTGTTCTTGAGGCGACGGTCCAGCAAAGGTGGCTGGAAAGGTCATGCTTCTGAATTGAGCCCTCCATGCGAAAGTGTCGTAGGGAAAGATAGACCAGCGGTCGTATCCATGGTGGAGATGTCCTCATCAGACAATGCCAGTGAGGGAGCACTACCTAAACCTTCACTGATGATGGATATGCAGAACATGGGAGCTTTTCTAGCTACTCAAACTCAACTAATGTAAACCAAGATGCAACAGATGCAAAGTATGACAACTCAAGCTGCAACCAACAATAATAGCAATGCACAACATAACAACAATGGATCTCCTTATTCAAAGCTGTTTGATTTCATGATGACTCGTCCACTGACATTCTCTAGAAATGTTAATCCATTGGAAGCCGATGACTAGCTTAGAATCAATAAGAGGAAGTTGGACATAACTCAATGTGAAGGAAATTAGAAGATTCTCTATGCTTTTCAACAACTTGAAAGAACTGCAATTGAATGGTGGGAGAACTACTTTGCTGCACATGAAGCCCCACTAGAGAACACTTGGGAGGAGTTTACTGTCGCCTCCTAACAATATCATGTATCTAAGGGAATGATGGACTTAAAGAAGGAAGAGTTTAGGGTGCTTAAGATAGGAGGCTAGTCAGTGGCTGATTATCTGAATAAGTTTACCCAGCTTGCACGCTATGCCCTAGAAGACGTTCCAATAGACAAAGCTAGATAGCCTCACTTCATAAAGGGACTAAATTCTGGGTTGGTTAATAAAGCTTTGATCTTAGAGGACAAGCACAAAGACTTTGTGAAGATCACCAACGCAGAATGGTTAATCAAGAAGGATGTCTAAATCAACAAAGATTGAGAATGACTCCACAATAGTTTACAAGGTTTCAGCCACATGCTACTCACAAGACATCAACACATGCACCACATCCTTCTGGTCAGAATTTTCAGACGCTAGCCCAAGGGAATAATGTGCTAGGAGGGAATCAATAGTATACTATTAAATGCTACTATTCTTGTAATGAGCCAGAACACTTTGCCAACAGATGTCCACAGAAGAGAGGTATCACACCTGTTCCCTTAAACCTGGGAACAACACCTACCAAGGCACTTGCATTAGGAGTGAACCGCACAATAGGTCAAGCTGGAGCTACGCCTCAGGCAACAGTACGAGGTCGAGTCAACCATATCATGTAGAGGTGAGGTCGAGTCAACCATATCACCACAGATGAAGCTCAGGATGCATCAGATGTCGTACTAGGTAAAAATGGGTTGGATGTTATGAATCAAATGTGTGATATTAGTTCAAGCCCTAGGATCTGAATATCAATCTAGCCTTGGATGTTTGGGAGTTAAGTTACTCATGGATGGGATAGAGTTCCTAGCGAACCTTATCATTTGGTTACCAAGACCCTAGATGTTATCCTTGGAATGGATTGATTGTCCAAGCATAAAGTAGAATTTCAAGCGACCGTAGTTTGTAATGGTCAGTTAATGATAAACAGTGTGAAGGTTGTCAGCTTAGAGGATGTGCTAGTTGTTAAAGAATAACCTAATGTTTTCCCTGAGGATTTGACAAGTATGCCACCAGACAGAGATATTGAGTTTGTTATTTAGTGCCTGGTACAGTGCCAATAGCAAAGAGACCATATCGGATGTCTACTGATGAGTTAGTTGTGATGAAGAAGCAAATTAAGGAGTTGTTAGAGAAATGTTTTATGAGAACTAGTTCGTCCCCATGGGAGTGCCTATTTTATTTGTCAGGAAGAAAGATAGAAGCTTAAGAATGTGTATTGATTATCATGCACTTAATGAGTTGATGATAAAGAATAAATATGCATTGCCCAGGATTGATGATTTCTTTGATTAGTTAAGAGGAGCTAGAATTTTTCTAAGATAGATCTTCAATCAGGATATCATCAATTGAAGATTTTGTGGAGGTTGTACCTAAGATCATGTTCTCTACGTGATACGAACATTATGAGTTTACAGTCGTGTCTTTTGGATTGACCAATGTTCCTGCATATTTCATGAACATGATGAATAATGTTTTTTATGGAATGTTTGGTTAAGTTTATGGTATTGTTTATTGATGACATACTTATTTACTCCAAGTCGAGGGAAGAGCATGCAGAACACTTGAGATTAGTTCTTGAAAGACTACAAGAGCAACAACTTTACATTAAGCTTAGTAAGTGTGATTTTTGGAAAGAGAAGGTTGAATTTCTTGGACCTGTGATGACTGCTAAAGGAGTTGTTATTGATCCAAGCAAAGTAGAAGCTATGATGCATTGGGAATATCTAAAGTCTGTTACCTACATGCTTAGTTTCTCTGGGAATTGCGGGGTATTACCATCGATTTATTGAAGGATTTTCGACGATTGCTAGATTTCTTATTGTCGGGACCCGGATATGCAAATCCGAAACCCTCTGTGTATACCGCACTAGTCTAGGATCACGCTAGTGCACACAATGGAAACATAGATGACATGTCATTCCATACATCGAAATAACTAAGAAGAAGCAAATTATTATTGAATAAAGCAAACGACCTTATAGTCAAGGTTCATACACCAATGCCTTTTTGGCTTAAGAAACAAATAAACGGTTGCAACGGAAATAAAATAACTTGGGCCATTCGACATGCCACAGGCAATCGTCTGGGGAAACGCCTTCCTAGTCGACGTAGTCTTCATAGTACTCCTCCTCTTGATACTCATTACCTGGTCCTTCCTCAAAGAATCAACAACGGGGCATAAAGCCGTGAGTACAAAACGTACTCAACAAGCCGAGGGAAATGATGCAATATATTCATGCACGGCTTGACAAAGGATAGTTATATGGTTCATTTGCGTAAAGCAATAACTTGAATTTAAATACACTAAATAGATTGAAGGCGGTTTGAAGAAAACAATAATAAATAATCGATAAATCAATGGTAGACAATATGAATGAATGACGAGGCATCACCCTACATCATTCAAACAAGTATCAACCACACAATTCAATAGTATAGCTTGAGACAACAAAACAACAAAGTGAACTCCCGCTCACATCCCAACCATTCCACATTTCAAGAAAATACTCTATACTCCGTGTGAAATCCCTGTGCTTGTCCATGACCATGACACGGCTATTCGAATAGTTTACACTCTGCAGAGGTTGTACAACTTTACCCACAAGACATGATCATCCCTTAATGCCAAGCGCTAAGAACACACTTCCTTTGGTGTGTCGGCAGAGAGATCACTACAAAGCCTTTACAATGCATGTCTAAACCCAGTACTGCCCTCTAAGGTTTCACCCCTCGGGGCCCCCTCTTGAGCCATGTGAGTCTACCTGTCCATCCTGGACCCCACACCAACAACTGGCAATACTCAAGTCTGGACATTGCAAATTAATCAGCTAGGTCCGTCCCATACCGGACTTGTGGTTGCACGGTTAGGCCCAGTTCAATGGCGCACAAAATTAAGTCCTTACATTGTCTCGAGCAAGACAAACCACATCCCAATGTGCCAAACAAAGACCCTTTATCGCACGATCAATTGCCCGAGGGAAATATTTTGTTCAACCTAAAACCAATGGCATACCCTGCCATGGTACAACAAGTTTTACAACAAAGTGGTCAATGGCCACAATTCAATATCTCATTAAGTCAAGATTAACATTAGCTTACAGGTGATATGAATCCCATCGGACAACTAAGCATGGCTAAGCATAGCTACGATAACCCAATGCTAGTACTATGATTATGTCCAACTAATAATGTCCCAACTTAAGGGTAACAATGGATACATGGCATTCCAATAATCAAAGGGGCATACTCAAACAGGTAAATAGCTACTCCCATAAACTAGCATTGTTACACAAATAGCATGCAATTGTATAAAACAAAGTACTTTTGCAAACATGGGTTCAATATGATCAAAGGTCTACGACTTGCCTTGCTGTTCAAATGCTGAGTCTTGGTCTTCGAAATCTCTGTTCGCTCCTTCGAGTTTGCGCTCACCGGAAAATAAAGCAACAAAGCCAAATAAATACAAAACAGAGAAGCAAACAAGCTCAAAATTGAAAATAAATGGCTCTGGAATGTAGAGCTTGATTTTACAAAAATTCAGAAATTTGAATTGGCTCAATCGGAGTTCGGACGAAGGAGAACGGGCCTTCGGAAGATTTAATTCAGAGAAAATTAGAAAATTTCGGAAAGGGTGACACGTGTCGGCTCGTGATTGGCTGGAATTTCAGAAATTCGGGAAAATCAGAAAAGGAAAAATAATTCCTCTCGACGAGTGGGGCCCGCGACGTCGCTGGCACGATCCATGGTAGACCGAGAGCACCGAGGCGACCTTCGGGTGATCTGCGCGCATCGCGACGACGCGTATGGCGGCTAGGGCCGAGGTGGCGCCGCTTGGCACACACGCCGCGCCACGCAAGCGATGACGTAGCACGGTTGCAGGGTTTGGCCACGCGGCAAGATCTGGGCCGTTGGCTCCGAATCGGATGGCCACGGTTGATGCTCACGGCTGGGAAGACGCGGCTTGATCCGAGACGTCGGAGGGCGATCGGACGGCGGAGAGTTCGTGAAGGCACTTCGGCGAGGCGGCGCGAACTCACCGGGCGGCGAGAAGACGACACCGACGCGCGAAGGATGGTCGGATCGGCGGAAGAAGTGGCGGATCCGGAAGAGTTCGACGCGCCGAAGTTCGATGGTGCAACCGATCACGGCGGAGGATGACCGGAGGTGAAGAAAACAGCGGCGAAAGTCTTCGGAACGATGGATGAACTTCGGCGAGCTTGTGCGAGATGATTGCGGCGGCTTGGACGGCAAGAGTTAGGGGCAACATGCTTGCAGCGGGAGGCGAACCTTGGGCTAGGGTCGGCGGCGGCTTTAAAACCCTCGAGGCGGGCTGCGGAAAACTTCGGAAGGCGGCGGCGCTGGTCGCCGAGGCGCTAGGGTTCCCAAAGGCGGCGGACGACGTGGTTCTGGCGAGGGTCATGGATCAAGATCCAACGGCGGGGATCGCTAGAGCCTAGGGTTTCATGGGGACAACAGTAGGCCGAATGAACAGAGCGGCCGGAGGCAATTTCGCCCGAAGGATTTTGGAAATTAAAACGTTTTTCCAATTTAATAAATTCCATAAATTCAAATAACTCCAAATAAATTCAAATAAATAGCAAATAAATTCAGAAAAATCTCCAAAAATACGTAAAAATTCCTTGGAGCACAAGGAACCAAACAAAACTGAAACCTTTGATTTGATGCATATATTAATCAAATTAAATCTTCTAATTATTAGAAAATTCAATTTAAGCTTTGATTAATTCGAGAAAAATACTAATGGTTCATTTTTAATTTAAAACATACCAAAACTCAAATTTTGGGATGTTACAAACCTCCCTCTTAAACGGAATCTCAATTCCGAGATTCGGATCGCTAGAGAATAGGTGGTGAAACTCGGACTTCAGATCCTCTTCTCGCTCCCAAGTGGCTTCTCTTGAATGATTACTCCAATCGACTTTGCAAAAGCGGATGATCTTGCTTCTCGTGATGCGCTCGCAACATCCAATATCTTCATTGGCCTCTTTGTAAGTGAGATCCTCTTGCAAATCGATGGCTTCCAACGGCATCTGTTCGTCTGGTACTCGCAGGCACTTCTTCAACTATGACACGTGGAACACATCATGGATTCCAGCAAAAGACTGAGGCAACTCAAGCTTGTAAGCAACTTCTCCTCTTCGCTCCAAGACTTTGAACGGTCCAACATATCTAGGGCAAGTTTCCTTTTACTTGAAATCTCTTAACTCCTTTAAGAGGTGTGACTCGAGATACACATAATCATTGGGCTCAAACTCAAATCTCTATGACGATTATCTCGTGATAACTCTTCATGCTCGCTTTGGGCTATCCTCAATTTGTCTCGAATTAACAGACTTGCTCTTCACCTCTTGCAAGTATGGCAGGACCAAATAACTCGCTTTTCTCCGCCTCTTTCCAATTAAGAGGGTTCTGACTTTCTTCCATATAAGGCTTCAAAAGGAGACATTTGCAGTCGGCTTGATAGCTATTGTTATATGAAAACTCAGATAGGGCAAACACTTGTCCCATTTTGCACCATAGGTCAAAGCACAAGCTCTTAGCATATCTTCAAGAATCGTTCACGCGCCGCTTTGTCCATTAGTCCGAGGGTGATAGGCAGACTAAACCCGAGATGAGTTCCCATAGCTTCATGCAAACTCGCCAAAAACGAGAGGTAAACCGGGTTCCTCTATCGGAGACAATCTTCTTAGGCACTCCATGAAGACCGATAATCCTTGACATATATAATTCGCCAATTTATCTCCTGTAGGTAGTCTTAATCGAATGAAGTGAGCTACCTTGGTCAATCGATCCACTATTACCCAGATCGAATCATAACTCGCTTGGGTCTTAGGAAGTCCGTAATGAAATCCATACCAATCTCTTCCCACTTCCACTCTGAATCTTCAATGGTCAAGCAATCCTCGCGGCCTCGATGCTCTGCTTAACCTTCGGCAAACATCACAAAGAGCAACATATTCTGCAATCTCACGCTTCATACTAGGCCACCAATACCCTTCCTTGAGGTCTTGATACATCTTGGTGCTTCCTGGGTGAATGGAGTATAATGTCTCATGCGCTTCTTTGAGTAACAGCTCCTTGAGCTCTTTCTGATCAGGTACACAAATACGATTCTCATACCACACAGTACCCTTTTCATCTTCAGTGAACCCTGGGGCTTTTCCTTTCTTCATATTACTCTTGATCTCCTTGATATCCGCATCATCAACTTGTGCTCCTCGAATCTGATCTTCCAACGTTGGACGCACTTCCAAAGTTGCTAAGTAACCTTCTTGCACCACTTCTAGACTGAGCTTCTGAAATTCCTCATAGAGTGCTGGCTGACTTTCCTTAATCATCGTAGGTATTACAATAACTCTTTCTACTTAAAGCATCACCATCGACATTAGCTTTGCTCGATGATAATGAATACCAATGTCATAGTCCTTGATTAACTCTAACCATCTTCTTTGCCTCATATTGAGTTCGCTTGGGTAAAATGTACTTCGTGCTCTTATGATCAAGTACACCTCACAACGACATCGATGAGGTAATGACGCCAAATCTTTAAAGCATGCACTACTACAGCTAATTCCAAATCATGGGTCGGATAGTTGACTTCATGCGGCCTTAGGCGACGCCAAGCATATGCCACAACCTTCTTATCTTGCATTAGCACACAACCGAGTCCTTGACGGATGCATCACAAAATATCTCAAAATCCTTTCTCGATATCTCGCAAAACAAGCATCGGGCGCTTGTCAAACACTTTTTAGTTCTTGAAAACTTCGCCACACTCGATGTCCAAGCAAATTTCTTCTCCTTTTTCAAAAGTTGGGTGAGCGGTCTAGCTTTTCTGGAAAAACCTTCTATGAAACGGCGATAATATCCCGCCATTCCAAGGAAACTTCTAACTTGGGTTACCGTCTTCGGTGACTCCCAATTGAGCACATCTCTCACTTTACCGTGGTCAACAAATGACACCTTCGCCTGATATAACGTGACCTAGGAAAGCAACTTCTTTCATCCAGAACTCACATTTGCTAAACTTAGCATAGAGTTGATGCTCTCTTAGCTTTGTCAATACTTTCCGCAAGTGATCCTCATGTTCTGCCTCACTCTTGGAATAGACCAGAATGTCATCGATAAAGACAACAACAAACTTATCTAAATATTCCATGAATACTTTATTCATCAGGGTCATGAAATAAGCAGGGGCATTGGTCAAACCAAAAGACATCACGGTATACTCATATTGTCCATACCGAGTCACAAAAGCTGTTTTGGGTATATCCTCTTACTTAATCTTCAACCGATGGTAACTCGACCTCAAGTCAATCTTCGAGAATACACTGCTCCTTGAAGCTGGTCAAACAAATCATCAATCCTTGGCGAGGGTACTTATTCTTAATGGTGACCTCATTTAGAGCACGATAATCTACACACATCCTCTGAAGTTCCATCCTTCTTTTCAACTAGAAGAACTGGGCTCCCCATGGCGAAGAACTTGGTCTAACAAAACCCCGATCTTGCAACTCTTTGATCTATTTCTTTACTTCAGCTAACTCATTAGCGGGCATCCTATACTGGTCTCTTGAAATGGGTATGCGTTCAGAACAAGCTCAATCAAGAACTCTATATCTCTATCCGGTGGCATTCCGGGCAACTCATCTGGAAACACATCAGGAAAATCTCTAGCAATTGGCACATCTTCTAGACTTATTCCTTTGGCACTACAAACTTTTATTCCTTCGGACTGATCTACGGCAGCTTGAAACTTTAGCTTTGTTCCATCTGGACTGGTTAATGTGATCTCTCTATTTCCACAATCCAAAACTGCTTGGTTCTTGGAGAGCCAATCCATTCCTAGGAGGATTTGGTGTCTAGGACAATGAGGTTGGCTAAGAATTCTACCCCTCCGATTAATATCTTAACTTCGGGGCAGCCTTGGTTCGTACTCAAATCCGAACCAGGTGATTGCACCAATAAAACAGTTTTCAAAGGCCTTATCTTTAAGTGATGATTTGCAGCAAAATTCCGAGAAACAAACGAATGCGTAGCTCCAGAATCAAATAAAACCATGGCAGATGCTGAGTTGACTAGGAGCTTACCTAGTATGACGTCTGGTGCAGCCTGTGCATCTTCAGTGGTGACATGATTCACACGACCTCTTCCAATAGGCGGTGGAGTCCTGGTGGCTTGATTTGGGGTCTGGGATGCTCCACGCCCTGCTCTCAAAAGGGGTCTTGGCCGTGTCGATCCTGTGTTGAAACGAGCAGTGTCACGCCTTGCTTCCTAGGGCGCTTATTAGCATAGTGACCACGCCATTGCAATTGACGCATGTCACTCCCGCACCGGATTATCGGGTCCTCCGAGGCGATTGTCATGGCGCTGATGTTAGGGTTGCTGAAAGAGTCGGGCGAGGTGTCAGCGATGTTCGAATCTTGATGGAGTAGTGAAACGAAGCAGTTTGTTGAGCATTGGACCCGCTCTCTGCGGTGATTCGATGAGCTCCATGTTGCATCATCTTCCTCTTACGGATTCTTCCAACTCACGACGAGACTCTTCAATGAGCATAGCTTTGTCCACCAGATGCTGAAAATCTGCATAGTCGTTGCCAATGACTTGTACCTTTAATCCTGGGTTGAGCCCACGCTTGAACCTTTTCTGTCGAGCATCATCTGTGGCCACATCCTCTGGGGCATAGCGAGCAAGCTGAGTGAACTTATTGAGATATTCACTCACTAACATCCCTTCTTGCTTTAGCTCCCTGAACTCATTCTTCTTCATCTCCACCTTTCCATCAGGGATATGGGAGTGGCGGAAAGCAGCTGAAAACTCTGCCCAAGTGATGGTTTGAGGATCATCATGGGCGGCCATGTAGTTCTCCCACCATTCAGCGGCGGTGCCCTCCAACTGATGAGCAGCATATAACACCTTCTCATGATCTGTGCACTGAGCAATAGCGAGCTTCTTCTCAATGGAGCGAATCCAATCATCTGCGTCCAAGGGTTCTGAGGAGTTGGAGAAGGTAGGCGGACGAGTCCTCATGAATTCTGCTAGCTTGGACTGCGGGCGAGCTGGAGGAGTCTTGCGGCAAAGAATGAAGAGTAGCAAGACTTGATTTTGTTGGTTCAACAAGTTTGCTAGGGCAACAGCAGATCGATTCTCATTGATTCATCATATTGTTCATATTCTCGCATCATTGTATTCATAAGCCGAGTCTCGAGCTGCCAAGAAATGTCCCAAGTTCAGTCTGCTCACTATAGGAGGTGGTGGCGGGTGGCATCAAGGCGCTGCATTAGCATTGGCATCCACCGCTAATCTGCGACTGCTCCGTAATCTAGTGTCAACCATCTGCGATGCAAAGACAAGGGTTTAATAGGTAAGAGGAAAAGCAATAGGAAAGTGGTAAGGTCATCTAGGGAGAAGGTAATACCCAAGAACAAAGGTCAACCAAAGACATAGCCGAAAAGGCTACAAAATAAAGAACCAAATAAAGCTTTCAACTTAAGGTACAGTTGTAACACCGTGCTGGAGGCAAGTGTACAACATACCCGGCACACAAGCAACAAAAATCCTAGTATACGCAAACTAAACGTAGCTAAACCATAAGAGAATAGCATGCTCAAACACCATAGAGCACCACAAACCTATCTTATGTGGTAGTCTTCTCGGATATACTCTTCGACGGCTTGATCATCATCCCCCTTGATTTGGTTCCTTGCAGAAAATCCATGGCTTTCAAGAAGTTTAATGGGATAAGATCAATTTAAATTTCAAAGCAATGTTTCAGCAAAGGAGAGGAATAAGAACCTAAGAATAAGATGAGAAGAGACAAACTATTAAATACCAATTTGTTGGTTTGACTTAGAAAATAATTTTGAAGACCATGCTAACTAAGAAAACGACCTACAGTCGATATGGCTCTGATACCATCTCTGTCGGGACCCGGATATGCAAATCCGAAACCCTCTGTGTATACCGCACTAGTCCAGGATCACGCTAGTGCACACAGTGGAAACATAGATGACATATCATTCCATACATTGAAATAACTAAGAAGAAGCAAATTATTATTGAATAAAGCAAACGACCTTATAGTCAAGGTTCATACACCAATGCCTTTTGGCTTAAGAAACAAATAAACGGTTGCAAAATGAAATAAAATAACTTGGGCCATTCGACATGCCACATGCAATCGTCTGGGGAAACGCCTTCCTAGTCGATTTAGTCTTCATAGTACTCCTCCTCTTGATACTCATTACCGGTCCTTCCTCAAAGAATCGAACAACGAGGGCATAAAGCCGTGAGTACAAAACGTACTCAACAAGCCGTAGGGAAATGATGCAATATATTCATGCACGGCTTGACAAAGGATAGTTATATGGTTCATTTGCAGAAAGCAATAACTTGAATTTAAATACACTAAATAGATTGAAGGCAGTTTGAAGAAAACAATAATAAATAATCTGATAAATCAATGGTAGACAATATGAACAGAATGACGAGGCATCACCCTACATCATTCGAAACAAGTATCAACCACACAATTCAATAGTATAGCTTGAGACAACAAAACAACAGTGAACTCCCCGTTCACATCCCAACCATTCCACATTTCAAGAAAATACTCTATACTCCGTGTGAAATCCCCAGGCTTGTCCATGACCGCGGACACGGCTATTCGAATAGTTTACACTCTGCAGAGGTTGTACAGCTTTACCCACAAGACATGATCATCCCTTAATGCCAAGCGCTAAGAACACACTTCCTTTGGTGTGTCGGCAGAGAGATCACTACAAAGCCTTTACAATGCATGTCTAAACCCAAGATCGCCTCTAAGGTTTAGCCCTCGGGGCCCCTCTTGAGCCATGTGAGTCTACTGTCCATCCCGGACCCCACACCAACAACTGGCAATACTCAAGTCCGACATTGCAAATTAATCAGCTAGGTTCGTCCCATACCGGACTTGTGGTTGCACGGTTAGGCCAGCCAATGGCGCACAAAATTAAGTCCTTACATTGTCTCAGGCAAGACAGCCACATCCCAATGTGCCAAACAGCACCCCCTTTACTGCACGATCAATTGCCCGAGGGAAACATTTTGTTCAACCCAAAACCAATGGCATACCCTGCCATGGTACAACAAGTTTTACAACAGTGGTCAACAGCCACAATTCAATATCTCATTAAGTCAAGATTAACATTAGCTTACAGGTGATATGAATCCCATCGGACAACTAAGCATGGCTAAGCATAGCTACGATAACCCAATGCTAGTACTATGATTATGTCCAACTAATAATGTCCCAACTTAAGGGTAACAATGGATACATGGCATTCCAATAATCAAAGGGGCATACTCAAACAGGTAAATAGCTACTCCCATAAACTAGCATTGTTACAAATAGCATGCAATTGTATAAAACAAAGTACTTTTGCAAACATGGGTTCAATATGATCAAAGGTCTACGACTTGCCTTGCTGTTCAAATGCTGAGTCTTGGTCTTCGAAATCTCTGTTCGCTCCTTCAGAGTTTGCGTCTACCGGAAAATAAAGCAACAAAACCAAATAAATACAAAACAGAGAAGCAAACAAGCTCAAAATTGAAAATAAATGGCTCTGGAATGTAGAGCTTGATTTTACAAAAATTTAGAAATTTGAATTGGCTCAATCGGAGTTCGGAGGAAGGAGAACGGGCCTTCGGAAGATTTAATTCAGAGAAAATCAGAAAATTTCGGAAAGGGTGACACGTGTCGGCTCGTGATTGGCTGGAATTTCGGAAATTCGGGAAAATCAGAAAAAGGAAAAATAATTCCCTCTGACGAGTGGGGCCCGTGACGTCGCTGGCACGGTCCATGGTAGACCCAGAGCACCGAGGCGACCTTCGGTGATCTGCGCGCATCATGACGATGTGGCATGCCACGCTGCGGCTAGGGCCGAGGTGGCGCCGCTTGGCACACTGGCGGCCACGCATAGCGATGACGAGCACACAGTTGCGAGGTTTGGCCACGCGGCAAGATCTGGGCCGTTGGCTCCGAATCGGACGGCCACGATTGATGCTCACGGCTGGGAAGACGCGGCTTGATTCGAGACGTCGGAGGGCGATCGGACGGCGGAGAGTTCGTGAAGGAACTCGACGGCGAGGCGGCAGCGCAACTCACCGGAGGCGGAGAAGACGACACCGGACGCGGCGAAGGATGGTCGGATCGGGCGGAAGAAGTGGCGGATCCGGAAGAGTTCGACGCACCGAGTTCGATGGTGCAACCGATCACGGCGGAGGATGACCGAGGTGAAGAAAATGGCGCGAAAGTCTTGAATCGGTGGATGAACTTCGGCGAGCTTGTGCGAGATGATTGCGGCGGCTTGGACGGCAAGAGTTAGGGCAACATGCGCGCAGCGGGGAGGCGAACCTTGGGCTAGGGTCGGCGGCGGCTTTTAAAACCTCGGGAGGCGGGCCCGAAGCGGAAAACTCGGAAGGCGGCGTGCGGCGCTGGGTCTCCGAGGCGGCTAGGGTTCCCATGCGGTGGTGCGACGTGGCCTGGCGAGGGCTGTTGGATCAAGATCCAACGGCGGGGATCGGCTAGAGCCTAGGGTTTCGGCGGGGACAACAGGCCGGGCCGGAAATGAACAGGAGCGGGCCGGAGGCAATTTCGGCCCGAAGGGATTTTTGGAAATTAAAAACGTTTTTCCAATTTAATAAATTCCATAAATTCAAATAACTCCAAATAAATTCAAATAAATAGCAAATAAATTCAGAAAAATCTCCAAAAATACAGAAAAATTCCTTGGAGCACAAGGAACCAATCAAAAACTGGAAACCTTTGATTTGATGCATATATTAATCAAATTAAATCTTCTAATTATTAGAAAATTCAATTTAAGCTTTGATTAATTCGAGAAAAATACGAATGGTTCATTTTTAATTTAAAACATACCAAAACTCAAATTTTTGGGATGTTACACTTATGCAATTGTTGAAAAAGAGGAAGAAGTTTGCATGGACGCTAGAGTGCTAAAAGAGTTTTTAGGAATTGAAGAAATATCTGATGATAGTGCTAGTGTTAGTGTTACCGGATGCTCAAAATAGTTTTGATATATATTGTGATGTTTCTAGACAAGGTCTTGAATGCGTATTGATGCAAAACGGCAAGGTAGTTGCATACGTGTCAAGGCAATTGAGGCCACATGAAGAGAATTATGCAACACAAAATCTGGAATTAGCTACCGTAGTGCGTGCTTTACAGTTGTGGCATTGTTATCTCATTGAAAAAAGATGTGAGTTATATAAAGACCATAAGAGTAGTCTAAAATATATATTCACTTAGTTGGATGTCAATATAAGGGAGAGGAGATGGTTGGAGTTGATAAAGGACTAATGTTGGAATCCACTATCATCCTGGTAAGGCTAATGTGGTAGCCGATGCTTTGAGTTGCAAGAGCCACAATGCTAATATGGTAATGTCAAATGATCAATAGGAGTTATGCATGGAATTTTATAAGTTGAAGCTGGAAGTTGTTCCACAAGGATTTCTAACTACTTTGGAATTAAAGCCCACTCTAGATGATCAGATTAGAGAAGGACAAAAGGATGATAAAAAGATTAACAGAATCAAGTCCAAGAAGGATAAAAGGCTTAGCCAAGGATTTTGCTTTGGATGACCAAGATACTATGTGATTTAAAGGTCGAATATGTGTACCAAATAAGAAGCTCAAGCAGTTGATTCTTAAGAAAGCACATGATTCAAAGTATTTGATTCATATAGGAATTGTTAAGATGTATCAAGATCTTAGAAAAGGTTTTGGTGGCCTAATATGAAGTGTGAAGTTGCTGAGCATGTTGCTCAATGAGAGGTGTGCCATAGAGTGAAAGCAATGCATTAAAGACCCATAGGTTTGTTACAGCTGTTAAAGGTTCCTCAATGGAAGTGAGAGAAAATTGGTATAGATTTTATTACCGGTTTGCCTAGGACTCAGAAAGGTTATGATTCTATAAAGGTCATCGTTGATCATTTGACTAAGATCGTTCATTTCATACTCGCTAAAACTACATATTCAGGAGATTGTTTGGTAGAGTTATATATGTCAAGGATTGTGTGTTTGCATGGTGCGCACAATAAGATACTGTCAGATAGAGGTACCCAATTTACCTCGAGATTTTGGTATAAGTTGCATGAAGCAGTGGGAACTCGCTTCAATTTTAGTACAGAGTATCCTCCATAGACGGATGGTTAGACTGAGAGAGTAAATTAGATTTTGGAGGATATGTTAAGAGCTTGTGTATTAGCTTATGCTACTTCATGGGATGTAAGTTTATCGTATACAGAGTTTAGTTATAACAACAGTTACTAGGCTAGTTTGCAAATGTCACCATTTAAAGCTTTATATGGTCATACTGTCGTACTCCGCTGAATTGGAATGAAACAAGAGAGTGTTTGGTGTTTGGGCTTGATATTCTTAAGGAAGTCGAAGAGCAGATTACTATGATTAGGGAAAGGTTGAAAGTGGCTTAGTCGAACAAAAAAGCTACGCTAACAATCATCATCGAGAGTTAAGTTTTGAGCCTGAAGATTTCGTCTATCTCAAGATTACCCTTCTTAAAGGAGTTAAAAGGTTTCATGCTAAAGGAAAGCTTGCGCCACGATATGTTGCTCCGTTTGAAATCTTAAGCCGTCAAGAAGAGGATGCATATCAATTAGAGCTACACAGTCACTAGCAGAAGTGCATGATGTGTTCCTTGTGTTATAGCTTGAGAAGTGCTTTAGAGTGCCAACAGAGCAAACAATGTTAGAAGCAATTGAGTTGCAGCAAGATCTAACCTATAAAGAACGATCGATCAAGATTTAGATGTGATGGAGTGTAAGACCAGAGTTCAATAGAGTAATCACTCAGAGAGTGAAGATACCTAGGAGCTTGAAGAGGATCTGAAGTCGAAATTTCATAACATATTCCCTAGCCGTCCCTCAATCTTAGGGTTGAGATTCTATTAAGGAGGAGGTTTGTCATATCCCAATATTTGCTTTTTTAATATAATATGTTATTTGTGCATTTTATGATTTTTCTAAATTTATTGGATTTTTTTATTTTACTTGAATTTATTTAATATTAAGTACAATAGCCTTTTCTTAAAACAATTAAAATATTGGGCAAATTAAAATAAAGTTTAACCAAAAGTATTTTGTGTGGGTTCTTAAGTGTCAAAGTATTTTCTAGAAATTTTTTGGAATTTATCTGAGATTTTTATTGATTTATTTGGACTTGTTTATTTTTTGTAATTATATTAATTTGAAAAGCTTTGAAAATCCATATGAGCAGTAGTGGATCGAAAGCCCATTGGTTCAGCCCAGGTTAGCCCGTCAGTCAACACCGGTCCAGTTTCCAGAATATCCAGTGCCATCACCGTTGGATCAAGAATGGAGAGCTGAGATTTGTTGATGAAGTTTTGGAAACCCTAATGTTTCCTCACTATAGGATCTAGATCGGACGGTTGTCATTAGTCGTGTCATTTCGGGACTTCATCCAATCCTGGCTGTTAGCCTCACGTGTGGTCTAGATTAGATTGGATCAGGGCATATCGCATCTAGTCATAAAGCCACATGAATGGTGCTCATGCATCGTTTTTGCAAAGCTGCCGCTATTTTTGAGTAGGAACTATTGATGGGGGCGGCGATCCTGATCTTTCGGTGAGATGATGATACGTCGATTTGGGGGTGTTGATGGAACCGAATTTAGGGCTTCCTACCAACAGGTCGGGAGCTTCACAATCGCAATGTCAAATCCACACAGACACAAGATCCAAACGATCAATAGTTCCTGCAAGAAATCGAGAACCCGCAAGAACAAAGTATGAAGCAATCCAAAGGTAGTATTAAAATCAAAAGAACAAGTTGAGGTTCTGTTTCTCGGCTCGGGCGGTCTAGTCGACACGCGCAAACACGAGGAGGGACGCACACGGGGTCTACCAAACACAACAAAACCTAAAAAATGAAGAACAGGGGTGAAAACCTAATATAAAGGGGTACCCACACAAGGGGGTGCGCCCAAGGGGGATGCGGCAGCCAGGAGAGGGGCGTCGGCCAAGGGGGAGGTGGAACCCTAAGAGTACATGGGCCTTGGGCCCAAAAGAAAGTTGGCGCAGCACTTGGAATTTCTATCCCGTGAGATTGTTTTGTGATTTTCCTATCACTCCAAGAGAAATTTGGCCTTTGTACTAGATCCATTAGAAAGTTTACCTCGATACCTTTCGAACGAGTATTCGAACATCGAAAACGGAGTTCGGATATGGCTGTGGCGTCCGTTTGAAGTACTGTTGCTCCTGGATGGCCGAACCGGACTCGGAGACGAATTGGGCTTGATCTTGGGCCTTCCTTGGTGCGTGGGCTATCCTCGGTGGATGTTCTTGACGTGCTGATCCAGCAAAGGTGGGTGGAAAGGCCTTGCTTCCGGATTAAGCCCTCCAGCGTAGAACGGCAGTAGCGGCGAAACAATGATGGTCGTGACGGCGTAGTGGTCGTAGGGGAAGTAGGAGCAGCGGTTGTATCCTTGGTTGGGATGTCCTCATCATCCTCCCCTTCTTGAATTGGAGTCGCTCTCGACTCCATCTCATTATCCTTCAAATTATTAGTAATAACAGAAGACAAAGCAACAGATAATGGCAATGGTTCTATACTATCCATGTTATCTTGTGAGAGAACTTTTGTAGCCAACAATACTTTACCCTTCAGCTTAAGATCAGGTTTTTGAGCAACTGGTGTAGTTTAATTGGTTGATTTACTAGCTACACTTTTAATTCCACTCTCTTCTTTTTCTCTTTGAGCTCTTTTAACATCAATATTTCTTAGTTCTGTAGGGCTCATGGGTTTCAAAATAATTTTCTTTCCCTTATACAAGAAAGTATACTCATTGGTCCTACCATGATGTGTAGCATCCATATCATAGATCCATGGTCTACCCAATAAAAGAGAGCAAGCATCCATGGGTACAACATCGCAAACAACATTATCATGATATGAACCAATTGAGATAGGTACTCGAACAGTTTTATTTACCTGAACCTTACCAGCGGAATTGAGCCATTCAATTTCATACTGTTGAGGAAGTGGATTTGTAGTCAAACCAAGCTTCTCGACCATGTCTACACTCGCAAGATTGTTGCAGCTACCTCCATCAACAACGACATGCACAGTGCGCTCATTCACCACACACCTTGTCTGAAAGATAGTATGGCGTTGATTTTGTTCATCGCATGTAGGTTGTGTGATTAAGTACACGGGTGACAACAAGAGCCGGATATTTCTCGGATGCTGCAGAAGTGATACTCTCTTCTTCTGGCTCTGCAGTGTTAGTGGAAACAAGAGCATATTCATTTTCATCAATGTCACTAGCACTAGTGTACTCACCATTTTCTCAGATTATTAGAGCACGTTGATTAGGGTAGTCTCGCATCACGTGCCCCATCCCTTTGCATCGAAAGCATTTTGTTTCCCGCGTTCGACTAGTGGAGGCAACTAAGGAAGCACTCTTGGCCAGTGCTTGAAGTGTGACTGACTTGTTTGCCTCCGGAATACGTGATGGCGTCGAAGTAGTTGGAGCAGCGGGTGTAGGTACATGTCCAGGTATGGAAGATAATGCCTTGGTATGGATCTGGACCGACTTGGATGTGGAAGAGCCTCCAATACTACCTCGCGTTGTCGATCGTTGACCCTGCACTTCCCTTTCTGCTTTCAAAGCAAGATGGTACAAATGAGTGATAGAATTGTATTCTTTATAATCAAGTATATCCTGTATCTCTCGGTTAAGCCCTCCCAAATACCTAGCCATTTTTGCATCTTCACTCTCTTCTAACCCACAGTGCAACATGCCAATTTGCAATTCCTGATAATATTCCTCAACCGTTTTATCACCTTGATTAATGTGCTGCATTTTATTCAATAAGTCGCGAGCATAGTATGTAGGAACAAATCTAGCTCTCATGACACGCTTCAACCCATCCCAAGTTGTAGGTACATCACAGTTGGCTCTACATAGTTCTTTCCAGTAAATAGATGCAAAACCAGTAAATTCACTAGTGGCAGCATGAACCCTTTTATGCTCAGAGAAGTCATAGCAAGAAAATTTTTGATCTACCGCCAACTCCCAATCTAGATAAACATCAGGATTATATGTGCCATCAAAAGGAAGCATGGTAAATTTCATTTTTGCCATAGAGTCATCACGTTCTTGTAACACCTCGGCGCCAAACGCTCCGCGAATGCTACCAAAAACCCTAAATAACGATTGACACCTCTACAAAAAAAGACTGAAACTGAATTAAATCTCTAAACTCTTAAACCGGCTTAAAACTAAGCCACCAAAATTTACAAAATTTCAGCATGACCTCTCTAGAACAGAGGACATCCACTCAGCAGACAAAAGAACAATAGCAGTTATATGATACCATTCTAGCAGGTCCTTAGTTAACCAATCACACATCCAATGGAAATTAATAAACTCCACCACATAAATTATTACAGGACAGGAACTCATTAAACATAATCGCAAACAACCCTTTACAAGAATTTTCTTGAGCTATGAATAACAGAACTATAAACCAACATGATGGAACGGTGATGATGCAAACGTGATTGTGCTACTACCCCCACCAATGCATGCCGGTTCAAGGTACCTGCAACAATACAAACAACAAGCGTGAGTCGATGACTCAGCGAAGTACATCAAAGAATAAATTCATAGTCAATCGCATTTTTCTACTTAAGAGCATAACATATAACCTGAAAACATAAATTATATCTTGCAACCAGACATGAAAATATAGGATCTGAATAATCCACCATACTTCTACAATCATGTAATGCATTATGCATGCTCACCTGTTCCACTTCATTACTAAATTACTACACATACCTCTTTAATCCTTTGGATGAGCCCACAACGCGAACCCAACTCGATACCTTTCCATTTAACTCAAAATCATCGCTAGAATGCAATGCGACATGAATGCTCTCTTTGATGCACGTACCGGTACTGCCGAGTGCCCACCCGTCAGTGTGCACCCTCACGTCCCTTCCATCCCGTGAAAGGTGCCTACTCTTACTGTCTCGCTCCCATTCACCTCGATGAATGGGACTACGAGGTAGGAGTTTCATGTTCACTATGTGTGAATACAGAGGCCCGCATCAGAATGGGTTGCCTCTTCCTTTAATGAATGCACAAAGCAATTTACATGAATGAAATGCAACCCTTCATTCATTGCCAATACTAACATAGCCATAACCACATACATAAACCTAGCCAACTTTCACATTCATAAGTTGCAAGGGATACTAGTCTAAACAAATTCAACAATAAGACATGGCCACACATTACAGTGTTTCTGTCCTGCAATTAAATCATACGGCCACCGAGGCACGTTCACCACAATACACTTGCAATCAAATACTCTATTACTTTTCAACTAATGCTACTCCAGACAGTAGTAAAATGGATGGCAACAATCTGCATAAATGAAGGTGACACACTAGTGAATAATAATGAGTTCTATAATCTTATAGCAAGCATCATGATCTTTTTATGCTAGTTTGTCAGATATTTAAGTAAACACGAAGAGAGAATGTACTTCACAACTAAATCATCTAGAGACACTTGGTTAAATAAAGACACATACATTTCAGCTTGAAAGAATTATTAAAATGGGGGCAAGATAACATCCTACTGAATCTAGGATGATACCCACCTAGCAGAATGATTATAGCTTAAATCAACCTAACCCCATTTCCATGTCTTTTATCATAAGCATTGAATGCGTAAACCACTCTCTATTTGATCATGAGAATATAGGCAGCAACCACGCATTACTCACTAAACTGAGAATACAGGACATTAATGTAGACATATAAATAGAATCACTAAAACTCTTACCATTCGATCTCAAGAAAATGCAATCTGTAAACAAATGCACTGCTCTCTGTCTAAAATACAAAAACAATAGCATTCATTCCAGTGTATGCAAAATGCTAGCTCTGAACCACCTAAGCATATACCACTCTGGATCAACACATATAGGTTCAATACTAACACAAGAGATTAGAGTTAGTAGGAATCCATATACATCAGTAAGTCAATAGCCCCAACACAAAATTCGCAATACGGGGATTCTTATTCTCACAAGCTCAACCATATATGCATATTTACCCTAATGAACAAGAGCACAGAGATTAATTTCCAAGTCACGCAATTTGTTCACAAAGGTCCAGTACTCGTCAACTCTCACAATCACAGTACACAAGAATATAAAACATGTAAGCTAAGTACCTCTAGCTTACATTCGGTTAAGGCTTAAGCTGCATCAAGCGATAACGACTATTGTCGGCCTAGTTTGGAATACAATCACTAGCAGTAATAAGCACATTTTTTGCTAATTCACAGTCACAAAAGAACCCAAAATGCCAGTATATGAAATATAATGCTAAACATATCTATGCACTACTCTCTACTTCAGCCATGCCATACATCATTATCCACTTTAGTATCCAAATACATGCACCATCACTAACATTCTTTACCAATAACAAGGAATAACTAAAGGAGGTGCTAATATATGCATTAAACTCAGTCACAACATACTACCTCAAATCTGGACAACAAGGAATGAAATATCAACTAAATAACCCTACTCAACTCCATGAAGTATGCATACGCTTTTCTGTAAATAGCGGCACATTAAATCCTCAAGCACCCAATATGATGCTCAAATATAGATGATAAGCTCCTCACACAAATCACAGAAATTGGGGCAACACAAATTGAAACATGCACATATTACTGTCTTTTGTGTTCTCAGGGTAGATGTTACCCTCACCAACACTTACACATTTCATCAAACACCTTGTCTACAACAATTCATCCACACTAGTACCTCACCTCCACTTACCACACAAAGGGAGAGGAAGGAGGGGGAGGTGCCGACTGGTGCTGCTGCTGCTTCGGCTGGAGGAGGGCGCCGGCCAGGGATGGCAGAGGGTGACGCCGGAGCAAGGAGAAGCCAGTCTTTATTCTTCTTGCCATTTGGTCTTCTTCTTTGCTTAATTTGGAGGAGGGCGCCGGCCAGGGATGGCAGATTGCGACAATGAGCAAGGAGAAGCAGTGACCTTCTTGCTGCCGGTGTTGGTGCCGCTTGCTTCTCCTCTTGATTCTCCCCATTTAAAGGAGTAGGGACAGCGGGTGGAATGTCGTGTTGGCCCAAAGCAAGACCAGCGGCACCATTGTTTGGGGCAGCACCCTGAAGAAGCTGTGCTAACTGTGCTTGAAGCTCAGTTAGTGGTGCCAATTGCGCCTGAATCGCATCAAGGGTGTCACGAGTTCGCATCTCATGCTGATGGTGCATCCTGTTGAAATGAGTGACTCAACGCCGTTCTTTGGGTGTGAGGAGGTCCCCACGTTCACTCCCACTGCCGATGTTACTCCCATGATTGCTTGGAATACCTGCCATAGTTAGTAGAGACAAAGAAACTTCACACAGATATGAATGCTCCTATGACTACTAGGTGGTATGAAGTGGCAAGCCTCACACACGCTCAAGCTTCTACCAAGTTCTTACAAGTCCTCGATGTGGCAAGCGATTGCAAATTCCGGAACCTGTGTGGTTAGAAGATGGTGGAGCTTGGACAGGCAATAATATGTGGCAAAGGAGGAACTAGTACCACTGAACCAAAGTAAGCTGAAAAGTCGTTCAAAATCAGTACAGTGTTGGTCCTAGACTAGACCGTACTAGAGACGCGAGCCTAAACACCAACGATGGCACAGGAGATGTGAGGAGAACGTCCTCAACACAAAGCAAGCAGCTAGGGATCCTCTCTTTTTTTTTGATTTTTTTTCCTTTTTTTTGTGGGAGCCCTAAAACTGAATAACAGACTCAAAAGGACTCCAAACAACAATCACCACACACACTTTTTTTTGACCAGGGGTACAAAGGTAATTAAAAGATACTCTGTCTCTCTCTCTACACTTTGATTTGTGCACCAAAATTTGACGGATTGGCAACTACAGCAAGATGGCGTGGAGAGGGCAGAGAAGTTGTTCGGCTCTGATTTACCCCTTTTTGTTAAATCAACCGAGCTCTGGAAGGCGAAGCTTGCACCGTTTGATTCAGCCGCGCTATGGAAGGAAAGGCTTGCACGGTTTAATTCAGCCAAGGTATGGAAGGAGCTGCACGAGTTATATGGCAAGAGCTGATTGATCCCTTCTTGGTTTGTTGCCTTCTTTGGTTTGACTCCTTCTCGGTTTGGATGAGAAGTTGCGCTATTTTGGAGGGGAAGGTGTATACTATTGGCAATATATGGAAAATTTTGGTGAATTTTGGATGAACACAGATTGGAATTGTGGCTACTCGATTTGATTTTGCGTGGGGGAATGGTGGGGCGTTCTGGTGGGATGCTCTAGGGTTTGCGGGATGCAAGTGACAGCACAAACAGAGACACGAAGAACACGACGCTGTGACGAAAACGTGAATAGAACTCGAAACTCTAAGGGGACTAGACTCTAAAACCAGCAAAGACACGACTATGCAACCGACAATTCAACAAACTAAGAACAAGTAGTAAAAGTTAGGGCACAAATTAGCTTGGACAGAGGGACAAATTTTTTTGTGGGGCAAATTTTCTGGACTCTATATAGAAACGAAATTGAGGGAAGATCTCACCGAGCAACCTTGAGCTCTGATACCAACTTGATGGGGGCGGCGATTCTGATCTTTTGGTGAGATGATGATACGTCGATTTGGGGGTGTTGATGGCACCGAATTTAGGGCATCCTACCAACAGGTCGGGAGCTTCACAATCGCAATGTCAAATCCACACAAATACAACATCCAAACGATCAATAGTTCCTGCAAGAAATCGAGAACCCGCAAGAACAAAGTATGAAGCAATCCGAAAGGTAGTATTGAAATCAAAAGAACAAGTTGAGGTTCTGTTTCTCGGCTCGGGCGGTCTAGTCAACACGCGCAAACACGAGGAGGGACGCACACGGGGTCTACCAAATACAACAAAACCTAAAAAATAAAGAACAGGGGTGAAAACCTAATATAAAGGGGTACCCACACAAGGGGGGCACCCAAGAGGGATGCGGCAGCCAGGAGAGGGGTGTTGGCCAAGGGGGGGTGGAACCCTAAAAGAGTATATGGGCCTTGGGCCCGAAAGAAAGGTGGCGCAGCACCTGGAATTTCTATCCCGTGAGATTATTCTATGATTTCCTGTCGCTCCAAGAGGAATTTGGCCTTGGTACCAGATCCATTGGAAAGGTTATCTCGATACCTTTCGAACGAGTATTCGAACATCAAAAACGGAGTTCGGATGTGGCTGTGGCATCCGTTTGAAGTACTGCTGCTCCTGGATGGCCGAACCGGACTCGGAGACGAATTGGGCTTGATCTTGGGCCTTCCTTAGTGCATGAGCTGTCCTCGGTGGATGTTCTTGACGTACTGGTCCAGCAAAGGTGGGTGGAAAGGCCTTGCTTCCGGATTAAGCCCTCCAGGCGTCGTAGACGAAGTAGCGGCCGAAACAGCGACGGTCGGGGACGACGTAGCGGTCGTAGGGGAAGAAGGAGCAGCGGTTGTATCCTTGGTTGGGATGTCCTCATCACACATTAACACCTATGTCGTATTCACTATTCCTCGCCATGTGGAAAGCCCTAGCTAGTGTTGCCTGAGCTGCTGCGTAGTGCTTGTGCGAGCTTATCGTTGCAAGCCGAGGTGTGCTATCATTCTTTCCTGCATTTCCGCCACCGTCGAGCCTTGCCTTGCTGCTTTTGTACCAGATTCAAAGTTGCCTCGCTGTGCCATATCGGATCTGTACTTGTTGGCTATCAGATCATCATCAGAGCATCGTTGAGTTGGTCCTCATCTCTAAGTCTGGTGGGTGTTGCGCCGCCATCTACATCAAGTTAGTTGTTGACCATTCGATTTGCGGCAAACACTCAAGATCCTGTCATGTGGTTGCCCTAGGATTAATACCTCACCAGGTACCTCATCCGTCGGATCTATCGCGGGTGGCCTCGACTGAGCCACATGTCAGCCATTAGATGTTATTGCGTGGTTGGCGCCATGTCCAATTACAAGGTGCCATGTGTTGGGTGCATTGCGTGAAGCATCGTGGACTGGGTCTACCGTGGTCCATAGCTAGTCTAGTGGATCAAGTCCATAGACCACGCCATGCATCAAGCTATGATTGGCTGGCATGGTGCTGATGTCATGCTGACATAACGCTTGTGGAAATAATTGGTTTTCTAGTACAAAAATAATTTGGGATATTATTGATTTTCTAATTTTCTGATTGTTATGATTTTAGAATCTTTCTAGAGCCCGTTCTCCCTCATACATGCTTCGATTGAGGTGATTCAAATTTTTAAAATTTTGTAAAATTGATATCTATTTAATGCTGAATTTTATTTGATCTTTAGAGTTTGTTTTCTCTCTATTTTGGTATTTATATAGCAATCTTTCTCGTTACGTGTAGACATCGAAGTACTCGTAGCATCCAAGGAAGATTTGTTGATGCAAGACCAGGGTCAACAGCTAGAAAAAGAACTTTTTTTAATGAAAATTGTGCTTTGATCATGATGAAACCAGTTTATAAAATTGCTATATTGTTTTACTTTATGCATGTTATTCTATATGTACAATTATTTCAAATTAAAATAGGATCTAGTTAATCTACCTGATCCCTACCTTGTCATTTGTATGTCCTGATTAATTATCACCCTAAATTGGTTCATTACTAGTTGGTTAATATTAAAATCAACATGGGTTGGTTAGACTGTGTTAGCATGCTTAGCCATGCCACGTACATCACATGTCTTATGAAATACCAAAAGTTAATTTTGATTAATGGAACATTATTATGAATTGGTGTGTCACGTGTTGTCACACACTGTTGCTGAGTTGTAGTGACAAGGGATGTCACATAGAGATGTTGACTTATTGATAGCATGTGATGCTTGGTAATTAACTGGGGTAGTAATCATTTATATTTGGGTAAGTGGCAAATGGCAGTGTGCCAAGGTTGGTCGAAGGGCAAAGGGTATGTAAAAGTCTTGCCCTAGTCATCTTAAGTTCTTAACCTTGCAAGCCTTTGACCTGAGTCAAACATGCAACCACATGTCTAGAATAGGATAGACCCATCTAATTATTTTGTAATATCTTAGCTTTGTTACTACCATTGTTAGTGTTAGGTTTGCCTTTTTATTAACTCACATGGTGCAATATAGGGGGTCCCAGAGTGTGGTAACATGTCTCTTCAATGTTGAATCCTTAGCAGGTAGTACTAAGTTAAGATAAAGCATTGTAAAGGCTTTGTCATGACCTCTTGGCTGATCACTAAAAAAATTGTGAAATTAGAGGCTAAAAAAGAGGATCATGTTGTGTGGGTAAAGCGCATAACCTCTGTAGGGTGTAAAATCTATTTTGAATGCCATGCTCATGGTATTGAGCAATGCTCATGAATTACAGTTAAGGCTTAGATTTTGTAAAATGAAAACTTGTTTGGAATGGTAGGTTGCCATTGGATGTTTGAAACTTGACTTAGGGCTGGATGCCATGTTTATTTGAGAAATGCTGAAAGTTATTATTTACTTGAAGGATCGAGATGGCGATCAGAGGGTGAGTGAATGATCCCAAATAAAATTTCCCCCACTCAAAATAATCCAAACAAGGCCTCAACCAAAACACTCAAAAGAAGCAAATGAAATGGAGGAAGTTCCCTGCAAAGTTGGTATGACCGGGGTTATGCTGGTAGCACTGGAGTTCGGTAGTACTAGGGTGAGGCCAATGCACCACCTTTTTTACTTTGAAGGAAGAACACAACAAGTTTGAGCAAAACTCAAGGACTTGATTTAAGACTTGCTCGTGGGGTTTTGATGATCAAGATGATCTTGAATAACCTCCACACAGAAAGAAAGAACACAAGCCCAAAACCCCTCAAACGTGATCTACAAGAATCATTCACTCAAGAACACAAGATCGATTTCTTTCAAGAAAGATGCATGGATTGTCTAAATGATTGGGATATGATCTAAAAAAAATTCATTCATCAATCATACATCCTTGGCATTAGAACCAAAAGCATTTAGAAGGAGGGGAGACAAATCCAAATTGCGTAAATGTCAATGGCAAGAATGTAAGTGCGGAATTTAAATGCTAAATTTAAGACATAATGTAAATACGTAAAGTAAATTCAAGCATAAGGAAATATATTTTTTATTTCTGGAAGGGAGGTTTACAAATCATCAAAACAAGGTGGGTAAAGCTCAAAGGAGCACCAAAAACCTCAAAACTTTATGAGGGGGAAGGCTACCCCTACTCCTCTATTTATACTACTCTTGAGTCACCCTCCACCCTTGGATGAGTTCCTTCTACCCTGAGGACCACTATCAAGGGTTAGGATTGACTCACTCACTCGTACATGGGCTAACCCAAAACCCACATACATAACGGGTTTTTGCATGCTTTTCAAAGCATACAAACTAGACCTATTACTCTATCACCAAGACTGCGATTCAACGGCCCTCCTTGATCTGAGTAGCTCCTAGGTAGCATCTCATCCATTCCTTGTCTTCTAGATTCATAGCGACTCTGTCTCCGATCATCTTTTGGTGATCCTCAACCGTCTGGGCCTCCAATGCTCCTCGCCTAGTCCCTGTTATCCTCCGCATCTCCATGATCAAAACCCGATGTCCTGCAACCATCAAAGACAACAAAAACCCATCACATAGCAATGTCTAAAAAGATATACAATAATCATCATAAAATCATCAAATATATCTACCGACGATCGGGATCGCCTGACCGCAAAAGTGAAGTGGGATGAGTTGTGTATGCGGGACCCAAAACGAGCTTCACTCACTGGAGGAATTTGATCTCCACGCTGCTGGTCGAGGGTGGAGAAAAATGAGCAAGACACAAAGAGTTATACTAGTTCGAGCCCCTGTGAAGGTAATAGCTCTACTCCAGTCCTGCCCAGGGGCAAGGGATTTACTATGCTCGAGTACAAATGTTCGCTCTCTAGCCTGGGCTCTGGTGAACTCTATGCTACGATGTCTAATGCTTTGTTGCTCAGATTGTCCTTGTGTCACCGATTCTGCTTCAAGGGATTTTATACCCCTCCCGGCCGTTACCAGAAATGGTCGGGAGAGATTCCCAGAGTAGTGCATTGTGCACATTGAGAACGTGCTACAACCGTCTCGGATCTGACGCCCACGTCCGCCTTACACTACAGGAAAACCAACATTTTTTGTCGGCCAAAAATATATTTTAAATCGGCTGAAAAAGCCGAGGATTATCTGAGATATATTCGATGGCCTAACCAGAGCCGACGATTAATAACTATATTTTCGTCGGTATCACAATAGCCGACGATTAATTACTATATTTTCGTCGGCTCTACTTCAGGCAAACGAATATACGTAAGTTAGGGCTAGGAAGTCTGCCACGGTTACTTTGTTTTCGTCGGCCCTAACTCTAGCCGACGAAAATATAAATATATTTTCGTCGGTACCCTTCTTTTGGCGATTTAAAATATGTAAGTTAGGGCTAGAAACTTAGCCACGGTTACTATGTTTTCGTCGGCCCTAACCCTAGCCGACGAAAATATATGACATTTCGGCGGCTTTAGTATGTACCGACGAAAATATTAAAGTTAGGGTTTTGGGTTTCTGACCCGAGCACTATATTTTCGTCGGTTTGAATCTTGGCCGCTGAAAATGCGACCTATATTTTCGTCGGTTCGAATCTTGGCCATCGAAAATAATCGTTTGTTCGACGGCGTAGATCTAGGCCGATGAAAACACAAGGCGTACTACACCCCGCACGGCCCCTGCTTGTTTGTCTTTTCGCAAACACACACGCCTTGCTTACCGCCCTGACCCACCCTGCCCGCCCCACCGCCCTCCGCTGCCCCGCCTTGCCGCCCCGCCAGCGCGCTTGTACTGCCCGCCATCCACCGCCCTCCGCTGCCCGTGTCTTGCCCCCGCCCGTGCCTTGCCCCCTTGCCCCGCTTCGCCATCGCCTTCGCCGCCGCCGCTTGCCCGCCGGCCGCTAGCCGTCGCGCCGCCCTGCTCCCGACCGCCCACCTCCTCGCCGACCACCTCCCTGGCCGCGCCGCCTCCCCGGCAACAATGCTGCCGCTGGTCGGCGCCACCTCCTGGCCGCCACCACCTCCGCTTTAACGATCGCCATCGGATCCGCCACGGACGCCTACCCTCGTCGCCCTCTGTCCGGCACCTCCACGACCACCACCGCCTCCGCCTAAGCACCGATAGAGCTTCAACTAACCCGATTGGGTAATTTTCTCAAAATAAATGTCATCGTTAATGTTGTTTTCTTTATTATTTATTTATTCACCGTTGGATTCTTGTCCTTCAATGCTTCTTCTACTCTTCCATGCTCTTTGGAATTTAACGTGATTTAGTACAAAGATTTGGGAAGGTTCTAGGGAAAGAGTACAAACATATGGTCAATTGGTCATGCATGTGGTGTTTAGTTTCTTTGTGACTTATGCCAAGATTTATACATTAATACCGTGTGCGGTGTTTTGTGCCTGCAAGTATTAGTATGTAAAGTGCATTTCCTTGGGTGTATTCGAGTGCACATATTGGTGAAAAATGGTCGATCTGGGTGTTAATAGAACCACCTTGGAGCTGTTCTTCATGTGCTCATTTTTGTGTATCACGGATTTGTGATGAGCATCTATATTGGCAAGTGCGATATAAATTCATAGATTTCTCTGAACTTCGAAGCCACAAATTATTAGAGACATAGTCAAAATATAATGTCGATGGAGTCGAGTCAATCGAACTTGAGAACCACAAGTGCTTGTTTCAATTAACGGGACATTTTAGTATTTTCGGTGAACTTCTCTCAGATAATTCATTTATTATACAACTAGTCCTTTGCGATAGCTGATTGAAACAAAGTCGCGTGAGTATCTTCTTCCTGTGAACACGCATACGTCTTTGAACCACTTTGTGAGGTTTCTAGCTGTGTTTACGAGCTTTAGCCAACACATATGCATGTTTCATTGCGTGGTGATGCTCCTAGCTTCTACCAATGAGGCGGGAGTAGGAGATCGGCGGCATCGATCATCTTGTCGATCGAGAGAAATTAATTAAAGAGGGAGCATGTGGGATAAGCGCCTATGAGCTAGTGCTGTGAGAACCTTATTCCTAAGACTGCCTGTGAGAACCTTATTCCTAAGATAAAGTTGGAATCTAACCCATGCCTATGAGCTAGTGCAGCTCAATTAGATAAGGGTTCCTCAAGCATGGCCCCATATAGATCATGCATTCACTTGATATTTATGTATATTGCACACTGACAGGAAATTAAACATGCAATGAATTAGTTGTTATTCGGTGGGCTATATGCTTTCTATGCATGCCTTTTTATATTGGTTTTAATTTTGACCCGACCCAATCCAATCTTCTTTTGTTCCTGGAAAGAAAAGTAAATGCATGAAGACCACCATGCATATCTCAACTTAACTTATAATTTTTGCTGGGGAAAAAAGGAACTTTCTGGATGCAACAATGAACCCCACAAATATACTTTCCATAAATTTCGATCATTCGATGTGACCTCATAATCAGGAACAAAAGCGATTCGCCTAGCTATGACGTTTAGATAAGCAGTTCCATGTATTACGGCCACTCCTTTCTTCATTTTTGTTCTGTAACACAACAGAAACAAGATAAAGATATGCACTCTCTCTTCCATATGAAGAATAAACGTTGTATATGACATCAGGCATAAAATTCAGCTACATATTAAGCCTATGCATGGTTACCATCTCATGAGCTCCATTTCTTGATTATATTGTTGAAGAGTTTGTGAACCTCATTCACTCCACAACGATTAGGCTATGAAGCTATTATTATTATTTAAATAACCTATGCAATCGATAGGAGTATTATTAGTTCACCATTTTGACAAATAACCATAGAAAAAAGTATTACTGATAAGTGGTATGCTGGTTTGTTGGGTCACCCTCTCATTAGAATCATTATCAAGATTATGTAATTATCTTCGTATTGCACTTTGGGATTAGTTTTATATACTTGCTCTTAATATTGCATTTAGTTGTATTTCTATTTAGTAGATAATTCTTGTATCATCATTTTTAATAGAGTAGCATCAATATGGGTGATAATCGAGCATGGATGTATGTCGGCCGGAGAACAACGGGGTCACATGACGAATGGGTAGAGAGGATACAAGCATTTGTGGATCATATTTTCTCTTTGAATCCACGGTGGTGTAGCGAAGTGTCCATGCAGCAAGTCAGAATCCCGCTCGTAAGCGGAAGGAGGAGATCGAATTAGACTTGTGCAGATATGGATTTATGCCCAATTACTTAACTTGGTTCGAGCATGGTGAGTCACGTTTGGGTTCTACATCTAACATAGTCCAGGATTATGATGACACAGAGGATAGATGCCGAGATATGGTGGAAGATCTTGGTCGACAGTATAGGGATGAACCGGAAGAACGACCTACTGAGGTCGAAGAATTTTATAGGCTTCTTACTGCTTCAATGAGCCTCTGCATGAGTTTACCAATGTCACCCTTCTTGCTGCAGTGACACAGTTGATGGCTATCAAATCGAAATACAATTTGTGTAAAGATTGTTACAACGATCTGGTCAAATTGATATGTGATGTTCTTCCAGAGAATCATAAGATGCCGAAAGATCTTTATCGGTCCAGAAAAATGTTGGCAGGTTTAGGGATGCAATACGAGAAGATACATGTGTGCCCCAATAAGTGTATGTTATTTTGGAAGGAGAATGTAGAACTAACACATTGTCTATATTGCAATGAGTCCCGGTATATTCAAGCAACGGATGAGGAGGGAAACACGGTAACAACAAAGTCAGCGACCAAAGTGCTCCGCTATATGCCCCTTAAACCAAGGCTACAGCGAGCTTACCTATCAAAGGATACTGTCATGCATATGAGGTGGCACAAAGAAGGCATTCGTACATACGAGGGTTCCATGGGTCATCCTTCTGATGGTGAAGCTTGGAAGACATTGGAACGGTTCGATCCAAATTTCGCCAGAGATCCTAGAAATGTTCGTATTGGGTTGGCAACGGACGGCTTCACGCCTTTCACCACAAGTGCGGCTCCGTACTCATGCTGGCCCGTGTTTGCAATACCGTATAATCTCCCTCCATCATTATGCATGAAAGATGAGTATGTGTTTCTAACACTTGTTATTCTGGGCGAGCATCCAGAAAGCATTTGGATATGTACATGCGACCATTGATTGAGGAGTTTGAAGGAGGCTGTGGGAAGGTGTTTTGACATATGACAATAATAGAAAAGAGACCTTCAACATGCGTGTGGCTTATCTTTGGTCTATCCATGATTGTCCTACGTACGACATGTTTGCGGGGTGGAGCACGCATGGTCGAATGTCTTGTCCGGTTTGCATGGGTGACACAGATGCGTTTCGTTTGAAGCATGGGGGCAAAATCTGTTTCTTTGATTGTCACCGTCATTTCCTTAATCTAAGTCACCCATTCAGGAAAGATAAAAAGGGATTTCTGAAGGATGTGGCAATTAGTAAAGGTTCGCCGAAATGTTTAACCGGGCATGAGGTTGTGGCGTGGCATAGTGAGTTGGATCTCACAAAGGATGGTAATGACGGATTCAAAGACACACATAATTGGACTCACATATCTAGCATATGGAGTCTGCCATATGCCACTTATTTAATCCTCGTGCATAATATTGATGTTATGCATCAAGAGCGAAATGTCGCAGAAAGCATCATTAGTACATGCTTCGACTTTAACGAAAAAACAAAAGACAATGTTAAGGCTCGTAGAGACTTGGCTGAAATCTGTAACCGTAACACACTTGAAGTGATGGAAGGTGGAAAGAAACCTCGTGCTCCTTACTGTCTTAAAAGGTCAGACAAAATGGAGATTCTTAGATGGATGAAAAATATAAAATTTGCAAATGGTTATCGGCAAATCTGAGGCGCCAGTGAGCATCTCAGCCGTAAACTGAATGGTCTAAAGAGTCATGATTACCACATCATCATGGAAAGGTTACTACCGGTGATGTTCAGGGGATATATGCCTGAAGAATTGTGGTTAATGTTGGCAGAGATCAATTTCTTTTGTAGGCAGTTGTGCTCTAAGATAATAAAGAAATCAACGATGAAAGAATTGGGGAAGAATATACCAGTGCTTATATGCAAACTAGAAAAGGTATTTCCACCTGGTTTCATGAACTTAATGCAGCATCTATTGATACATTTACCGTACGAAGCAGAGGTGGGTGGCCCAGTGCAATACCGTTGGATGTATCGCATAGAGCGTACCTTGAAGAAACTCAGGGCTATGGTGGGTAATAAAGCACGAGTTGAAGGCTGCATCGCTGAGGCGTACTATCTAAAAGAAATATCCTACTTCTCGAGCCATTATTTCGCGGAGCAAAATGATATTAATGCTGAAACAACGCGATACCATACCTCTTCCGAAACAAGTGAAGGCCGTCTTGATATATTCAAGTGGAATGGCAAAGCAGTCGGTGATAGTTCCCCCATGAGTTGACTCAGGAGGAGTGGAATGCAGCCATGATGTATATGTTCTTCAATATTGAGGAAATGGACAAGTATTTCGCGTAAGTACAAGTCATTTATGTGTAAATTAGTTTTGATAACTATATTGCAAATAACTCATGCAAATTGTAGGATTTTTGACAAACAAGAATGGCTATCGACCCAACGGTCTACTGAAAAACAACTAGACAATTTACGTCGCAACGGTGTACGCGGTGGCCCAAATTTCGTTACCTGGTTTCGAAGACATGTATAGATCCTATCTCAATTTAACTATAGATATAGCCATACGATAATGTTCCTAAAAAATATATGTCTCTGCAGTGCGAGAGCGATGCTAGCGCCCACGAAGATTTACGTCAATTGTCCCGTGGATTCACGACCGCAAGGAAGTTTGTGCGATATGATATCAACGGGTTTCGTTTTAAATCTTGCATCCTTTGAAGCTACCCGTCATGAAAGCAGCCACGGTGAATAGCGGGGTAGTCACTCTGGCAGAGGGTGCGGATGGGCGGCAAACCGAAATCTTGTGGTATTCTTCAAAACATTGTAGAGATCAAGTTCGAAGGACCAAAAGATTTGAGTGTCGTTTTCTTCTATTGTGATTGGTTTGACAAGGTAGGGATACGACGGAATGATAAACTTGGCTTGGTCGAAGTGAAACATGAATCACGACTTTCAGCTTTTGATGCATTTGTGCTTGCTCAAAGATGTGAAGCTAGTATATTACCTCTCGTATCCATGCACCAAGCCAAGTCTTAAACCGTGGTGGGTTGTGTATAAGGTTAATCCACGTGATCAGCTGCACATTCCTAGATCCGATGAGTATATACCAAGTGAGCTTGATGCATTCCAAGAAGGTGACACGCCAACAACGTTTGAAGTAGATGTCGGAACGTCACTTTCGATGATTTAGTTGGTGGCGTGCCCACCGAGGAAGATGGTCATGTACGGAAAGTTGGGAAGCGAAAAACGAGAATACAAGTATATATTGCATTTCTAATGTTTATATTAATTTCTATATATTGCATTTTTATGGATCTATATATTGCATTTGTTCTGATATTTCATTTGTTGTTTTTGCAGGATGAGGTCATTTTTGCACCGTTCGAGATCAAAGAAGGATGGGTCTTCATCTTCTAATACAAACAGCACTTCTTCTTCAAAAGGTGTTAGTAGCCTTTTCAAAGGAAGTTCCTCTCAACAAAGTAGAAGGCGACAATTGGAGAGTTGTATTAGAGATGTTCAGGAGGAAGCACCAGAAGTTCAAGAGGAAGCACCAGAAGTGGACGTTGATCAAGTACCGGAAGAGAATAATGAGGATGTGGCAAATGAAGGTGTAGACACACCCACGAATGAGGGTGGAGACATTGGAGCGGTCTTCAGGTTTTTCTAATGATAACTTATTTCTTTTGTGTATTTTGTCTCTCTTATTAACTTCTTACTGATGTAAAATATATAATTTTAGGTATAGAAGCGATGGCAGAGTTCCTCCACGGCAAGATAATCCACAACTCCGTGTGCAGATAAGACCAATTGGTGATAGGTTAGTAATTATTACAATTTATCTCTACTATTATAAAGCAGCAGTTGATGGTTGGTACGTTCTTCCCAGGAGTGGACCTAGAGCACCGGCCCAGCCCAAAAAGCCCACTTAAAAAATACCAACCTAACCTAAATCTGATATCCTCGGCTTCCCGCGCCTTCATTGCCCCATGCCTTCTTGCCCATCACCGCTCCTCCGCTCAATCACGCCGCCCGCCGCCTCTCCGCGCCCCCCACTGGTCCTCTCCGCCACCCCAGCGCGCAAGCTCATCCGCCCCGCCCACCCTCTCCGCCCCCTCGGGCCTCCTCCACCGCCGCACCTCTTGACATCGCCACCGTTCGCCTGCTGGTGGGGGGGGGCGGGGCGCGTCTGTGTGAGACGCGGATGAGGATGGACGAGGTGAAGGGCGGCGTCAAGGTCTTCAATACGGCGGCGACGCCGACGAGGAGGGCTGCGCGGTGTACCATCGCTCTTGGCCGGAACGAGCGAGGTATCGCCAAGCTGCTCGATTTACGAGCAAGGTTAAGATCGGAATCAGCGGTGAGTTCCTATCCGGATATACCGATTCTGCGTTTTGGTGTGGTTTATCCGAGTTTTCGTCTTGATCTGGGTGAGTTTTCGTGCTTCCATGCGTTATTTTGGGGCAGGTTTCGGAGAATCGGGAGGCTCGTGGCGAGTCACCCTCGGGCGAGGATGTCGAGCTCGTCGTCGCCAACGACCCTTCATCACCACCGACTACATGGTATGCGCTTTGATATGTGGTTTGCAATCGTTGTGATGCGTGATCCGTGGCTTGTGGGGTTTTAGGGTGGTTTCTAGCTCCGATTTGTACCACCACGTGCTTCTGTGGTTTACGAGGGGTTCTAGAGTGGTTTTGGTTCCGATTTGGTAAATTCCTTCCTTAGATCTGAGTGGTTGTCGGTTTAGTTGCCTAATTATGCTATTAGTTGATGTATATTCTGTGGTTTTCTCTGTGTGTTTTGTGTGTTAATACTTATAATTTACGTATCGCCGCTTTTGTGATGTGCGCACCTACATGTTCAAGTATGCGACACGGTGCACGGCCGGTGGAAGCACAAAGGACCTTAAGATCAAGGACTCCAAGACGCTTCTCTTGGCGAGAAGCCGGTCACCGCCTTTGGCATCGTAGTCCGATATTACCGCTTCTTTGGAAGAAATGTCTTTGAAGCTTGTCTCATTGTAGCTGCTGAAACTAACATTTGATCTTCTCGCAACTCGAAAGGAACCTGATGAGATCCCATGGGCCGAGGTCAGGTCTTTGAGTATGTCGTGGAGTCCATTGGTGTCTTCACCGACAAGGAGAAGGCTGCTTGCTCACTTGAAGGTATAATTGATACTTCCCAACCCAATTTCGTGCTTTCTAGATTTCTTTGTTACCTTTATGCTATGTTCTCGTTAAAGTATGTGCTTTGTCGAGATTTCATACAAGAAAAAAATCCTTTGTGTTTATTAATGATGTGCCATGCAAGTTGTTAGAATTATAGCGGTGTATCTTGTACTATGTACAAGTTGATAATATTTTTCTTATTTAATGTGTAAAAGCATGTCGAAGAAACACAAACACCATGGAAATCCATGATTTTAGAATAGGAAGTGCTGCAATTGGGAGAATTTAGTGCACATAAAGGTAGAATAACTTAGATAACAAAGCAGGGAGTTTCTTTTTTTGTCTCGGTTTATTTAGTAGTTTGCTACGGTAATGCCATAGTATGTCGGACTTGAATTTTTGTGGTACTTTAGTCTGTGGCTATTAGTTTTGTTTATTTTAGCACGCTTACTAAAAGTCTTTTGAGACCGCAAAATAAACAATTTTGGCGATTTAATACCATGGAGAATGAAATAAAACACATTAAAAACCTTGACTACGTTGTTTTACGTTCTACAATATCTTTTTCCTTGTGCTTTTGACGCTTGTTGTTTGACCTTCCCTTGTTTCGAAATTTAGCTATTTCGATGCAGCTTTCAACAGAGATTTTTTAGTTTTTGAAATCTTACATTGTTCTTTGAATATTTAGGGTGGTGCCAAGAAGGTGGTCATCTCTGCCCCAAGCAAAGATGCACCGATGTTTGTGGTTGGTGTCAATGGGCTGTGCTTGGGTTCGATAAAGGCTAGCCAAGTCGGCCAAACATGGCATGGTGGGTCACCGGCCGTGGCGGCATGGCACAGTTTAGGCATCGCAATCTGATGGGCCCATGCTGGCCCGCACAACATGACACCCCTCTACCGGTGATAATACTAAGAACCGCAAAACCTTGTTCCCTTTGTTTTGGATTTGTGCGGCATTGTGATGATGTGTTTGATTGTTGTGATGCCGTTCATGCTCATTGAAAGCCGGTTTAGAAATAAGAAGTGTGTACAAAATCTTAAGAGAGTTCTTATTGTACCAACAGATTGCAATGCTAATACTAAAACTTGTTTCTCATCACTGCTCGCACCACACTTCGTCTACATGTCTGCTTCAGTGCTTGGGTCTCTGCTTAATTAGAGTTGTTTGTTGAAACACCTTATGGAAAAGGATTCACATGTATGCTAAAGTTTTGTTGTCTACTTCTATGATCTGCTGATAGTAATGTGGTTTTGTTAAGTCAGATTGCAGCATATTGACTACAATAATATTGATGGATTGCGAGCTTCGTTGGCTTATTCGAGGTCTCATGTGAAACAAACATGTGTTTTCTTTCACAACTTTTTTTCTCATATTTTTATGAGAAGCTCGTGTATTGACCATGTGTTGAGTTCAGGAAAAGGTAAATTTTCATCTCAATAAAATTTGTCTAATACAAGTCATTCTTGCTTTCAGCTTGATTGAAAAGGCTTTGGAAGAATCTGAAATGATTTGAATTCTGCAATAAAGAGTTTGCTTAATCTACATTTGGAATCCATTGAAAATAATGGAGACCTCGCATGCTAACCTCCCAATGAAATAACCAATCAAGTTCGTGTGTATGCATTGAAGGTATTGTTTCAATTAGACTCTGTGATCATCTGTAAGATATTGACTATAATATTTGTTTTGTCTTTTCCTTCAACCGAGTTTGATTTATTTGGAGTTGGAAAGGCATTAGGTATGTCATTTGCTAGGTTATTAATCGTTGGCGATCTGCTTCATGACAGTGTCGCAAAGTAAAGCAAAGTTGAGGCCTTGTTCCTTATTCTCGCAAGGGTGGTGCTCATAAGAACCACCCCTCTTCTTTGTTGCTTGGCTAACACCAAATGGCCCAGCTCTTGCACCATCAGATACCGCGATTTATGGGAAGGAATTCCATGGGTGCCGATGGAGCATTCTTCGTTCTTTGATTTCGCAGACGCTTTGTGGTCCACAAATCGCTCTCTGAAAAGAAACATGGTCAAGAAAAAGGCAAAGGTGGTAAGTTGACTCCTTCGTTCTCTGGTACTTGTCGAATGACCTTGAATTCCACTACAGTGTAGAGTAGTGTGATTGAACAACTTATGTGTTGCATTAATGTATTTGAAATGATTTTTTCCTTTGATATTTAAGGCAAGTTATGCAATAATGCAACTAATGATGCAATATAAACTCGTAAGTGGTGAATTTATCGTTTGACTCTTAGTGCACTCAAGAATTATTTCCTCATTATGTAGAACTTTACCAAAATCATACTAAACTTTGAAGTATCAAATAATATTACAAATTCTGATCCTAAATATGTTTGTAACTATTGTTGAATGATAAATTACTTGCAGGAGGTAGACGTCGAGGTTCCTATGTTCCATCGAACTTCCCGTGTTATCTCAAGAGTACATGAATGACAAAAGTGTGATGTTGTGTATCAAGCTGAAGCCGAGTCATGTATTTGCTTCTTCACCTTCAAAGGTGGTTGATATTTCGTAAGAATACACAAGAACTTGTGATGACGATCATATTCCGTCATCAACCACCACAATCGATTGGTGTGCTTTAATATCGAAGAAGTTGGCTTCTCGAAAGAACATGAAACAACTTGTGATGATGATAAGACTCGACCATCTACGTAAGATGATTCATGTCCTTCTCTACCACCTTCAAGACGCCAACATCGCAGAAGAACATGCAACAACTTTTAATGACAATCGAATTCAGTCATCCGATGTTTTGAAATCAATAGAAGGTACTTTTTGTGAACAAGAAACTGAAAGTTCAATGTCTGTTACGAGCGTGGCCTTCTCGAGATGATCCCGATAATTTAGTGAAACATGCAATGTTTGGATGGTGAGATTTCCATTTAGTACGCCGGTTCCGAAATTCTTTGCACTTTAGATTTATATATAATTTGATAAAATTATGTTTCTTTAGAGTCTTTGATTTGGGGAGCTCTCATGATTTGTGTTAGCACCTAAAAAATCACATTTTTTACCTTTTCAATTATGGTGTTAATAATTCATGATCTATCTATTAACTTGTAGCCAAGATTTTCAATGACATTAGTACTTCAAATTCTCAAATTTACTTTTGGATTTGTCTACCTTTGTTTCAAGCTCCTACTTACAATTTTCAAGTCCACTTTCTTGTTTTTTCGCTTTTGCGATTCTTCATCGAAACCAAGAATTCACATTTTAAATGATGCCGATGATTCACCGGCATTGATGTTCTCAATGCTAACACCACTTTGTCGAACCGTCACCGCTTCATTTACTCACAGAATGTACAAGAAAGTGACTCGATGATCCGATGTTCTCCAAGTAGATGAAAAGAACGGTTGAATTCAATTATGTGATGGACATCTTCAACAAGTCTAATTTCAGCAATGAAATGTTTGTTTGATGAATGGTACTCGCAGAACATTACACTCTCTGCAAGAAGAGGATTGCCAACATTATGAGAAATGCTCTTGAACTCCATCAAAGTGTTCATGTCATAATTTCGATGGGTCGACACCAATCATTTTGTAGATCACAAATAATTTTGGCAATTATGTCGCATCATCCAAAGTAGTCATCATGGAAAGGAAAGCGGGTTGCTAGATTGTCATCCCTTTAAATTTTGGCTTATATTATATTGTTGTAATCGCATGATATTAATTGTAATGCGTGATATTATTTTTTGAAATATCATTTTGGCAGTGATAGATGTTTGATCTCATAGCATAATTTTTTTTATTGCTTGACTTTTAGCAATTTTGTTTTTCGTAGCAACGCACGGGCATTGAACTAGTTTAACCTTATATACATCTCTAATTGTAATTGTATACTATTTGTAGGTCATGGGATGAACCTTCTTTCACTAGGACGAACAGGGCAAGGCGGGTCAATGCCACACTTGGCTCTCTTTGTCACTACAGTTACCCTGGATTTGTTAAAATTGACGGTGTGGAACGGCCAGCTTTGAAGTGGGAGCATTATAAGATAGTAGATGCTGGTCAACAAACAGCTGCACAAACTGTGTGGAATGACTTTTGGGTAAGCCTGTTCAAATTATAGCAATGAAGTTAGTGTTTCTATTTTCTGTCCCGAAAACTAATATATTTACTTGTATTATTACAATAAGTGCAAATTCCTATTTTCCATCCAATTTGTGCAAATTCTGTTCTTTGCTATTTTCTTTCCACAACATTGAACATTCAACTAGGATTTGTAGAAGAGATTGTTTAAACCAAGATGTGATGCGGCATTTGTATTAGAGTTACTTGGTTGAGAAATAATGTGCATTTTGTCAAGTAGAAGAGTGAACCAAGTATTAGAGTAACTTGGTTGAGAACTTGAGATCCTGCGCCAGTATGATGTTTTACTTGTATTGTAGGAGAGGTATCGCTGATTGAGGGGAAGAGCAGAACTAGCGTAACATGCAAAACGCGTGTTTGAGAAGGTCGCTAAAAAGGTAGTGAAAGATATGATATCCAATGCACGCTTGCAGTAAAGGTCTCAATACTTCAAGAAGTATCGTAGTGGAAATGAATAAGAAGCTTGGTGCTTCTAAAATCTACCTTGAAGCTAATGAGTACATGCAGGTTCCGCTGAGCTGGTTAGTCATATGAAATGTGTATTTTTTTCACCTTAGAAATAGTTGCTTAATTTAGTCGCTATTTTGTAGGTTTAATTCTTATACGATGCATGGCGGGCACTTTAAAATCTTGGGCATCCGACGAGTTCAAAGCGAAGTCGAGCGACAAGAGGGTAAATCGAGAGTCGTGCCCTAGTGTTGTTCATACATATGGTGCCGATGGGCACGCGTCGTAGCTAAGCGGTGGTACGCTTATCTTTCTCGTTAATACTTTATTTGTCGTTATGTTCATTGTAGTAATCAATAACATGTTTACTGAGAAGCTCGACTTGGGAGGAGACCGAAAAGCGATCGAGACCTATGTCGCGGGGCACAAGACTTTGCAGCTAAAGGGCATCGGACAGCTTGGTTAGTCAGTAATTGATTTGTAATTGTTCCTATGATCAAAGAAATATAAAACAGAGAAGGGGCCGGACTCAATTGAGTGCGGGATTCAAAGCCTCAAAAGCATGGATATAAGTTCTGTGCGAAAACCATGCCCCTGCAAAGCAAAGCATAGTCTGGGCGCCATGCTAGTGTGTTTTGAGGTACAGGTCTAAAATTGCCTAAACATTATTGTGGCAGTCAGAATTGTGAAGTGAGGAGTGCAATTAAAATCTAAGCCTAATGTTTCAGAGAGTACCAAGACATATATAACCAATAAAAAGACCAAGACATACTTTTTTTTAAAATGTAGATAGACTGGTAGAGTACCTATTACCTAGATGAACATGGAAGGCCTAATCTGTTGGTATTAGCGGTTGCAAAAGTAAAGATGTAAGGAACTTCAATTTGTAGTTGACTAGTTATATTTCTTGATTTAACAGTTTTGATTTCGCTTGGTAGTTTGGATATTTCTCTTATCATGGTCAGCTAATTGTAGTGTGCTATCATACTCACTGGCGTAACATGATATACGAATATCATAAACTAATTAGCAATATAATATTTTGACAACCATTAATTCGTTGGTGCTTCACATTCAGAGGTTCACTCTTCATCTGTATGTATTATTCGAATTTTATGTAGTTTTTTATCAACTCGCTTTACAGATTTCAAAGATCAATATCAAGAACAAAAATTATAATATACCTTGTACGTGTCTGAAGGCATGAGTGACACTTGATCAAACCACTCCTCTGTCATCTCATTTCTTATTCTTCCCCTTTCTCATTTTCACTTTTATTCACAGCCATATCTTTCTTCACTGCCATATGTTTTTCTATCTTACTACTGCCTCAATTAAACTCCCTTTGGCTAATTTATGAGTGCAATTTATATACATGTTGTTTGTATTGACATATTAGCTATGTTCATGACTCGTATGCATCACAGGCTAAATATGGAGAGGAGATGGTTCGGACCCATGGTGAGGGCTACGACTGGAGGGCAGGAGATGTTGACGTCGGCGCCTTGTACCGGAGCGGCGGTGGCAAGAGTCATGGGAGGTTCTCCATGTTCGATGGATTCATCGATTCCTCCACGACTCGAGACTTGGCGAGGGAGTCTCGGGCCTCGTCAAGTAGTACACGTACTGCCCGAGAGGCTAAGTTGGAGGAAAGTTTGAGGAGACAAGAAACTCAGTTGCAAGATTACATGAGGCAACAACAAGAATATCAGAGGCAACAACAAGAAGCCATGTCTGCTTGGCACTCACAATTGAATGTAAGTTCATTTTCATATCGCATACAATCTGACTTTAACGCTTTCAAATTGTTTATATGCGATTATTACATAGGATTGTATGTCTACTGCTTTTGGAAGACCTATCAACCTTCCGCCCCTGCCTCAGTTTCAGACTCCACCTATTCCTCCATTTATGACCTCACCATTCATGGTACTTGCCTTCGCTCGATTTTTGTATATAGTTTTGTCAAATTGTTCGAACTAACCATTTGCTCTTATATGATGTAGGGAACAATGGCTCGACAAAGAGCTCTCGCAGGAGGCGATGGTTCGCACAATGGCACCGACTATGAATCACCTCAGGCGAATGAGTTCAATGATGTGGTTAACTTGGGTGGAGGCTCCGACGAATGAAGTTTTATGGTTATATATGTTTTTGTGACGATTTGTGATTGTATGTGTTTGATGTGGATTGTTGCATATGTTTTTGTGATGTTTGGTCATGTTATAATTGTTATTGTGATGTTTGTGTGAATTATGAATTAAATTGTTATTGTGATATTCAGTGTTTTTTGTTTGTCTGAAACGACGCTGATATTATGTGTTATTTGTTATTGTGATATTCTGTGCCAGTTGTAGTTTTCTTAACCATCTTTCTGAGGAGATTGCGGGGCTAAAGGAAATGTTCGAGGCAATGGACATAGATAATAGCGGTGCAATTACATACGATGAGCTCAGAAGGCATGAGAAAATATGATTCAACACTAAAGGATACCGAGATACACATCTTATGGAGGCGGTAAGTTGGCTGAAAATTTATTGAAATGCTTGTTTGAACTTTCTAGCTTAAGTATTTCCCTTTTTTGTTTTTAAAACTTCTATAAGTCAGCTTTAGCTTCTTAAGAGAAATTGTCCCTAAGCTTCAGCCTCATGGTTTCTAGCCCCCAACTCTTGTAGTTTTATGACCAGTAACCTCAGCTGGAATGAATTGGATGTGAATATCTATTCACACAGAACTAGTGATTTTGACTTGTATATTCCGAATTTGAGATTGAATAAACTTTTTTGGTTCACTCTATTTGTCTTGTGATCTCCCAACTCATAAGAAAACTTACATGTTTCTGCATTCTCTGCCTAAAACTTAGTTTCCTTGGAAGCATCAGCCATTTTATTTCTAATGAACATGTGCTTATATGCTAGTGAATGCCTATGAAACTTCCTTTCTATTTAGTGTCTTCGTAGTTCAGTTTACAGTTTCTCTTCCACACCGAGTGTATGTTTTGTGATTTAGGATCTTACGATAATTTCCATTTTTCCTTTCTTATTGGACTTCTTGCTTTGCGTGTCGATGTAATTGAGTCACAAAGGAATGTTTTACAAACTCATGTGCAAGACTCGCATTTATATACGTAACTAGTAACCAATTTTCACTTTATCCTGTATAACATTATTTTTTAATGGATTATTACCCTTTTGTTAATTGTATCAAAATACATGGAATGAAGTATGAGTCGATTGACTGAGTCTCATTATTTGTAATATTCAATGATATTATGAATCGAGTTTTTTTCCCTCGAATCGGTTATTTTAAATCGGCACGAAATACCGACGAAAATATGTAATCATATTTACGTCGGTTTATCAACGCCGACGAAAATATGCCAACCTATTTTCAGCGGTCTTGAGCCTAGCCGACGAACATATACAAATCTATTTTCGTCGGCTATTGCATAACCCGACGAAAATGAGCAAACATATTTTTGTCGGTTTCTAAACCGACGAAAACGCGTTAGTGCCACGCCATCCACCGCTGACGAATCACGTTTTCGTCAGCCCGGTGTAGCCGACGAAAACATGCGCATTTTCGTCTGTTTTTTTTCGCCGATTAATTTTCGTCGGTTAACCGACGAAAATACACATTTTCGTCAGTTATATCCCAATTTTCGTTGGTTTTTGGCCGACGAAAAAATTCGGTTTTCCTGTAGTGTTAACTCCGGGATTCCCGGTCTTGGTAACTGTCGAGTAAGCGCACGCCTTCAAGCCAAAGGTCGAGGTCGTGTGGGAGTTGAATCCTTACTCCCCAAGCTCGAGGTCACGCGGGGACCGCGTGGCTTAGATCGTGGTCGAAGACCCTTGCTGCTCAGCCTCGAGCTAGGGGCCCTATTGACTGTGCGTTGACCTGTCAGAGATTTCTCAGTCCCCGACAGCTAGCCCCTGAGGCTCAAGGTCGTGGTAAGTACTTGGGTCGACCTCGAGCCTCACAATATGGACAGAGGGAACGATCTTCTGGGCACTCCGAACTCAAGGTCGAGGTCAGGCAAAGACCAATGAACGGGCTTCAGCGTCGTTACACCTAGCGCCCCTTGAACTTCAAAATTCTGGTATGGACATGATCGAGCAGCGGAATCGTCTACAACGCCTCGATCCCTCCGCTCAATCCTTAACTGCACCTATCGAATCACCACCGACATGCCTTTTGAGATGCCCTAACTTCCGACTAGCAGCGATCTGGGCTTATAAGACCCGAGCCTATAGCAACTTCAGAAAATTCTCGACTCCTTCGCAACCTTCGCCTCCCAACCTTCTGCCCGGACATTTCTTCTTCTCTCGACCAAACATCCCACCACCACCATGGCCAAGCTCGGGAAGAGCACCTTGTCAGCGACGAGGATGAAGGAGCTTGAGAGTCTGGGACTACTAGACCCAGCGACGTGGCGGCTGCCGGGCGGAGAGACCGAGCCACGGCCACGGGATGACGAGCTCATCAGCACCGAGCACTACATGCTCTTCGACCTGCGAACGCCGGAGAGCGACTTCCTGGCGGTAGTTCTTGCCCAATGCGAGATCGAACTCATCAATCTGGTGCCGAACTCCGTCCTTCTTCTTTCCATCTTCTCCCACTGGTGCGAGGGGTTCCTTGGGATCCTTCCCACCCCCTCTCTCTTCTTCCGTTTGTTCTCCTTGTTTCGCACCGGGAAGGACCCCGTGGTCGGTTGTTTCTACTTCTGGTTGCGAGCAGGACTTCCTTGGTCCTTCCCCAAGATCTGCTCCCAGGACTCCCTCGGCCTATGGACCGAGCGGTGGTTCTATCTGAAGAGGGGTGAAGATGGTGCGCTGGCGTACAACAGGACCCCTATCACTGGCAAGAAGCAGACCCCGGAGGCGGACGACCTGGAGGTCGATCAGGAAGCCATTGCTTCCATCCACATCTGCGCCTCGCGTGGCCTCATGGGGCAAGCCATTGCCAACGATTTCTTGACGAGCCAGGTGTTCCCTCTACGGAAGATGGTGCACCCGTTCTTCGAGATCAAAAGCCGCGACGACCTTACCCATGAAGTGACGTCCGGTGAGTCTTCCTGCTCTGAAATTTACTCGAGTTTTGACCTTTGTGCTTCCTTACGACCTTGCCTTTCTAGTAGCACCGAAGGAGTTTTGGATCACCGCGAGGATGAATGAGATGTTTGGGAAGGCGGTGCATGATTACACCATTGACGACCCCGTTCCGAAGAATGTGCTGCGCCCAAAAGCCAAGGTAAGCCATTCCGAGCCAGGTCTCTTAGCTTATGTACGCCTAGAGCCTTCCCTGATTCCTCGATGCATTCGCAGGACACCCAAGAGTTGTCCGAAACGGCAAGGAGGATGCTGCCACTGCCCGGGGTGAGCAAGGGCAAGAAGGCGAGCAAGAGGCCACCCCCGGACGGAGTGGGTGGCAGGGACCGAAGAAGCAGCATGCCCAATGGGGCGACTGCACAATGGTGAGTTTCCATGGTCGAGCCCCCAAGCATTTTGTTCGTGCTCTTTCGCTCTCTGCCATACCCTTCTCCTCGCAGCAGCAAAGTGCTACGACCACCACCAGGACTTCGACGGAGGACCCAGAGCCACCGAGGGCTCCAAGGTCTCAAGCTCGAGGCTCCTGAGGAAGGGACATCTCTTCACCCTCGGGACGCCAAGATCCTCGCCAGCCCCCTGCGAGGCGGAGGCTACAGACTCAAGTACACCATTATCTCTTCGCTTACTGAGTCTTCCCCTCTGGCTTTAGCTTAGTAATCTTTCCTTGTCACAGACTCAGCCCTTGCCCATCCTAGCCATGGTTATTGTTTAGGGTGAGATCGAGTCCGAGGAGGAGGAAGAGGAGGCCTCTTTCAAGATAGTGCCCCGTCAACAAGCAAGGCAGGGTCGCGCCCCCGTTGGCCCACAAGGCTGGGTCGCAGCCAGCGAATTCGACCATGGAGTCGACGACCCGGTTGAGGACGAAGTCTCGACCGCGGTCAATGAGGGAGACACGGCCGACACCATGGACACCGAAGCTAGAGGCGACCCGCCTGAGGCCGCTGCAGAAGATGACGCTCGGGATGCCTCGGCCACGGCGGTAGAGGCCATCCAAGCCGTTCCTGCCAAGGCCGCCTCGACCGTTGAGGTCGGGGCTCCCCGGCCGTCGAGGCTGACCACGCTTCGGTTGGAGCAGGCGCGGAAGGTCGAGCTGAGGATCAGGCCAAGACTTCAGGAGAGGGAGCAAAAAGCGCTCCGTTTGTGGAGGACGAGGCCAACCCAACTGACGAGACCAAGCCTAGGGGTAGGTTGAGCCTCCCGGGGGAGGTGGCCCGAAGTGAGGTCGCCCCCAGTGAAGCGCCCAAAGGTCCTCGCGCATGCAACCCAGCGGCGACGGAGGATCACACTGTGCCAGAGGCGTCGGGTAGCAGGCTCGCTAAACACCCCCGCGCACACTTTGAGGTCCGGCTAAACCAGCTACGAAGATTCCTCTTGCTCTTGCCAAATTTTAGCTTGAGTTTCCTTTTCCTTTTCTGACAAAGACTTGTGCTTTTCCTTTGAATTCCACAGGCCATTGGTTTCGTCACCCAAGTGCTGCAAGGTCTTTAGACGCACTCCGATGCGCTGAAGATCTTCCTCGACCTGGTGGAAGAGCGGGAGGCGCAGCGTTTCCAGCTCATAGAAACCCTGGGAATCGAGCAAGAGGAGGCGGAACGCAAGGCAGCAACCCGCTCCAACGAGCTTGCTGGTCTTTGCCAGGCGATGAAGGCACTCGAGGCCTCCCACGCGTCCGAGCTTAAGCGAGCCATTGCCACCGAGTGTGACCACGCATACAAAGCCATGGAGGAGGAGCGCGCACGGTCGGCCAGAGCGCTTGAAGTCGAACAAGCCAAGGCTGAGGAGATGGCGAAGGCAGCTACGGACCAAGCGGCCATCTCGACGAAGGCCTCCCCCGAGCTCGAGGCCAAAGTCATCGAGCTCGAGGAGAAGCTGGGGCGGGTGATCAAAACGAGAAAGAGCGCCTGCCCAGCTCCAGGACGAACAAAGCCGTTCCGCCAATGTTGCCGAAGAAGCCCTTCATCTCCAAGGTGATTTGTCGGCCTTAAGGGCTAAGGTCGCTGACCTCGAGCAAGAGAAGCTTGCTCGTGACATGGCCGACCTGTAGATAGGGTTAGACCTAGCAGCTTGTAAACAGAAGGTTGTAAGATAGAGTTTAATGAAACAAGGTTATTTGGACGAAACAAGCTTGTGTCACTGTTTTGCTCTTCTTATATAAGAATTTTTGTCGTGTACTTAGCCTTTTTTCGAGGTTGTTTATCCTTGTCCAGCCCCCATTGGGACCAAGGTCGAGCAACGCCGGCCTTGGGTGCAAGTTTAGAAACCTGCAAAGACCACGACCTGTGAGATCGAGAAGAAACTCACAGGGAGCACAACATAGGTGTACGAGGAAAGACTTAGTCTCGAAAGTGTTAGGGTATTTTCTAGATCAGCCTCTTGAATCCCGACCATGATTTGCGCCTTGCTCGTTGGTCCCATCAGTGGGCTTGGTTCGAACCCTGGCATTGGGGGAGCTGGGATGCGAAGAGATTCAGCTTACAAGTAGCTCGACCACTAGGGGTGAATTTTAAGCTCGCAACATTCGGGCCAAGAGCAAGTGCGTTTGATCGCAGGTTGGATTCAAAGAAGTCCTGAACCCAAGTCAGCACGAAGTAGGGAATGAAGAAAGGACGTAATGGCCAACTTAACAATTGAATAACAGTTTATTGAAATTTGAGGTAAAGGCATTACACATAGAATTTTTGAAGCTAGTCAATGTTCCACGAGCTAGAGAGCTCTCTGCCATCGGACATCGCTAGCCGGTAAGCCCCCGCGTGATCTGTTGAAACAACTCTATAGGGGCCCTCCCACTACGGGGATAACTTGTTGGTGTTGGACGAGCCCTAAATTCGTCTTAGGGCTAGGTCCCCAACAAGGAGCTCCCTAGGTCGTACCGATCGAGACGCATATCTGCAAAGAGCTTGCAGGTAGTGCGCTGATCGTAGCAGTGCACGGCATCTTACTTCTTCCGCTAGGGTAAGGTCAAGAGACCGTTCTTGCTCGAAGTCGACCTGGTCGACCAAGCTAAACATAGCAGAGCCCAGCATGACCTCTAGAGGCAGGACGATTTCAGTACCGAATACAAGCTGGAAGGGTGTGGACCCTGTTGCTCGACTAACTGTGGTACAAATAGACCTTAAGACGGTGGGGAGTTCGTCCACCCAGGCCTGGCCGCGTCGTTCGAGCTCATTTGATACTCGTTTCTTGATGCCTTGAACAATCTGTCCGTTGGCACGTTCCACTGCTCCATCGCTTTGCAGATGGGCCACCGAAGCATAGCACACTTTGGTGCTGATGTCTTTGCAATATTCCTGGAACAGTTCACTGGTAAATTGTGTTCCATTGTTGGTGATAATTCTGCATGGAACCCCATATCTGGTGACCACGAACAAGCGGAAAAACTTGACTGCCGCACGAGCCGTGATGGTCGAAACGGGCTCAGCTTCAATCCACTTGGTGAAGGTATCAATAGCGACGAACAAGAACTTCTTCTCCCAACCACCTGCGGGAAGGGGCCGAGGACATCTAGCCCCCAGGTCGAGAAGGGCCAAGCGAGTGGAATGGTCTGGAGTGCATAGGCAGGTTGGTGCGATTTTCGAGCATGGAATTGGCAGGCCCAACAGGCACGGATGATGTTGCGAGCATTCTAGAGCGCCGTTGGCCAATAGAACCCAATGCAGAAAGCCTTCCCAACCATTGTCCTAAAGGAAGAATGCACCCCACAAAGACCTGAAGGAATGTCGTTTAACAGGTACTTACCCTCCTCCGTGGTAACACACTTCGTCAGGACCACATAAACATTCCGACGGTAAAGTTTTCCATCCACGAGCTTGTATGAGCTTGGCCGGCGCTTGATCCTGCTCCTCTCAGCGGGGTCAGACGGAAGCTCTCCCTGTGCCAGAAAGTTGAGGATTGGCTCAGCCCATGAGGGAATACCTTCGATGAGAGCGATCGAGGCCCCTGGTCGGAAATTGAAGGCGACGCCAGGGTCTCTAGGATGACATCCGGGGGAATTTCATCATCGGACGACCCGAGCTTGGAGAGGAAATCTGCGTTGGAGTTGCCCGTCCTTGGCATATGTGTGATTTCCAGGTTTTGGAACCACTTCTCCATCTTGTGCGCTTCAGTGAGGTATTTGGCGATGAAATCTTCTAAGCATTGATAGCCTCTGTTGAACTGGTTGATGACGAGCTGGGAATCGCCCTTGACGATCAACCGGTGCACACCCAGCGTGTGGGGAACCGTCCCCGGGACTCCACTGATTCACCCAATTGCACGGTACATCTCAAGTGAATCAAGGGAATCTCGGGCGTTCCACGATTATACCCGTGTTGGTCCCAGGATAGTTCGCCAACACGAGCATTCTCATTCAACAGTTGACATCACAACACATACACAATTATCGGAAGCATAAACGTTATTACATTCCAAAAGTAGGACTGATGTCCATAACGACATATTTAGAGTTATTACACCAAGTAGCAGCGAAAATCATAAGATAAACAACAAAAGGGCCAGCATGGCATGCCCCCAAACCCTCAGGTAACCAACTGGGGCAAGAACGGCGACTAAACGTTAGAATTGTCGAAATCTGCCCGGTAAAAGTCCCCGGGCAGTGCCTCATCCTCACCTGCAGCAAGTGGACAATCCGATTGAGTATAAAGAGTGTACTTGCACAATAATATACATTGCATGTTGGTTTCTAGCTACATGTGGTTGCTACATCAAAGGAAGGCAAAATGGCAATTTTAGCATAAAGCAATATTTGGAGTAAATCGTAAACAAGTATAGATTGAAAAGAATTGCATTTCGTAAACATTTGCAAAATCTAATACATAATATAACGTCATTATAATCACATTCATATCATGCCTTCAAGCATTCTCCGAACCGTGAGTTCCATCGCTCATGTTCGACTACACACACAAGTACTCCAATACTTGCGTCTTTTTCCCACTCCCATCCCATTCCTACCAAGTCCTTAATACTCGCCTAGTGACTGACAGTTCAAGTGATCGTCCTTAACCATGGACGCGGCTATTCGAATAATTTAAACTCTGCAGAGGTACAACTTTACCCACACGACACGTCACACTCGTAAGCCAAGTTATTAACACATTTCCTTTGATGTGTTGGCCGGGGTGAACGTGACAAACCATTTTCCAGTATGCATGGTAGTGTATCTAAACCATCCGGATGACTGTGACCCTTGATCCCGCGTGCCTAGTGCCCGGTGTGTGTGGATCAAGGAGTACACCCGTTGTTGGACATCCCCAACTCAACAAAGTTTGAGGGACTCCGAGGACATTCCTTGGCGCTCCACTAAGCCCAAGGAATTCCGGCGGTCATTCCTTGACGCTCCATTAAGCTCAAGGAATTCCGAGTGCACATGGTTTACATAACCTAGTCATACATAAGTACTTGGTTACGCCGGTCCCATAAACGGCATGTGGTTCGCACGATAGTTACTCAAAGGGACGTCACCAGGATTCCATCCTTACGGTCCTTAACCAACATCTCTACTCATGAACCAACATTTGAAACCATCATCATCATAATAATTCTCAATCATTGCGACCAATGGACTAAGTCCATCTATCGCGGTTTCTAACGATGTTCTAAGCATGGCTAAACATTTCGCACAAACCCATATACAATAACAATAAACCAACCACCTAGGGCGACAATGGAATATGGAAAGAACATGATAAGGGGATAACATCACAATGTGGTAATAGCTAAAATTTCTACCCAATCATAATTGTAGTTGAAAGTAAACATGTAATTGATAAAATAATTCTAAAAATGTAAATTTCAAATAGTAGAAGCAATCGTGGTCAAGGAGTAAGGTAGTGCCTTACTGCTCGTTCTTGACTTCGAAAGCGTAGTCGTACTCGGGAGTGCCTTCCGAAGCGTCAACACCTAACGAGAAAATCCAAATCCATAAACACAAAATCAAGAATTCAAATGGTGCACATGATTGAAAGATGCATGAAATGCTCATGATGTGTAGTAATAATGGTAATATGAAAATACTAATTGAGTTTTGCGTAAAAAGGTCGAATATTAGGGCATTTTATTGAATCATATCCGGAGTATCCGGACTTTTAACTCCGGAGTGTCCGGGTTGACCCTCTCGGTCTCACGAATTCTGCCCTATCCGGAGTATCCGGATGAAATCCCCAGAGTGTCCGGATAAAATCCCTGGAGTATCCGGATGAAATCCCCGGAGTGTCCGGGTTGAGCGGTCTGTTTCAAAAACTGTTACTAGGGTTTAAAAGGGATGGACTAGGGTAGAATCTTACCACTACAAGGTTGTTTTTGCACTTGGTGAAGGTTGGTTTCGGCGAGCGAATGACAAAAGGTGTCGCAATGCCGGTTCTCGCGGTTCGCCTTGTTGGACAGCACTCCCAAATGCTTCAAATTTCGAATTAAACCTCAAATCTCCCTAAAACTCAAGCTCTACTAGTTTAAACAATGTCAATAACTCATCACACACATGGGTAGACCTCCACATGGTCTTTCATTACTATTATTTATTTTGTAGTCTTTTCAATCTATTTACTGCATTCTTTACAAAAGTTGTTTACTACAAACTAACCATGATAGCCATTCCTTTGGAACAAGGCTTGTAAATAATTATGTTAGAATTGCATTCTATGCAAAACTTATTAAGTGCTTTAAGTACTCACCCTTGTCAACAACAACATCACTAGTTGAGGAGTCTAAACCTATTCTGGAGGAGTACCAGGAGGATGCAAATATTTAGGGTGTGAACCTTGTCAGTTGTCTGTGGTAAATTGAAGGGTCATTTACATTTGTATTCCATTGCAATGTCTTAGTTTAATATTCTTAGTCTAGCCCTACATGGCTTAATCATGTAAATTAACCATAAGGTCATACAATCAGTTATATTTAATATTTTGAGTCTTTATTTATATTTTCATTGTGTATGATTGTGATATCGATGTTGAGCCTATGTGCACTAGCGTGATTCCAGACTAGTGCAATACACACAAAGGGTTCAGATTTGCATATTCGGGTCCCGACAGAAAGCAAAGTTGGCAGAGCCCATAGAGCTCAATCAAATACTTTCAACACCCCTTGTCCCAACTTCAGATACTCTTTCTATGCAGAAAGCAAAGTTGACAAAGGCCACAGAGCCCCCTCGTGATTCTAAGGGGTACATACATGGAAAGCACCTTGTGCCTAACAACAAATTGAATGTTCTAGACATCTGCACTTGCTTACTCCATGGATGTTACATTGATAAGGTGAATGAGGCCAAGCCTTATGTCTGTTTCAATGTGAGGTATCGACGGAGACATTTCTACCACCAGGAGCATGGGCATATAGGATTTTCTAATATATTTTTTAACAATTGACACGAGTTACGACATAATGAGGCAGCGAGTTATGATAGGTCAACACCTAACCATGATTGTTTTTGCGACCATGGCTAGTCTTCATTTAGAGTTCCTAGTCAACAATATCAAGTAGGCATTGCAGGTTGAGGTGAAAAAGGACTTCATTTTCTTCCCGTACCACAAGGAGTAAGTACTACTCTAATGACTTTACCCTTCAATTACTTGTATGTAGTTAAACCTAATATGAACTTATTTTCTTGCACTGCAAACCATTTAATCAGCAACCATTGGGTTCTACACTTGGTCACTTTGAGTGAAAACAAACTCTATACTTTTAACTCGCTCGAGAAGAGACCAATGGCCTACATGATCAGCTTGTTTTGTAGAAATAAGTACATTCCTCTAACCTAACACTTTCTATATTTAATTATGTTTATTTTTTTTGCCTCAATAGCATCTCTCCAATGTATGTAGGGCTTTCTTGTCATATGTTGTTGAAGGAGGGCAACACAATGACAAACGAGGCAATCAGCTGGGGTGGAATAACTTCAAGGTACAAGTGCCTAGCATAGGATTTTTTTTGACATCTATTATTTGCCTCCTAATTTGACTTTTATTTATCTACAGAGTCACCAACAGGGGTGTGATGGCTTGTGCGACTTTTACGTCATGCATCACATGTTGATCCTAGTCGGTGGCGCACACCTTTTCTCTAATGTATATCTACATGCATAATACACTCAGCCTTTTACAGATAAATTTTGACATAAATTAGTGCACTACTTTCTATTTTGAAAAACCTCAATATACCCCTCAAGAGCCTAGAGAACAAAGATCTCAATAAATTATGAGACCACATATGCTAGTGGTACTAAATAGAAATTATAGCGGAGGATGGTAGGTTTAGAGACCTGACAAACTCCTACTAGTCCATATGTAAATAACATTATATCATGTGAGTGTGATATGTGTACTATAAATATGATATGCTTATGTTGTGAATGTCATGTGGTATGTAAACAATATTATGTAGTGTGAATGTTATGTGATACTCCCTCCATTGATAAATATAAGGCCTATAATTTACATGATCTTGTTTAAAAATATAAGGCGTGCAAGTAGGTTTAATGAGCCTTTCCACCTATACCCCTATTTATTCTCTCTCAACCATATGCATTTATTCATTACCACATATATAAAGTATCATCTCTCATCATGTTTTTTCTCAAATTTACCACAACCGTAATCCTCGTGCAAAGTCAAAATATGCCTTATATTTATCAACGGGGGGAGTATTGTGTTAGATATTGTGAATGTGATATGTGTACTATATTCTGGGGCTATTTTCTTAGCTAGAATCAATTTTTATGACTGTGCTCATCACAATCAGTTCTGATATAGAACTGATCGTGATGACCTGGCTCATCACAATCGTTTCTGATATAGAACTGATCGTGATGACCACCATCATCCCGGTCGGTTCTAGCCTAGAACCGATTGTGATGTGCCACCATCACAATTGTTTCTAAGATCAAAACTGATTGTGATGACCATTTATCACTATCAGATGAAAATGACTATGATAGCGCCTAGTCATCACTATTTGATGACTTTGTATCACCATCAAAATAGATTATGATGATGAAAAAGAACCAATTGGGATGTACATTCCTGTATTAGTGGATCTAGAGTTGGTAGTCAAAGTTCGTGCTCTCGAAATCTAGTGTCATTATCTTGTTGGTAACCAGTGTGATATATACACCGATCATAAGAGCTTAAAGTATATCTTTACTCAGCCAGATCTGAATTTAAGACAAAGAAGATGGCTTGAGCTAATCAAAGATTATGATCTTGGCATCCATTACCACCTATGTAACACCAATGTCATAGGAGACGCTCGTAGCTGAAAGATTTATCGCATCCTCATCTAAAATCACACTAGTCAACCAAAGTTACAAAAAGAATTCCAAAAGCTTAATTGACCCTCAAAGCCCAAATAAAAGCCGTTCAACTCAAGGATGAGGCCATTGTCGAAATTTGAAGCAAGTTGAAGGAAGGCATTAATTCTAAGTTCGTTGAAACCTTGGATGAAGTGATCATGCGTGGAATCAAATCTACAAGTGATCCTAAACTCATAGAGTTGATCCTAAACGAAGCTCATGAATCACCTCTCTCCATACAACTCAAAAGTACAAAAATGTACCAAGATCTCCGGAAGGAATATTGGTGGCTTGTAAAAATGTCATTGCTGCATATGTTGCTAACAACAATGTGTGCCAGTGAGTCAAGGATGAACATCAATACTCAGCCAGACTCCTTGAACCACTGCAAAATCTCGAGTGGAAATGGGATGGCATTGGTATGGATTTCATTACTGGTCTGCCCAAGATTCAAAAGGGAAATGATTCCATATGAGTCATCATTGATCAGTTGACTAAAGTAGCTCACTTTATACGGTCAAAACTACATATCAAGGAAATAAACTTATCGATCTATACATGGATAACAATGTGCTATGCATGGTGTTCCCAAAACCATAGTTTCTAATCAAGGCTCCAAATTCACTTCTTGTTTCTAGGAAAGCTTACACAGTCTTTTAGGAACCAAGCTGAACTTCAGTACATTTTACCATCCTCAAACAAATTGGCAAACCGAAAGGACAAATCAAATATTAGAAGACATGTTAAGATCTTGTGTGTTATGATATGGCACCAATTGGGAGAAATGGTTGGCATTCGTCGAATTCTCCTACAACAACAGTTTTCAAGCAAGTCTACAAATGTCTCCATTTGATGTACATTATGAGAGAAAGTGCTGAACTCCTCTCTTTTGGTCAGAGGTGAGAGGAAGACAATTCTTTGGTCTGGAACTCATCCAATAACCTCAAGAACATGTGGATGTGATAAGCAGCTAACTAAAAGAAGCTCAATCTTGTTGAAAGAGCTATGCTGAGAATTATTGACGTCAGCTATGTTTTGAAGTTGGTGACCGCATACATCTAAAAGTCTCGTCACTTCGTGGTTTCTATCACCTCCTTTGAGGAAAATTAGCTCCTCAATATATTGGTCTATAGTATCCTTGAAAAGAAAGATGAGATGGTATACGGTTGAAATTGCCACCTCAGATATTTGACATCCATGATGTATTTCACATATCCCAATTCAAGAAATGTCTCCGTGTCCCTTTAGAGCTGACCCATTTACAAGAGATCGATTTGCCACCTCAGATATTTGACATCCATGATGTATTTCACATATCCCAATTCAAGAAATGTCTTTGTGTCCCTTTAGAGCTCACCCATTTACAAGAGATCCATTTATTGAGAACATCCAATCTGAATCATAGAAGAAGCCGAACGTTATACTCAAAATCATTCCCACAAGATGTTAAAGATTCAGTGGAGTAACCACACTAAGGACGAGGCAACATGGGAATAGAAGATAACCATAGGACAGAATTCCCTGATTTTTTTCAGACCCCGCAAAATCTCAGAGAAAAGATTTTCGTAAGGGTGTGGATTTGTAACATCCTAAAGAATGAAAAATAAATAAAATGTGAAATTTAGTTGGAATTATGATTTTTATTTAGAATTTCCATCTTTTCCTTGTTTTCTTGAATTTTTGTTTTTTAAGAAAAGCTTTAATTATTTAATCTTTGATTTGCAAATTTTGAAATTCAAAATCACATAAAGGTAAAATCTGGAGAAAATTCAATTAAATCTTAATCCACCTTTAGAATGTTCCCAAAAGGTCCCAAGGCAGTTTAAAGCATTTAGTGCCTCAAGAAAAAAGCAACATTTAATAGTAAGGAATCGGGACACTATTAGATTTTTTGTAAAACTATAAGAGCATGATCATCCTCTGAAATTTTAATGGTAACCTTCAAAGCACTAAAGGATGTTACAAAATTTTTTAAAAAACTATTAAACTAAATTTGGTACTTCTAGAAAATAAAAAATAGTGGCAATTTAAAATCAGCAATAACATTGTCAGAATTTTATAAAAATGTACATCGTTGATCGTCATTTGAAAATTTTATGGTGTCATATATATACTAATAGGATCACATAGAAAAAAATTAAATTAATTTAACCAAATTTAAAAACCTCAAAAAAATTAAAAATAGAAAATACATAATTGATACAGTGACCTTGTCAGAATTTTGTAAAATTATAAAAGTGTGATCATGATCTGGAATTTGTATGGGAGGATAAGGACTACCTTAGGACCATTCAAAAAGGTTTCAAAGATTTTTGACTAAGTTTGCAGCTCAATTAAATCTGGAAACCCCAATCTATCCACAAAAGAGAATTCCAATGACCTCCGTTAATCTCACTACCATGTGGGACCCAACCCTATCCTGGCCCACTTGACAGCATCATCTGACCCTAGCTCGATGCATTGCCCTCTCCTCATCTAGACAGTGTCTCACCCTTGCCCAAACCTTGCCGCAGTAAGCGAAATTCTGCAAATTGCTGCCATGGCAAGAGCTTCACCACCATGACTTATTTGTGAGCAAGACTGCAGCGCCGAGCTTACCCTGTGTTTCCACCTGGCAATGGCTGACTAACCTATGCCTTGCCTCTAGCCTTCTCCACCATAGCTACCTCCTTTCCCTCACCGTCCCGTCAGTCAAATCAACCTCGCCCAAGCTTCTCAGCGCCAAGCCCAACCATAGCATAACCACAAAGGTAGTCCATACCCTACCCATATAATGACAAATGTAGTCCATACCCTACCATGGCTAAGTCCCATGCTCTACACCGCCTTAGCAATGGAAAACCCAGAATTCCCAGGGCGCCAACCTTATATCCACCTCTGTTGAAATTGCGACGCCATGCCAACCTTGCTCCCCCTTTGCCTACTTAAGACACCAAGGCGATCTCGTAACTCCCCACACTTCCCTAGAGCTCCACTGCCCTACCATTGCCGCCAAAGCACCAAAGGACCAGCTCCCACTCAAAATATGCCATAAGGGCTCATAACTCAAAGCTGTCCTCTCAAAGCCACAAACCTAGGGCTGTCCAAATGCTTGGTGAAAATATCATCAATCTGGTGGTCACTCTCCACAAATTAGAGAACTATGTCACTCTTCTCCACATGGTCTCTAAGGAAGTGATATTTTATATCTATATGCTTGGTCCTGAAGTGCAATATGAATGGTAGAAGTGTTATCATAGAATAGTGGAATACTACCTATGGCTAGCCCAAAGTCCCACAAGGTCGATCTAATCCTAGCCATCTCAACCAAATTTCTGTTCTTCCTTTCCACTATGCCATTTTATTGAGGGATGTATGGAGAGGAGAATTGATGCTCAAAGCCTGACTTGATGTGAGTTTGGTGTCCCGATCTTTTGATGAGAGCGATAACTTCGAATTGGTGGAATTGATTTTAACGACCCGACTACAACGTATGACAACGATGCACCTTAGCAATCGCTAAACCAACTTCAGAGGGTTATTGATCTTGCCGTTGGCATGATCAACCCGAACACGAGGTTCAATGTAGTATCCAAGAATTTATTTGATTTGTTTCTGGGCTTTTGGTTGTCGGTGTTGGCTCTTGTGGGAGAGAAATTTCTTTTAGTCACTTCACTAGCCCCATCTGGCCTCACAAAAGCCTCAGCCGATTGGCTTTTCTTTTCCCAGTTAAGTGGCTTGTGGCGCCTCTTTTTTTTGGCTTGGAGGCTTGGAGCCCTTGGAATCTCCTCCCAGCAGTGTGGCTTGTTCCAGCCAGCCCCACTTGCTCTCCCACCAAAATGAACTGGCTGTCTTCTCCTGCCTTCTCCCTTGGCGATTTCTTCCAGGAGCCTCCTCCTCCTCTCTGGGCAGCACCAGCAAGCTCCTAGGCGCCTCCTCCTCCATGGCAGCAGCAGTACCTCACTCTTCTCCTTGGCAGTTCATCTCCCCCAACCGAGTTCTTCCTCCTCCCTTGCTGTTTTGAAGCAAGAGGCCAAGGTAAAGTTTTGGGGATTCTTGTGTGGGAGGGTGTGGGACTGTTAGGAGTGTTGTTAGGATTGTGTTTGCTGCTGATTTGCTTTGTTTGGTGATGGATTTGAGGAAGAACCCTAGAGCTATGCAGGTTGCTGTTTTCGTCCAGATTTTCGTCCTCTGTTAGGGCTTTGATTCGAGGGTCTTAGGTGCGTTTTCTGGATTTAAAATTGCTTAGAAAGTTTTATATAATCCTTTCCCCTTTAATTTGAGACCAAGAACACTCAATTCCATCCATCCATTCGAAAGTTATGGCTAGTTTAGTGCAGACTGCTCTGTGTTGGATTTCAGTGATAGATGTAATGTTCATCAGCTATTTTGGGCTAGTTGCTGGCCGAATTAGACTTTGTGTTTGCCTAGAGAAAGTTGGGTAATTTCCTGTAGATTAGTAAAATGTATTCATTTGCTCGATTTGGATTCTAGAATCAAAAGTTATGTTGAATTGAATTTGCTGTCCAGAACAGGAATTATGCAGAAAAGTTCAGAGATTGGACTGAACTTCAGAGTGTAGTTTGATGACTTAAAATTCAGATTCTGAACTAATGGCTGTGGGGAAATCATAGGTTATCCTCTTATGGTCATGTAGATCTCAAGAACATAATTTTTCATCTAGCCAATTGAAAGATATGCTATTTTGTAGTGCTTGCTGTCCAGAAATCTGTCTTTCTGGATATTCAGAATTTGGGGTTGAAATTCAAAGTTTCGGGCTGTTTTGGAGAAGTGAGTAGAAGTGTTATTTGTTTTTGTTGTGAACTTTAATAACCTATGCAAATGAGTATGCAAATGCTATTTGTTTTCAGGTGGAGTAGCTTCGGGTGTGGCCTCTTCCTCACGCCACCCCCCTCCTCGCGGTTAAGGCAAGTGTATCAATAGTATGATTGCTAGGATGACGATTCCTTGCTAACCTTTATACCAATGTTTATGTGAGTCATAATGGTAAGTGGTGAATATGTTAAGGTTGAAGGGAATTGTTAAATGATTATGATGTGCTACTCTGCTTTATTCTTGAATTTGATTAGACTAATAAGAATGGTAATTCAGGGATGAAAGAAGTGATTGATGCTTATGTAATTGGTAATGATTAAGTATAACCAATGAGCATAGTTAAGTTATACAATGAGTATGCTTATAATTACGAGGTTGCTTATGATGAGGCAACTGTCAGTGTGTATGTTTATGTTTTTGAAGATGATTAGGATGATGATAATGGTGACCATGTAGATATGAGCGTCGAGAATATGAATATGAGTGTTGAGAATATGAATATGAAGGTTGAGAATGTGATTATGAGTGTTGAGAATAAGAATATGGAAGTTGATAATTTGGATATGATGTTGAGGATGGTAATTTATGGATGTGAGAAATAGCTGATGTTTATGTATTTGGCTATGGCTATGCAAATGTGAGAAATGAATGTAGTTTGCAAATTTGTTTGCGTTAATTGCATTTGTGCATTCATGATGGAAGAGGCGACCCATTCTGATGTGGGCCTCTGTGCTCACATGTAGTGAGCACGAAAGTCCTACCTCGTAGTCCCGTACACGTGGTTGTATGGGAGCGAGTCAGTAAGAGTAGGCACCCTCCACCATGGGATGGAAGGGGAATGAGAGGGTGCACACCGACGGGTGTGCACTCGGCAATACCGGTATGTGCTAAAGAAGAGATGAGACATGCATAATGCATCATGTACCATGAGATATTATGTGAATGAAAGCATGGTTGCATGCATCATTTAGCATTTCATTGCCTTGCTTTGAATTTGTTAATTGTTGATTTATGTGAATGAAAGCATGGTTGCGTTGCATCATTTAGCATTTCATTGCCCTGCATTGAATTTGTTAATTATTGATTTATGTGAATGAAAGCATGGTTGCATTGCATTATTTAGCATTTCATTGCCCTGCATTGAAATTGTTAATTTTTGATTTATGTGAATGAAAACATGGTTGCGTTGCATCATTTAGCATTTCATTGCCCTGCATTGAAATTGTAAATTGTTGATTTTGGGATTGGAAGTGGCAGATTGAGGATTGAGTCGTGGACTCATCCAAAAGTGATTATCGAGGCATGGGTAATGTCTCCTTACGTTTTCTTTTGAGTTGAGTTGGTTGTGGTAAGTGGAGGTAGGTACTGCTTCTTGTACTTGATGATTTCATTTAAGTATTGGCTATTATAAATTCTAAAGTAAATGTAATCCAATTGGATGTATTACGTTTATTTATTGTTGCACTTTGCTGAGTCTTAGACTCACGCTTGTTTGCTTCCTGTTTTAGGTACCTTGAAGCTGATTCGTCCGGTTGGGAGTAGTATCACATGCACACCTTCGGTCTCCACCATCTAGTTAACCGAGTCATTATGTATAGATGTAACTAATGTGGTTGTATCGTGTTATTCGTCGTGATGAAATTTGTTAACTTCTATTGGATGTGTGATTGGTTAACTAAGGACCTGCTAGAATGATATTATAAGCTTCGCATTTTACATCACGAGTAGATGTGCTACTTTCTAGAGAGGTCATGCCGAAATTTTGTAAATTTCGGTGGCTTAGTTTCTAAGTTGGTCTTAAGAGTTCAGAGGGTTGGTAGCATCCGTGGCGCATGTGGGCTCCGGGGTGTTACATTCAATTCCTGCAAGCAACTGAAGAACAAGCAAGAACAATAGTAAAAGCAATATGAAATTATGAATATGAATGAAGGCCAAAACAGTGTGGGGTTCTATTAAAGATCTTGACAAGGTGGCTGTCCAGCACAACTTGAAGACGTAAAGTTTGTACTAATCAAACAAAACCCCCAAACCATAGATGACCATGTGGCTGGTTATTTAAGGAGGAGGTCAGCCACAAACCTAGGGAAACCGAATACAACTTGATTGCAACATCCAAGGTCCACTTTGACTTGGATTGGAAAAGTGATGTGATTTGTTTTGTAGTTTTCGGACAGCTCAGATAGAATTTGGAGATGAAATTGGATCCATTCGAAAGAGCGTGTTGTAAGCTTTCAATCAAGTATAAGAACTCTCCAATCAGACACCATATGCAAAAGTTATGCTCATTTTCCTTCAGGTTGGTTCTGGAGGCCGAGGCCAAATTGGATTCCAGAACGTGATGGATTTGATTTCTTTCTTCTTGGCCCATGGATGACATCTTGGAGTTGGTCCAACTAGTTGTGGACGTATCTATAGTAATGATGTCCTCATCATATTCCCCTTCTTGAATTTGAGTCGTCCTCTACTCAAGCTCACCTTTTAGCTTGTGTTCAGCACAAAACATTCTCATATTGGTCTTGTGTTTATTTAAATAAAATAGTAGCTCTGCCTCTTTATATATTCTAAAGACAAGGAAAATATTTAGAGGATTCACCTGATAATTATCCATATAGCTCAACACTTCTTTCTAGCATATATTGGCTTGATGAAAGTTAGCAGTCTTCGATGCTTCCTCCCCTCCTTGAAAGAAAACCTTTCTCGGTTTTGGACAAGCTAGAAAAGAAACAACCAACAAAAAGAACAATGTTACACAGCATATATGTATATATCCCATATTTCATTGTCCTTTTGGATTCGTGGTAGGCTATTTACATAACAACAAATGAGGAAATCAGATTTAAGCAAAGCACCTTTCCTCACAATTCTGCAAGTCGATTTGTGGTTATAAGTGAAGTGTATAACATCGATATTAACATGATTTAGTTCGCAACTTGGTTTGCAAATATAAGTAAAGCACATACCTATCCCTTACCATTGATAAAGAATACTCATGTTTTGTGAGCCTTGTTCAATAACATGTTTTGTGGGCAAGACTACAAGTTTTGGCATCAAGCGTGGCTCATTCATATCATCAAATTATAAACAAGCAATATCAAACCATTTCAACAACGGTGACACAATTTTCATGGGTTTCTACCCATCAAATACGACATGCTGATTTGTAATACAAGTTAATATACTAAAATTCGAACAATGTGGTAGCAAGCTATGGGTATCACACATATTAGGAAAATTTGATGTTGCCGCAAATGAAACAAGCTGCATACAACTATAATTGCCCAAAATAGCAAGCTTCAATTCAACAAGTTTATCACAAGTTATGCATATTCTGTAAATCACAAGTTATGCATATTCTGTAAATAAGAAATTTGTCATCTATGCCATAATCACCAAATAAATTGAATTTAAAACAATAGGCATAGGTGCTAGACAAAGACTTAAGAGTTGAAATTTCAGAAATCTTATTCGTAGCACAAGTCAAACTAATAGGCTCATTCAACATGATATAGCACAAAACAGTGGTAGGGGATATTCTAGCTATCACCTCCTTATGCATAATCAGCACCACATGATCAAAATTATAAGCATACAATTCATCACATGGTTCTACAATTGTAGCACAAGGTGGTTGTCGGTGTATTTCGCCGGATAGGACCCTGTCAACGGACGGGGTTTCCTCCAAGGAGGGAGGTTAAGGTTCGGTAGAGGGCATTTTCACGGTTGGAAACCCTAATGACTCTCACGCGAGGGATCCGGGGATCAACAAATCAAAGAACACAGCGATGTATCCAGTTTGGGCCCCCGATGCGGGTAACAGCACTACGTCCTGCTGGATCTTTGTTGATGTCTATTGAGTGGGCTACAATGCTTTTTTCAGTTTGTTCTTCTTCTCTTTTTTCTCTTGGTTGACAGGCCATCCCCTACTCCATGCACCAGAGCTCCCTTATATAGACTGGGCAGGCTCAGGCAGGTAAGAAGGTGACGTCATATTGATCAATGCTCATTTATTACACCCATCACTATGGTCTTATCATACTGACCCACGACTCATTTATTACACCTGTCACTGTAGCCTTGTCCTTCAAACCCCATTTAATGTCGCTGTAAGGCTTCGCCCGGTCCACTCGGGATGTGACATTCCTGCGATGGGTTAGGTGTGAGGCGTCAGAAGGATGGGCCGTCGTCGTGTCGATAGTAGAATTCTCCACAATCAATGGCCCTGACACAGCGTGTTAGGCTTTGACCTAGTGTGTCAGGGGAAGGAGACTTCGAGGCGAAGCCTTCTCCTCATTCCTTTGGTCACCCGCGTGGCCTGGCGAGAGGGGCCTGAATGCTTGCCTGCCCGCCAGGCCGCCACAGAGTCCGACGCCCAGCGGGTAGGGCCTGATCGCCCACCTGACCGCCAGGCCGCCAAGTGGGCCGACGCCCAGTGGGCAGGGCCTGATCGCCCACCTGCCCGCCAGGCCGCCACGTGGGCCGATGCCCGGCGGGCAGGGCCTGATCGCCCACCTTCCCGCCAGGCCGCCACGTGGTCTTACTTATCTGCGGCGGAGAGGGTACCCTGGCGTGAAGTACGCCGACAGTAGTAACTCACAAGAATTAAGAATAGTAGGAATATACTTACAAATTTTCTCCCTTGCTTGCTGTAAAACTAGATCTGTACCATGATAATTAGCCTCCTCCACAGAAGAAGTAGGAACATCAAAACTTTCACTTGATAACGTTGGTATTTCTGCTTGTAGCTCCCCTTCTTCAGAAGTAACCTGAATAGCACATGGAATAGCAACAACAGAAGTAGATTGGATTATGTTAGTAGAATCATCCTCACGTGTTCTATCCTCTACATCACTTGAATTTTCTGGTGTTCCTTTCGCATGCTCAGGGTGTATGTCCTCATTAAGATTTGTTGCAGTGCATGCAACAGGAGTAGCATTTAACTCTGTAGGAGCTTGAATTGTGGTTGATTGTCTTCTCTGTATCTTTCTTTCAGCTTCATGTGAAAGATTAAGTAAACATGACAAAGAATTGAATTCTTTACAAGATACCATGATCTGAATGTCAAAATCAAGTCCAAAGTAAAAGTTATTCATCTATGTCTTTTCGACATATTTACGTCGGCTTGGCCTACGTAGATAGGACATGTTAGAACTTTACCTCTAGTCAGCCCTAGAGGAGGCCTATTTCCATCGGCTTTTGGATGCCGTCGAAAATAATAACGTAAATACATCGGCTTTTGTGAAGCCGACGTATATATTTTTGGCCGACGTAAATAGTTCAGATTCCTGTAGTGAAAGATCTATGCTGAAATTCTTGATAGTACTCATCCACTATTTTACTACATTGTTTTAGACATTGCAATTCATTTCATAATTGATGAGCAACATATGAAGGAACAAATCTAGCTCTCAGAATTTTCTTCAATTTTATCCATGTGCTAGGAATGTCCTGATTTTTACTCGTAAAATCATTCCACCAAAAAGCAGCAAAATCTCATGTTCATATTTATCAAATGATTGTTCTACAGCTAATTTCCAAGTAAGATAACCTTCAGGATCATATTTACCACTAAAAATGGGTACGGTAAACTCATTTTTCCTACATGTGCTATGCCGTCGTACCTCCCGTGGTGTTGAAGTTGTGCTCGTACGTTCTTTGTATCTCAGAGTATGAACTATCTCTTCTCCTAGGATGTTGTTGGCCCAAGCACTACAAAGTTGAGAACTCGCCATTGTTAGTGAAGACAAGAAACAAAATCACAAATATAATGTTCCTATCACTACGTAGGATGTGATGAAAAGTCACTCAACTCTCAAGCTTTAAGCAAAGTTCTTACAAGTTCTTACTGTGCAACAGGAGTTGTCAGCCATTAGCAGTGTCAAAAGTTCTCCCAAGCTTGGATAAAGTGATTGCCAAGGGACCGAACAAACGTACGAGGTAGAATATGTGGAGCTAGGTAGGCTAAATTTATTTCCTATACAATCTAATAATTCTAGTTATTGTAATGATAAGTAATGATTCAAACTAGAATTCACAAGCCCTAGTTGCCGATCTCAAAGATATAAGCGAATTTCAAGACAACACACGTGCAACGATAATGAAACTTAATGCAACCAATGGAATGAGCTAAATAAGAATAATTTCAACACCAAAACTCGTGTTGCATAAGTTATGGAGAAATGCTAGCTAATTGCTTCAGAAAAGGTAAAAGGGCACAAAATTACTCACTATTTAATACAATTGTACGATTTGAAAATAACAAACACAAATTAGGGTTTTGCTCAATATAGTGCTACCGACCACTATTCTGTTTTCTTTTCTCCTTTTTCCTTTTTTTTGGCCTTTTGGCTCTTTCTTTCTCTTTTCTTTCTTTTGGTGACTTTCAACCAACACTAGTATGAGCAAAGTTTTGGAATCCCTAACTTGATATCACAAGATAGTATGATATGATAATTCAAGATAACGCAATGTACCAAGCGGAGTAGCCCAAGCAATATCAAATAGCTAGTCTAAATTGGGATCAAAGTATTCACAAAGGATGAATTGATTCCCAATAGTATGTGCACTGATATTTTAGACTTTTATGGTTGTGGATGTTACTGGACTCAACCAACTCAAAGGAACAAAGCTACAACACAAATTGAAGCAGGAAACCCAAATTCAGCCAGAACAGCGCAACAAAGTTGTCATCATAATTAAGATATGAAAATGATCGAATCTAGTTTGCTCACAATGTAATAAATTGAAGGTGCTATTCTATGCTTTATAACAAGTATACAAACACACAATTTTGAGCTCGTATGTAGAAGTTATAGCCAAAACACTAAGGTGCATAGATTTGACAAAATTCAGCCAATTTGACCAAATCCGAATCTGAATCAAATTCGGTTTAAACGAGTCCGAATCACGAAGGACACCTAAAAACGTTTTTGTAGAGGACTCTTCAAGGATTCAAGAAAATATAAAAACTTTATAATCAGAGTTCAGATGTGAGAGTTATGATCAATATACTGAACCAATCTAGATTGGAAGTGCAACTTGCTTCTCCAATTTGACATCCAGATTAAACAACCTTTGATACGGAATTAAAGTCTTTACCCAACTAGGTTTTTGTGGAGCTTATCGCAAGGTTTTAGGAAAGTGCAAAAATACTAGAATCTGAAACTGTATGCGAAAGTTATGAATGAAACAAAGAATTGGATAGATTGAAATAAAAGTTACGCGAAGGAAAAACGATCAACAACTAAAACAAGGATTCTAATTAGATGAAAACCTAACAAAACACACTAAAATACCAGATTGAATCTAAAGGTTGAATTTTTGTGGAGAATTTTTAATTTTTGACAGAAAACAAAAACTAATCTAAGGTACTGAATGTCTCACCGAGTGATGAGGACATCTCCACCTTGGATACGACCGCTAACCCTCCTCTCCCTATGGCACTTTCATCCCCGACCTTGGTATTTCGGTCGCTACTTCATCTACATCGCATGGAGGGCTTAATCCAGAAGCACAGCCTTCTAGCCACCTTTGTTGGACCATCGCCTTGAGACTACTTACCGAGGACAGCTCACATGCCAAGGAAGGCTCAAGTTGAAGCCCAATTCGTCGCCGAGTCCAGTTTGGCCATCCAGCAACACGTCAACTTCAAACCGGTGTATCTTGGGTTCCCGAACTCCGTTTTCGATGTACGACCACTTGTTTGAAAGCTTAGGAGACAAGCTTTATAATGAGCCTAGTCCCGTGGCCAAATTCCTAAAGGAGAAATAGGAAATCTCAGAAAATTATCATACACTAGAACTTCAGTGTGCTGCGCCACCTTTCTTTTTGGCCCAAGGCCCATGTATCCTTTGGGCGTGGTGCTGGTGGTCAACCCTAGCTTGGGCACCCCTTTGGCTGCCGCCCCTAGTGTCGGTGCCTCTCTATATATGGCCACCACCTCCGTACATTGTTCTTTAGGTTTTGTTGTATGTGGTAGACCCCCTTGTGCATCCCTCCTAGTCTTGCGTGTGTCAACTAGGCCATCCAACACGAGAAATAGAACCTCACCTTTATTCGTGACTTTTGGTTAATCCAAGTTTCAGATTGCTTCTCACTTGTTCTTGCAAGTTCCTCGATTGCTAGCAGGGATAAGGATTCATCGCGTTTGGACGTTGTTGATCGACTTGCTGTCGGCGTATTTCGCCTGATAGGACCCCGTCAATGAACAGGGTTGACTACTCCCAGGATGGAAGGTATGGTTCGGTAGAGGGCGTCTTCATGGTCGGAAACCCTAATGTCTCTCGCACGGTGGATCCCGGGGATCAACAGATCAATGGACACGGTGATGTACCCAGGTTCAGGTCCCCAGCGCGGGAAATAGCCCTACATCCTGCTAAGTCTTTGCTGTGGAAATATGGAGGCGGTTACAATGGTTCTCCTGGTCCGATTTTTTCTAGCCTTTTGCTTCTTCCTCTCAAGCCTCTGACCTCTCTTCTCCATGCACCGAGGCGCCCTTATATAGACGGGTTGGCCCGTAGGTGAGAAGGTGACACTATACTGATCTACGACTCATTAATTACACCCATCATTCCAGCCTTACATCAACCCATGACTCATTTATTACACCCATCACTGTAGACTTGTCCTTCAAACCCCATTTAATGCCGCTGCGTGGCTTCGCCTGGTCCGCCCGAGATATGACGCTCCAGCAATGGGTTTGGTAAGAGGCGTTAGAGGGATGAGCCGTCGTCGTGTCGATAGCAGGATCCTTCACAATTAATGGCCCTGACTCAGCATGCCAGGGGAAGGATACCTCGAGGCGAAGCCTTTTCCTCATTCCTTTGGTTGCCTCCGTGGCCTGACAAGGGGGACCCAAACGCCTGCCCACTTGCCAGGCCACCTCCTAAGCCGACGCACGGCGGGTAGGGCTTGATCGCCCACCTGCCCACCAGGCCACTATGTGGACCGCTCGCCCGACGAGTAGGGCGTAACGGCCCGCCTGCTCACCAGGGGGCCACACTAGCCGCTTGCCCGGCAAGCAAGGCGTAATCGCCCGCCTGCTCGCCAAGAGGCCACGCTGGCCGCTCGCCCGAGCTCCTCGCCCGGCGGGCTGGGCTTGATCGCCTGCCAGGGCGCCACATGGGCTTACCGCCCGGCGAGCAGGGCATGATCACCCACCTACTCGCCAGGCTGCCATGCTTGGCTAGTCCGCTTCTTGGGCCCACTGATTATGCGGTGGAGAGGGTACCCCGGTGCAAAGTACACCGAAACTTGTGTTGGTGGCATTGTGATTGCGGCTCCCTTCCTCGCTGGTTGGAAGCTAAGATCACGAGTTCATCAACGCCACAAATTGACATATCGTTCTCCTCAGAAGATCGGGCACCCCCATGTGCGCATCACCGACCAACTTGATGCGCTGATACCACCTGATGTGAGTTCGGTGTCCCAATCTTTCGATGAGAGTGATAACTTTGATTTGGTGGAACTAACTATGATGATCCGACAACAACGTATGACGACGATATGCCTTAGCATTCACTAAACCAACTCCGGAGGGTTATTGATCTTGTCGTTGGCACGATCAACCTAAACACGATGTTCAATTCCTGCAAGCAATCGAAGAACAAGAAAGAACAATAGTAAAAGCAAACTAAAATTGCAAATACGAATGAAGGCAAAAACAGGGTAGGGTTCTATTGAAGATCGTGACAAGGTGGCTGTCCAGCACAACTTGAAGACGTAAAGTTTGCACTTGGCTAAACTAATCAAACAAAACCCCCAAACCATAGATGACCATATGGCTGGCTATTTAAGGAGGAGGAGGTCATCCACAAACCTAGGGAAACTGAATACAACTTGATTACAAGGCCCAAGGCTCACTTTGACTCAGACTAGAAAAGTGATGTGATTTGTTTTGCAGTTTCTGGACAGCTCAGATAGAATTTGGAGGTGAAACTAGATCCATTAGAAAGAGGCCATTGTAAGCTTTCAATCAAGTATAAGTCATCTCCAATCGGACACCGTATGCAAAAGTTATGCTCATTTTCCTTCAGGTTGGTTCCGTAGGCCGAGGCCAAATTGGATTCCAGAACGTGATGGATTTGATCTCTTTCTTCTTGGCCAATAGATGACGTGTTGGAGTTGATCGAACTAGGTGTGGACATATCTATAGTAGTGATGTCCTCATCATGACTCCTCACAGAAGCTCTCAAAATAGGAGTTCTTAAACACCATGCCATTGTCACTACATATAGCTTGTAAGGCACTAGGTAGCTCAAAAGACAACCAATAGATCAAACCCCTAAAATGGGTAACAGACTATCTTTCGAGGCCATGAAAAATACCCAAGAATATGTTAAAAAGTCATCGACAGTGACAAGAACATACCACTTCTCACAAGCTGACTGCACTCTAGTAGGACCAAAAGTGTCCATATGTAAAAGCTATCTTGGTGCATCAGTCATCACAACATTGACTGGAGTATGAGAAGCAAGCATCTTGCAAAGTCGGCAAAGAGCAAAAATAAAGTCTTTGACCATCTTGAGTTTGGGCAAACCACAAATGAGATTACGACTGCCAATTTAAGTCAAATGATCTAAACCAATGTGACCAAGTCTCAAATACAAGAAGGAGATATCACGGGACTCAAAAGCAACTAAGCACCGAAGAGATTCACTATAAGAATAAAAAAATCTGCATGAAAGACTCTCCTAAAATTAGAAATCTTGCAAACTAACCCTCTAGAATAATCGAGATTTCTACAGGCATTACGCTTGAAGCTTACCTCAAAATTGTCATCGATAAGTTGAGAAATAGAAAGTAAATTATAGTAGAACTTACTAACTAAGGCAACATCCTTAAAAAAGAATTTCTCATTAATACGAATAGAGCCTTTGGTGATGACACGTCCTAAAGAAGCATCCCTAAAGGTGATTAGCTCATCACCTACAGCGCGGGATAAGGAAGAGAACCAACAGGAGTTTTTGGTCATATGGCAAGAACAACCAAAGCCTAGAAGCCAAACATCTTTTCTAGCCCGATGAACCTGGATCATAGAAAGAGAGATATTGATGACTCAATACTAGAATAAACAAGTGTAGATCTAGGAACCCAATATTGAATCACACAACGAGCATAAGTGCTAGTGATAGGAGCAAAAGACTCTAGTATCTCTTCAATGCTCAACTCTCACATGTCCAAAAGCAACACCTGTAGAAGGTCTAGGAGATGGAACTTGGATCGCCAGCCATTATTCAAAGGCTGCACCATCCAGAATGCTGCCTAAACCTCCTACTAGACGGTGAGAGGTGCGAGGAGAAATAAAAAATTGAGCGCACAAACACACAGTAAAGTGGATGTCTAGCCTTGAAGTAGTGAGGTACATAAGGGAGCTAATCGTGCTTCTGAACTCCTTCTGATCAACTGGCTCACCATCCTCATCAGACTAGAGGACAGTAGTGGTGGCCATAAGAGTCATCACTAGCTTCCCATCTGACATGTTGAAGTGCCTCAAAAGTCTCGAGTGTACTTGCCTTGATGTAAGAAAATACCCTCCTGAGTTTGCTTAACCAAGAAGCAAGGAAGTAGCTCAACTTGTCCATCATGCTCATCTCAATCTCTATGCTCATCACATCTAAAAATTGAGACACAAGAGTGTGAAGAGCCACCAAATATAATATCTATGTTCAACTAGCCTAACCTTATTTCTAATGACAACACCATCCTCACTTTGCTTGTTCTTGAACACCCACTTGGTCGTATTGATATTATGATCATATGGGAGTTCAACAATTTTCTAGACCTTATTCCTGTCAAAATTCTCTAGTTCCTCATAGATAGAATTGATCTCAGACTCATCGGATAATGCATGGGAAGCATCCTTCGACTCAAAGGAAGCAACAAAGGCAGAATGGAGATATAACTGAGAAAGACGAGACTTTGAGTGAGTGATACACCCAAATAAATTGACAATCATCTGATGAGGTGAATGACCCTGCTAGATGTGAGAGGAGGTCCAGAAGCAGAAGTGGCATTTACCTCATGATAAGAAGAAACAGGAGTAGAGCCACTAGCTGTAGGAGAGTTCGAAGGTAAGGGCTGGTCTCTCTGAGGTGTAAAGGTAGGAACGGGATGCACCTCAGGTGCAGAGGGAATTAGATCAGGTGGAACACCATCATCCTCATCCTCTTCAAAGATGGTCTCAGAGATGGAAGAAGAGCATATGACATCTAGTCTAGTTCCTAGACTAGCCTCATTAAAGGTCACCCCACAGGTCTCAATGATCATATTTGCCTCACAACTCTAGACCCTATAGGTACGAGAAGAAGACAAGTAACCTAGAAAAAAGCCACCAAAAGAGTGATACTCAAACTTATCTAAGTTCCCAAGCTTCAAAATGAAACACTTGCAACCAAACACATGAAAATGAGAAACACTGAGCCTTTGCCTATATCTCAACTCATAAGAAGTGTGGTGCAAATGTGTTATCAAGAATACTCGATTAGAGGGATGTATAGAGAGCAAATATGATGCTCTAAGCCTGACTCCTCACAGAAGCTTTCAAAGTAGGAGTTCTTGAACTTCGTGCTATTCTCACTACGTATAGCACATAAGGCACCAGAGAGCTCAAAAGATAACCAACGGACTAAACCCCTAACATGCGTAAAAGACTCGTCGTTCGAAGCCATGAAAAATACCCTAGAATATCTTAAAAAATCATAGACAAGAACCAGAACATACCACTTCCCACAAGCTGACTGCGCTCTAATTGGACCAAAAGTGTCCATATGTAAAATCTATCCTGGAGCATTAGTCATCACAACAATGACTGAGGGATGAGAAACAACAACCATTTTGCCATATCGGTATGAAGAGCAAACCAAGTCATTGATCATCTTGTGTTTAGACAAATCATGAATGAGATCATGGCTGCTAACTCTATTCAAATGATCAAAACCAATGTGACCAAGTCTCCTATGCTATAAGAAGAGATCATGGGACTAAAAAGCAGCTAAGCACCGAAGAGAGTTACTAGAAAAATAAAAAAATCAGCCCAAAAGACTCTTCTAAAATTAGAAATCCTACAAACTAACCCTCTAGAAGAATAAAAAATTCTACAGACATTATGTTTGAAGCTTACATCAAAATCATCATCGATAAGCTGAGAAATAGAAAGCAAATTATACTGTAGTTTACTAACCAAGACAACATTCATTAGAAAGGATTTCTAATTAATACACACAGAGCCTTTGTCGATGATATGGCCTAAAGAAGCATCTCCAAAACTGATTAGCTCATCACTTGGGGCACGGACTAAGGAAGAGAACCAACAGGAGTCTCGGGTCATGTGGAAAGAACAACAAGATTCTACAATCCAAACATCTCCCTTCCTAGCCCGATGAATCTGGATCACAGAAAACAAGAGGTCGATGTCTCAGTACTAGGATAAACAAGTGCAAATATAAGAACCCGATACTGAATCATAAAACGAGCATAAGTGCTAGTCACAAAAACAAAAGATTGGACTCTAGTGTCTCTCCGATGCTCAACTCTTACAAATCCAAAAGCAACACCTATAGAAGGTCCAGAAGCTTGAATTGGGTTGGCCTGTCTGTGTGTAAAAGCCAGACCATCCAGTAATGCTACTAAAAACACCTACTAGTGGAAGAAAACTAATGCCGCTGATGTCTACCTCGAAGGGAAAAATGAGAAATATCATAAGGATGGCGAAAACTTTGACAACGAATAGCTCTAGGACAAAAACGAGTAGGCATAGTATGAAAACTAAGTCCTGGCTACTGTCTAAAAATAAGAGACACTCTAGCCTCTTTAAAAGTCATAGGTGCCTTAGGAGCACTCCGAGTCTAGGGATGACTCTAAATACCCCTAAGAGCATGACCACGCTCACACTATGCAATCTTGTCATGCCTAAAGCAGAATTCACATCCTTCTGACAGAAGGTGCAAGTATATTTCACCTTACTAGAGGTAGAAGCTACAGGAGGGCTACCTTCACATCAGAAATCCTTTGGGCAACACCTACCAAGTGAAACACTATAGTGCTAGATTTTGGTGCTTCCACAATCTCACCACTCTTGCAACCACACACAATGGTGGGAGGATTTGCCCGAGCGTGCTCTATGTAGTCAAATTCAAGACCTTGATTGAATCAGCTACTCTTGGATGGTCTAGAATGAGATTTAGGTTCTTGCCATCAACAAACCTCTCAAGATTGCTCATGAGGTACTCACTCCTGGAAGAGAGAGGTACATAAAGAAAAGGGAGAGAAGATAAAGAAGATAAAGAAGAATGAACAACACATGTGTTTTTCTCCCTAAGCATGGTCGTCTTAATCTTGAGGCCCTCACAAATAATGCACTTGGCATTTCTAAAACTAGTGGTCTAGACCTTTAGCTTTTTCTAAGCTCATCATAGATTCTACCCATGTCCCCCTAAAATCTCATCACATCTAGCATAAGCAACTTATGACTTACCTAGTAGGACCTCATCATGGATTCTACCTATGTCCCCCTAAAATCTCAACACATCTAGCATAAGCAACTTATGACTTACCTAGTAGGACCTTAGCAAGTTCATCATATTTGACACTCAAAGCATCATTGATAAGTTTTAGTTGTCTATAGCCCTCACATAAGCTAACTAGGTCCTTAGAAGAAAATTGTTCAAGCTCTCCATTTTCTAACAAAAAACTTCCTAAGGTGAACATTCATGGTATCAATCTCAGCTAGCAACTTAGGACAGTTGTCATAAGAAGCACATGTAGGAGCATGAAGAAGGCTAGTATCAATAGGACTCAAGCTAGCATTCTTCTCTCTAAGAACCTTAACATCAAAAAGCACACTATCATACAAGGTCATTAGGTTTTCTAGCTTCACAAGCAAAGCATCGCATAAGGAACAGTCATCAGCATCACAAGAGTGTCTAGATCTAAGTGAAGCAAGCTCATATGATAGAATACCTACTTCCTTCTCAAGCTCCACACATCTAACTCTAGCTCTAGCATGGAATTTCCCCAGCTTGCAGAATGCATCATTGAGCTCATCATAGGTAGGTACCTCATCAGACTCACTATATAGGTTATTGTCGAAGTCATCACCACCCTTGGTCTTCTCTTTCGGATCATCCTCTCCATCATAGTTGCTACATGTCTTGGTGTTGGAGAGGGAGGTTTCATCAAGTGCAATGACGACGCGATGAAAGAGCTTCTTGTTCTTTGAGAATTTGCGAAAGTTCTTCTCACTCACAGGATCACAAGCTAGAGCCTTCTTGTTGTGGTTCTTGTCAATGTAGTCATTTTTGGTCATACTACCCTAGTATTCTTGCCCTTATCCAACTTGAGGCAGTTTGCTTGAATGTGGATGGGGCCACCACACTCAAAGCATGTGATCGATCCATGTCTTCTCCTCTATCTCTCACCCACTTGTATGTGCATAAGAACTTTCTGGCTAAGATGGCGAGCTCATTTTCTGAAAATCTCTCCAGATGGTCATCACTTATCTCACAAAGATTGGAGAGGGAAAAACTAGAAGAACTGTCAGAAGTGGGATCAGTGACCAGGGCCGTTGATTGTGACTTTGTCTTATGAGAGATGACATCAATCTAATGAGTCTTGAGTCGGTAATAAATCCTATCAAGAGTCAAGGCTAGCAAGTCCATGGTGTCCATGATGGAGGTCAACTTTATCTCCCAAACTGCAAGTTCGAGTGTCGTCAGAAAATACCAAGCATTATCTGAGTCAGGGTAAGTGGTACCAATTGCTCAGAGATTGCTCAGGATCTTCATGAACTGACCAAAGCACTCGTCCTTGGACTCCTTCGCGTGCTGGTCGAACTTGTTGCAGTCATGCTTGTACTAATCTTGCCTCATCATCTTGATTTGAGTGGTGCCCTTATGGTAAGAAACGAGGGTTACCTAAATGTGGTGTGTAGATCATAAGTGAGAGATCTATTCATACTCATTGTGGCTAAGCCTCTGTATGAGGATGTTCCATACCTTAGCATTCACCTCAACATCAGCAGCCAAATTTGCAGCATTGACATTCTCATCGGCAAGAATAGCATGCGAGAGCTTCACCATCTGCCATATCATGTGATGAGGACATCTCCACAACGGATACAACCACCCATACAACCACGTTTCCCCAGAATGAACCTGTTATACAAGGACCGCTCACTCGAGCTCGTGCACGCAAATTAAATTATTAGGTGAAGTCGTTCCTAAGTGTTCCTACTAATGACATAGTGAATGGAATGCTATTTAATTCTTGTGATCATGTTATTCTTATTAGGAACCAGGGAGAAGAGCCACCAAGCGCAAAGAGACTCGAATCCAAGTCGGAGGCTTGAAGGAACTCCAAGTCAGATTCGGACTCGTAGACAGCATCAACTTCAAACATTCGTAACTTTTGATCCAGAGCACTTCTGGAGGCCCACGAGTACAGGATTGAAAGATCTGCTCGTCCTCTTTCAAACGGATCCAAAATCACCTTCAAATTCCTTCTGAGTCAGCGGGAAACTGCAAAACAATGGAGACTACTTTTCCTATCCGAGTCAGTTTGGGCTGCGGGTCTTCTAATCCGAGTTGTATTAGGGCCTGTTTGGTAGAGCTCCCTCTGATTCTGATTCTCTGTTAGAAGTGATTCTCCGAGAGAAGTGATTCTGTCGCTGAAAGTGATTCTCTAACGAATCCATAGGATAAACTCTATGGAGAAACTGACTCTTTGTTGGGAGTGAATCAGGAGAAGCAGCTTTTTTCAGCTCCCAGCCCCTAGTTCATTTTGGAGAATCACTTCACGGGAATCACCCTGGGAGCGATTATCAGAAAACTGCTGTTTGGCAGAGCTCCACAGATTCACTCCGCAGAAGCTGGGAGCAGAGCTCTGCCAAACAGGGCCTTAGTTAGGCCCATGTTAAGGCCTGGTGCTGCATGCCCTTGGACTATAAATAGCCAGCCGCCACCATAATTAGGGTTTGGGTTTTGTTTAATTCAGTTAGCCAATTGCTGCTGCTTGTACTCATGGCGTGCCGACTAGGCCGCCTGCCTACTTGATTATCGGAACCCCAACTTCGAGTGTTCTTATCCCAAAATCAATCTACATTCATATTCGCAATTGAGTTGCTTGTGATCTCTTGTTCTTGCTGGTTCTTCGATTGCTTGCAGGAACAAAGACCTTCGTGGTCAGGTTGGTCGCGCTTCCGCGAGATTAATAACCTTCAGGAGGGTGGTGTACCGGTTAAGGCGCAACGTCGGTTCGTTGTAGTCGGGCCGCCAACTTCGTCCTCCACCAAATCGACGCTATCTATTCTCATCGAAAGATCGGGACGCCTAGTCCATATCATCATGAAACCCTAGGCAGTTATGTATGACTCCATTCTAGATTTCCAAAAAGGATAATCCACCCTAGAAAAGATTAGAGGCTTAGTGGAACACTTGCCCGATGCCATAGCTCTCGAGGCTAGCCTAGATCTAATGAGAGAAAAATCGGGCTTTGATACCAATTGAAGGATTGGAAATGCTGATCAGAAGGGGGTGAATTATCACAAATCAAAATTTTACACCAAAGAACATAACCAAAACATCCCAAGACCTCAGTAGAGTGGCAGAAGAAAACGTTTTGAAAAATCACCTCAGGGGCCACACTATTGCACTATAGAGGCCAAAAGTGTGGTGTCGGCGTGGTTGTGCCAGACAGTATTGGTTCGAGTGTATAATTGAGTTTCGGTAGGGGCGTCTTCGCAACTGTGTCACTCTCGGCTCTCTTCTCTACTCTCTCCGTGTGATGAGTAGGACAGGAAGCTCAAGAACACACAGGGAACATACAGGAATTTACTCAGGTTCGGGCCCCCAATGCGGGTAATAGCACTACGTCCTGCTCAAGCTCGTGTTGCTCCAGTATTCTGTTTGCTCTCCGTTGTGAACTGATCGACCGACCTCCCCCTGCCTCATGCACACTAGCTCCCTTATATACTCTCAGGACTAGCTAGGGTGAGTAGAGGGAGTGGTTTTACATTAATTACATTGACTGTGTCTAGTCCTGTCGCTACTGTCCCTCAGAGCCTCTTTGTCTACGCTGTTGCTTGATGCCGCCTGTCTTCAGACCGCCCAAGAGGAGGGGTTCGAACGCTACGAGACGAACGCCTGGTACACACGTTGCCCCGTCTCGCTCTGGGCGTTGTAGATGGAACGAGAGTTGGTAAAGCTGGCTCAGTCGGAGGGACAGGTCATCATGATGTCAGGGAGCCACGCCTATTTAATGGCCTCTAGGCGCACTGTAATGGCTCCCCACGCATTCAATGGCTCCCATGCGCATTTAATGGCTATGATACGTTGTGATTCTGGCGAAGGCTTCAGGCGAAAGCCTCCCAACCCTGTCTGCACGGATGGCTGGGAATGGGCTCGCCTGCCTGCTCGTCGGACGGCCACGTAGCCTGTTCTTCAGAGATTGTGATATGGTCGCCCGAGGCTGGGACTTGGTCGGCCAACTGCTCGCCGGGCGGCCACGTGTCCTGGTCGCCTGCCAAGCCTCTCTTCAGCATGTTGAGTCCTTTGCACGGGACCTTCTTCTTCCGATATCTCGTGCGCGTGGTCCCACCTGACAGCGGGGGAGAGAGTACCCTGGTGTAGAATACAACAGCATGTGGTATGAACAATAAGTCAGGTATTACTAGGTTACCGTGGCGGTAGTGCCGTGCTATAGTAGAAACATGGATGAATAGTAAAAATCAGCACAACTTGAAAAACAAAAATTAATGAATCTTTTGATCAGCTAATCCAAACCTTGTGAAACTTTGTAGACACTTTTCTATGGATGCTAGGAACCTATTCTAACCTTCAATGATAAGGATTGATATGAAAGTTTTGACCTTTTTTCAGATCAAGCAAGAGTGCACAAAAACTAGGTCAAATCCCAAAACTGCACCCATGCTTGCTCATGGGGTTTAAATGGTCAAGGTGACCTTAGATGGACTCTCACATGTCACAATAGGTAAGAATACTCAAGAAATATCTATCAAACAAATAGGATCAAGATCTACCTCTAGAACTTCCGTCTCAACTCAAAAATCGATTTCTTGGAGAAGCTTGATTTATCAAGAAGAAGCTTGCTTAGATGATTAAAGAGATGATCTATAAAGGATACATTTATCAATCGTATATCATTAACAGCACGAGATCAAGAAAGAAAGAAACCACAATAAAACATCAAGAGCAAAGCAAGACGAAGATCAAAATTTGAGGCAAGTCCTGGTTCATGTTGTTGCCCGCAAGTCCATGACCAATGTGTCATGCTCTGGTTCCTCATCATCCTAGCTTGCAACCACTTCCCGGCCTCAATCATCTTTGGCGTCCCATAACCGTTCTGCACCTTAGCTCTCCTAGCCTAGTCCCAATCTTGCATTCACCTCACCATGAGTAGCCTCGTTGTCCTGCAAACACATAGATAAGAAACACATCGCCAGCAAAGGCCTCCATTGAGCTCGAGGCCAAGGTCAAGGAGCTCGAGGAGAAACTAGGGCGGGCGACCAAGGCGGCGAAGGGTGCCCTGGCCCAACTTCAAGATGAGCGACGCCGCGCCTCCGAGTCCGCTGCTGAAGCCCTTCGACTCCAAGGAGAGCTAGCAACCTTGAGGACCAAGGTCACTGAGCTTGAGCAGGAGAAGCTTGCTCGTGACATGGCTGACCTGTAGATAGGGTTAGCACCTCTTGCTTGTAAACGAGACTTTTGTAAGATAAAAGATTGATGGAACAAAGTTGTTCTGATAGAAAGAACTTGTGTATATGTTTGCTTAAGAATTTTTCGGTCAAGATTGTTTTTCTTTAATCGTGCACTTAGCCTTTTTGCTTGTAGTATATCCTCGTCCAGCCCCCGTTGGGACCAAGGTCGAGCAATGTCGGCCTTGGGCGCAAGTTTAGAAACCTACAGAGACCACGACCTAGAAGACCGAGAGAAACCCACAGGAAGCACAACATAGGCGAACGAGGAAAAACTTAGGCTCGAAAGTGTTAGGGTCGTTTCTAGGTCAGACTTTTTGAATCCTGACAACGGTTCGTGCCTCGCTCGTTGGTCCCATCTGCGGGCTTGGTTCGAACCCTGGCGCAGGGGGAGCTGGGGTGCGAAGAGATTCGGCTTACAAGTAGCTTGACCACTAGGGGTGAATTTCAAGCTCACGACATTCGGGCCAAGAGCAAGCGCGCTTGTATGCAAGTCGGATTCAAAAAAGTCTCGAACTCAAGCCAACACGAAGTATGGAATGAATAAATGGTGCAAACACCAACATAACAATTGAATAACAGCTTTATTGAAATTTGAGGTAAAGGCGTTACACTTAGAATTTTTGAAGCTGGTCAATGTTCCACGAGCTAGAAAGCTCTCTACCATCGAGCATCGCCAGCTGGTAAGCCCCCATGCGATCTGTTGAAACAACTCTATAGGGGCCCTCCCACTGTGGGGATAACTTGTTGGTGTTGGACGAGCCCTGAATTCGTCTTAGGGCTAAGTCCCCAACAAGGAGCTCCCTAGGTCGTACCGATCGAGACGCATGTTTGCGAAGAGCTTGCAGGTAGTGCACTGATCGTAGCAGTGCACGGCATCTTACTTCTTCCGCCAGGGTAAGGTCAAGAGACCGTTCTTATTCGAAGTCGACTAGGTCGACCAAGCTGACCCTAGCAGAGCCCAACGTGACCTCTGGAGGCAGGACGGCTTCAGTACCGAATACAAGCCGGAAGGATGTGGACCCTATTGCTCGGCTGACTGTGATACAAATAGACCATAAGACGGTAGGGAGTTCGTCCACCTAGGCCTGGCCACGTCGTTCGAGCTCATCTGATAGTCGTTTCTTGACACCTTGAACAGTCTATCCGTTGGCGCGTTCCACTGCTCTATTGCTTTGCGGATGGGCCACCGAAGCATAGCACACTTTGGTGCCAATGTCTTCGCAATATTCCTAAAACTGTTCACTGGTAAATTGTGTTCCATTGTTGATGATAATTCTGCATGGAACCCCATACCTGGTGACCACGAACAAGCGGAAAAACTTGACCGCCGCACGAGCCGTGATGGTCGAAACGGGCTCAGCTTCGATCCACATGGTGAAGGTATCAATAGGGATGAACAAGAACTTCCTCCCCCCAACCGCCTGCGGGAAGGGGCTGACGACATCTAACCCCCAGGCCGAGAAGGGCCAAGCGAGTGGAATGGTCTGGAGTGCATAGGTAGGTTGGTGCGATTTCTGAGCATGGAATTGGCAGGCCCGACAGGCGCGGATGATGTTGCGAACATCCTGGAGCACCGTTGGCCAATAGAACCCCATGTGGAAAGCCTTCTCGACCGTGGTCCTGAAGGAAGAATGCGCCCCACAGAGACCTGAATGAATGTTGTTTAACAGATACTTACCCTCCTCCGTGGTAACACACATCGTCAGGACCCCAGAAACATTCCGATGGTAAAGTTTGCCATCCACGATCTTGTATGAGCTTGCCCAGCGCTTGATCTTGCTCCTCTCAGCGGGGTCGGACGGAAGCTCTCCCTGTGCCAGAAAGTTGTGGATTGGCTCGGCCCATGAGGGAATACCTTCGATGAGAGCGACCGAGACCCACCAGTCAGAAATGGAAGGCGACGCCAGGGTCTCCAGGATGACATCCGGAGGTATTTCATCGTCAGACGACCCGAGCTTGGAGAGGAAATCTGCGCTGGAGTTGTCCTTCCTTGGCACATGCGTGATTTCCAGGTTTTGGAACCACTTCTCCATCTTGCGCGCTTCGACGAGGTATTTGGCAATGGAATCTTCTAAGCATTGATAGCCTTTGTTGAACTGGTTGATGACGAGATGGGAATCGCCCTTAACGATCAACCGGTGCACACCCAATGCCTTCCAAGCTCGGAGTCCCACTAGGAGAGCTTCGTATTCTGCTGCATTATTTGTTGCTGGGAATCCGAAACGAACCACATACCTCAATCTATCGCCCTGCGGGGTGAGAATAAGGATTCCAGCCCCCGAGCGCTTGAACGATCTTGAGCCATCGAAGTACATGACCCAGGGCTTCTCCTCCCAACCTTGAGCTCGAGAGCCGGCTGCGATGTCTGCTCGACCACAAAGTCAGCAAGTACCTGCGACTTGATGGCTGTGCGTGCCACGAACTGGACGTCAAACGCAGCTAGCTCCATGGCCCACTTGGCGATGCGACCTCCAGCCTTTGGATTCCTCAAGATTTCCCGAGCGGGAAGTTGCTCAAGATGACCACGGAGTGAGCTTGAAAATAATGCCGGAGCTTGCGCGAAGCCATGAGGAGGTCATACAACAACTTCTAGACTTGGGGGTAGCGCTCCTTCGGCCCATGAAGAACCTCGCTGATGTAGTAGATCGGGTGTCAGCCACAGATCCCGCTAGGCCACCAGATGCAAATACCGACACTGGTGGTGGCCGCGAGGTAGAGCAACAACTTTTCTCCTGGCTGTGGGGTATAAGCAAAGGTGGTCTTGAGAGGTATACCTTTAACTCGTCGAAGGATCGCTGAGCCTCGGGCGTCCACTCGAAGTTTCCTTGTTTACGCAAGGCCTTGAAGAATGGCAACCCACGCTCGCTAAGCCTCGTGATGAACCGGCTAAGGGCGCCCATGCGGCCGGTGAGGCATTGCACCTACCTTACCGAACTTGGGGGGCCATCTTCTCTATCGCCTCGATCTTCTCCGGGTTTGGGCCGACTCCCGAGCGCCCGATCATGTAGCCGAGCACCTTTCTTGAAGCAGCGCCAAATACACATTTCTCCGGGTTAAGCTTGATCTTGTGCCTGTTCAGATTGGCGAAAGTCTCTTCCAGGTCTCGAATGTGATTGTTCTCAGAGGAGCTCTTGACGATGGTGTCGTCTATGTAGACTTCGAGGTTGTGGCTAATCTGAGGGTCGAATGTCTTGGTCATCAAGGGCTGGAATGTCGCGTCAGCGTTGCGGAGACCAAACGACACAGCAGTACGTGCCGAATGGTGTTATGAATGATGTCTTACTCCCGTCGCCGACCGCCAGCTTGATTTGATGATACCCGGAGTAGGTGTCCAGGAAGCTCAGCATCTTGGCGTTCACGGTGGAGTCGACGATCTGGTCGATGCGCGGAAGGGGAAAATTGTCCTTCGGGCATGCCGAATTTAAGCCCGTGTGGTCAACGCACATCTGCCACTTCCCACCTTTCTTTTGCATGATGACCGGATTGGCTAACCACTCAGAGTAATCGATCTCACGAATGAAGCCAGCCTTCAGGAGCTTGTCGAGGTTCTCCCTGATTATAGCGACCTTCTCTGGGGAGAAGCGACGTTTACAGCGTCGACGGGCCGACAATGGTCAAGACTTTGTAATCAGGTTCGACCACCTCCCTTGGGACACCCGGCATGTCCATCGGTTCCCAAGCGAATATGTCCTTGCTGGTGCTGAGGAAGGTGACAAGCTCGAGCTCCTATTTGGAACTCAACTCGGCCAAGACGTGGATGCACCTGGACGAGTCGCCTCCTTCGAGCGGCACAGCCTTTGTCGATCCGCCGGGCTGGATGACCGCCTTCTAGCGGGCGACCTTCGTGGTCGCCTCAAGGCCTTGTTGAGGCAGCATTCCGGCGAGAGCCAAGGCCTGGGTCTCGCAATCGTGCATCGCCTTGAGATCGCCCCGCACCGTTATGATGCCGTTGGGCCCTGGGCGCTTCATGCAGCGGTAATCATAGTGGTTCGCGCGCCATGAACTTAACTAAAGCCGGGCGCCCGAGGATGGCGTTGTAGGGAAGATCCCCTTCGACCACCTCGAAGGTGATCGGCTCGGTGCAGAAGTTGTCCGAGGCGCCGAAGGTGGCAGGTAGGACCACCTGCCCCGGAGAAGTGGTCGAGCTTCCAGGAACGATTCCGAAGAACGGAATCGCGATATTCTTGACCCTCGACAGGGGAATCTGCATCCGATTGAGCGCACTAGCCGAGAGCAGGTTGAGGGAACTGCCCCCATCGATCATGACACGCATGACCATGGTGTTGCTAATGGTCGGGGTCACAACCAGGGCAGTCTTCAAGTCTTTGGATATACCATGGGGGGCATCCTCCCTTGTGAAGGTTATCGTAGTCCCGGCCTACTTGTAAGGCTGGTCCATGGGCGTCCCAACGGTAGCCTGGTAAATCGTGCGCGTAGCATCCTTAATTTCACGCCGGGATTAGTACGCCGATAAGCCGCCGAAGATGACGTCAATCCAGCAGTCACCCTGCTGAAAATCCAGGTCGAGGTCGGCCAGGTCCACTCCGGTGTTGACCTTGTCGGGCTGATCTCCCTCTTTCGGGAGCGTGGGCATCTCTCCGCGCCCATCATAGAAGGCATCCAGCTTGTTCTGCCAAGCCCTACAGCTTCGCAGGTCATGGCCCGTGGTCCTGTGGAACAGGCAAAACTTTTCTTCATCGAACCGAGGTCACCCTTCAGATCTCGTAGGCGGCGTTTCGCTGAGACCTGCATCGCGATCCCACTACCGATGTCGGTGCGGCGCCTGCTGAGGTCGTGGTCATTTTCGCTGAGGTCGGGGCCCCTCTTGGGCCGGATCTCGCACTTCCATGACTTCGCGGTGGCCGTTTACCAAAACAACCACCCGTGGCCGACCATCATCATGCTTGCGGTTCCTCTTCAGCTTCTTGGCGGTCGAGCCCAGGTCGGCGTTCTTGGCGTTAGAAGGACCAGCCTCGCCTGAGTTGATATCGAGCTTACCTTGGTCGTAGTCATGCTTCCAGTGAACCGCGTCGTCCACGTCCGCATAATGCTCCGCCATGCGAAACAGCTTGTTGACGGTAAGCCTAGTCGTAATCTCTAGGTCCTCGGTAAGGCGCCGGTCGCGGATGCCGAACTTGAAGGCCTTGATTACAGCCTCATCGGAGACGCTTGGGATCAGGTTCCTCATGCGGATGAACCACTGAATGAAGTTGCGGAGGGGTTCACTCTTCCCCTGGATAACATGGTCCAGGTCCTTCTCCCTACCGGGCCGCTCATAACAACTTTGAAAATTGGAGCGGAGGGCATTCTAAATTTGGCACCACGAACGGAAGGAGCCAGGCTTCTGGTTGAAGAGCCAGGTGCGGGCGGCACCATCCAATACAGTTGGGAGGTAGTTGGCCATTACGGCCTCGTCCCCCCTAGCCACCAAGATCGCGGTGGAGTAGATCGAAAGAAACTCATCTGGGTTCTTCATCCCGTCGAACCGCTCGATCAAAGCAGGCTTGAAGAGAGCCGGCCAGCGCACCCGTCGAAGGTCGTCGGAGTACGCCGAGCAGCCATAAGCCGGAACAGGGGCGCGCCTAGAGAGGTGATCTCCGCTGCTGGAGTCAGAGACATGATCGCCCAGGCGACCTGACCTATGAACACGCCAGCCGTGGCGATGGGCCCGAGTATCGTCTGGGAGGTACCACAAGCGCTCATGAACCTGGCGACGCCTCGGTGGAATGTCAGGGGAAAGGCCCAACATACTGCTGCTAGAGTGGGAGTCGCTGTAGGCCGGCTGTCGCCGTGCACCATCCAAAGTTGCACTCAGGGAACGATGGTGCGACGGAGTACGGGACGAATCCCGGGACGGCCGGTGCGTAGGAGACCGACGGGAACGCCGGTGCCTACGCGAGGAGCTGCCGTCACTCTTCAGGGAACGGGATCCGGAATGGCTTCTTTGGTGCTGCGATGGCATGACTTCAGTAGCGGCCTTGTCGAACTCATCTGCGAGAGCTCGGCCGAAAAGGCCTGACCTCGATTGGGCGGGGTCGATCATGACTCGAGCGATCGCATAGAGGCGCTCGCCCGATCAGGGAAGTTTGGAGCATCCTGACGAAGTTCCAATCTTCTCGCGCTCCTCTCGCCGGAAAACGGTTATGGTCTGGTTGATGGAAACTTGGGCCATCTGGTGAGCGTCCTCGGGGGTCTTCGGGTTGTGCTCCCCTTCCTCCACGCTCGTGCCATGGCTAGCAGCCATGAGAACAAGCTGATCACGCAGTGGCGGAGAGGGGGAGAATAGGGACGTGGAGCTTCCATGCTCGGGGACTGCATTCGAGCTCAAGCCTGCAGCGACGGACGCCATGCCTCCAAAGTCTTGAATTTCTTTCGATTGAGCGAAGCTTTTGGGCCCCACGGTGGGCGCCAGCTGTTGACGATCGGGATCGCCTGACCGTAGAAGTGAAGAGGGGTGATTTGTGTATACGGGATCTAAAACGAGCTTCACTCACCGAAGCAATGCGTTCGCTACTTCGCTGGTCGAGGGTGGAGAGAAATGAGCAAGACACAAAAAGTCATACTGGTTCGAGCCCCTGTGAAGGTAATAGCTCTACTCCAGTCCTGCCTGGGGGCAAGGAATTTACTATGCTCGAGTACAAGTGTTCGCTCTCTAGCCTGAGCTCTGGTGAATCCTATGCTAATGGTGTCTATTGCTTTGTTGCTTAGATTGCCTGCCTGTCGCCGATCTGCTTTAGGGGATTTTATACCCCTTCTGGCCGTTACCAGAAACGGTCGGGAGAGATTCTCGGAGTAGTGCATTGTGCGCATTGAGGACGTGCTGCAACCGTCCCGGATCTGACGCCCATGTCCGCCTTAACTTTGGGATCCCCGGTCTTGGTAACTGTCGAGTAAGCGCACGCCTTCGAGCCAAGGTCGAGGTCGTGTGGGAGTTGAATCCTTACTCCCCAAGCTCGAGGTCGCGCGGGGACCGCGTGGCTTAGATCGTGGTCGAAGACCCATGCTGCTCAGCCCCGAGCTGGGGGCCCCGGTGACTACGCGTTGATCTGTCAGAGATTTCTCAGTCCCCGACAATGACCTTATGGTTGAACTCACATGAACATGCCTCATAAGGCTAAATTGTGAATAACAAGTTGAACAACAACATAATGAAAATGTAGGTAAACTCCTTAGTATACTACAGGCAACTGACAAGACTTACACCCTAAATATTCATCTCCTATTGGAACACCTCCTCCAAAGCAGATATGAACACCTCAACTGGTTATGATATTAGCAATGGTGAGTACATAAAGCACTGGTGCTGGCTGCTTAGGGACACGCCACTGAGGAGTTTGAAATGGGTTCCCCAAAATCGCCTTCCCTCGATCCCACTCCTCTTCCACCCCATTCCTTGCCCGGCTAGCTAATCCCTTCGCCTTCTTCCCCAGCTCTCGCCCCTACCCCATCGCCTCGTCATTCCCTTGGTTACGCGCTCTCCCTTGGCTCGGGTTCTTTCTCCTTAGGTTCCTCCGAAGGTTTCTTCGTCTCCGGCTCAGATGGGGCGGTTCCGGTCGCTGTCGTGCCCTACAAGTTCCCTTTCTCAGGTTCCCCTTCGACGGGGGTGGATTCGGGCTGGAATAATCCGCAGGGTTTGGGGCAGGTTCTGCCCGGTATGCCGCAGGTCTGCTCGGGGGCTGCCAGTATCTTTCCAAAAGATGGTATGCCAGGTCTCTTCAAGCCACCTGCATTCAAGCCGGGTGGCACCTATCTGCCGGCATTTACGCCTCCTGCTGGGGAGCTTGGCGGCGCAAAGATCTCGCCTCAGGATTTCTCTCTTCAGGGTCCGCTTGATGATGCTCAGGGTTGGCACCTGGTCAGACCAAAGTACTTTTGGAGAAAAGGAAAATCGAAGGCTATTAACTCCTTCCCAGCGACCAACAGGCTGCCTCCAAATGCCATGCCTAATTGCAGCTTCGCGGACCTTTTAAAGTGTCAGGCCAAGGGTAGGTTCTTCAGATGTCTTGCCGAGGGCCATTTTGTGGCGGCATGCTCTTCCCCTCCGAGATGTCTTCTCTGCCGGAGGTCCGGGCATAAGGCCAGGTGGTGCTGTTCTCCTCGGGGGTCTTCTCTTGTTCCGGCTGCTCAGGTTCCAACTGCGTCAGGAGGCGGCATGTTCAGGCCAGGAGAGCTGGATGAAAGGCCTGAAGTGGTGTCGTGCCGTGCTATTCAGATTGCCAGTTGTGCTACCAGGGAGAGGGAGCTGTCCAGGTCTGCTGTCATGGTGCATTGTCTGGGTGACCGTGAGACCTCCATCCGCCATCTTCAGCGCTTCCTGGTAGACAGGTTCCAGGTTAACAAGGATGAGCTTAATGTGAGCATGGCTGCTCCGACAAGCTTCTTCGTGCATTGCGACTTAGTTCAGCTTAGGAACAATCTTTTGGCCGTGCCGCGTTTCGTTGTGGAAGGGGTGGACCTCAAGGTCATGCCTTGGTCTCGGTAGGCTCTAGCGGTTGCGGCTTAGGCTTCCTTCAGGGTCCGTTTGTGCGTTGAAGGTGTCCCCCGACACGCTTGGTCCGCCCAGGTTGTTGGCCCCTTCCTGCAGGACGTTGGGCTTGTTGAGGACGATCTTGACCAGCCGATGAATGACATTGAAACTGCTTGCTTGTGCATTTGGTGTGGGCTTGGAATGTGGCTCTGATTGCTAAATCAGGGATGCTCTACATTCGGGAGGATGTCAGGTCTGAGCCGCCTTTCCTTGACTTTCCGGAGCTGGGCATTCATGAGCGGGCTAGGCCTAAATCGCCTCCAAGGATGTTGGCATACAGGATTATTCTACATATTGATCAGGTGCTAGATTTCTCTCCCCTTGATAGCTCTTCGCCCCCTCAGGCCATGATGATGGGCCCGGGGCACAACGATATTAGTGGGGATCCCTCTGAGGTGTCTTCGGAGGTGGAGTGGCCTAAGAGGTTCTCGTATAACTGGAAGCTCGGTTCGGTTGATGGTGGGGGCTTGCGCGCTCCGCTTTTGGGACCCCTTCATCGGACAGGCACAGGTCTAGGTCCCCTCCAAGGGATGAAGGCAGGCGTCGTCGTCCTTTAGGCTGGGATGTTCCCCCACATGGCGGCCCTGCCTTTCAGCTCAAGCATCATGGTGGTCGTGGAGTGGGGCAGGCCCTGCGGGGTAGGGGATATGCTGGAGGTCGGCGTCACCTGGTTCAGGCAGCTCTGCTTCCTTCTGCTAATTGCGCCGGGTTTGCTTTAGCTACAGTGTCGTCCGACAAAAAGGTTACGCAGGAGTTTGCAGACGTTTCTGTTGGTCCGGGGTCTGGCTCTCTGGTGCCAACGCAAGTCCGCTCACCTTTTGTGTAGCTGGATGACCCGCCTCCTCAGAATTCTTGTGAGAACACTGTCCTGGATGATTTTTCTTTTCTAGCATCTTTTCATCCTCGCTCTCCTGTCGATTGGCAGAACAGGGTGGATCCTATGACAGATGAAGCTTGCAGGTTCTCTCATCACGAGCAGGTTGTTTCGTAGGTTCCTTCCCAAATTTCCTCTGCTGGTCTCTTGAGCACGCAAGCAGATTTAGACTCCAATGTCCAGCTCTCAGATCCTATTGTCTCGGGTGATCTCAGTCTTCTGGCCTTCCGGAATTCTCTTCAGGCTCCCTTACCATCTCCAATTATTGCGGCTCAGCCTTGCTGTTCTCAGTCCCAGAAGTCACCTCCACGTCAAAGTGCGAGGCAGAGCGTTAGGCTTGCAAGCAAAAAGAATGCAAGGATGACCATAAGTGAACGGGCGTAGCTGCAAATTGCCAAGAAGCTGGGAATTTCATCTCCATGAGGTGGCGAGGACATTGCTTTGCTTGCCAATTTGCTCTCAAAGTATTTGAAATCCTTCGACAAGCCTTTGACTGATAATGCTCTCTTGGCCCTTGCTGACCTGGCCGGGGTTGATCGCTCCAAGGCGCTGCTACGGGCCACCGGAGCGACTTCTTGGGAGGTGTCTGATGCTTGATCGTCCTTTGCTGTCAGTCGGCGGTCTTTTGCTTATGTCTGAGTTCTGTACTTTTGGTGTAATGGATAAGGCTTGTGGTCTTTTGCAGGTCTGTCTGTTTAGGTTGGTTATGTGCTTCTATTGTAAACGTGTACTTTCAGCTTGTCCTCCCTGCTTTTCGATGTGTACTTCGGGACTAGCTTCTCTTAGCTTTGTCTTCCTTGTCCCGGGAGTCTATTTCTTAATCGTGTACTTTCAGCTTGTCCTGTGGGACCTCATGTCTGTAATCTTCTACCAGTTATGCATTCAGGTGGTTCCTTGTCAGATGCATGCTGTCTCATGTCTCAGGTCAGGTTATGCTTTCAGGTGGTCCTGTTCAGTGGTTTCTTGTCAGATGCCTCTTGTCTCCTCTCTTTGATCCTAGATGCTGCTTTCCGAGGGGCGACAGGTTTTTCCAGGTTTTCAAATTATTCTTGGCGGCATGCCTGCGATCGTTTTCTTCCCCACAGATGTCTCAACAAGATTGCAGGATTCTGAGTTGGAATGTGTGCAGTTGCAATTCCACCGCTAAAAGAGCGGTCATCAAACAGTTTGTGCAGGATACAAGAGCAACCATTGTATGTTTATAGGAGACTAAATTGCAGTCCTTGCAGGACATGCTGATAGCTGAAATGTTGGGCTCCAGATTCTCCAATCAATTTTGCTTCTTGCCTGCACAAGGCACTAGAGGGGGAATCCTCCTTGCAGTTGACGCTGATCATTTCCTCCTGTCTGACATTCGGATGGAGACTTACTCCATCTCGGCATCTGTTCAGATGTCCATGGATGGATCCAAATGGTCCTGTTCTGTGGTTTATGGTCCACAGTCCGAACACGACAAATTGGAATTCCTGCAGGAGTTGCAAGGTCTAAAGGGGCACATGCACCCTGAGTGGCTGATTCTTGGAGATTTTAACATGAGCTATCAAGCGGCTGATAAAAATAATGGCAACCTTAATAGAAGACTCATGATGGCTTTCAAAAGAACAATTGATTTTGTTCAGATAAAGGAAATCAATCTGCACGAAAGGAAATTCACTTGGTCTAATGACAGGCACCTCTCCACCTTAACAAGGATAGACAGGTTCTTCGCTTCCGCGGAGTGGGAGTCCTTGTTTCCTGATTGTCTTCTGCAGGCTCATCCGTCTATTGTGTCGGATCACAGTCCTTTGTTGCTTCATGGGGTTATACCTCCGCACAGAATTTCTGGTTTTAGATTCGAGGCTTTCTGGACTAGAATGCCTGGATTTTTACAGGTAGTCAACTCCGCATGGACCAAACCTATTGCTTATCAGGACGCCTTTCTCAGGTTTCACATAAAGCTTGTGAGAACCGCAAAGGCGCTCCGGGCATGGAGTAAGCAACAGGTAGGGGATCTCCGCTTGCAGTTCGCCATTGTCATTGAGCTCATTTTCTGTTTTGACAAGGCAGAGGAAGCCAGAGTGTTGGCGGTGGCCGAAAAGAATTTAAGATCTATGCTTCGCATTAGATTGCTCGGCATTGCTGCTGTTAACAGGGCTCGCCTTCGCCAACGCTCTCGCTTGACGTCAATCTAGGAAGGAGATGCCAATTCCAGGTTCTTCCACATCAGAGTCAATGCGCGCAAGAGAAAGAACCGCATTCAGTGGTTAATATCAGAATCAGGAACTCTTCATAATCAACAGGATAAGCATCGGGAGCTTCACTCTTATTTCAATATTCAGTTAGGTCGAAAGGTGCAAAGACAGCATTCCCTCAACTTGGACACTTTGAACAGGGAGCCGGTTGATCTTTTGCATCTTGAGCTTCCGTTTCAGAACGAAGAGGTCAAACAGGTGATCTATTCCTTGCCGCTTGAAAAGGCGCCAGGTCCGGATGGGTTTATTGGGAAGTTCTATAGGTCTTGTTGGGAGATTATTTCTCATGACTTTATGGCGGCTATTCGCCAATTCTTTTATTACCGTTCTTGTCATCTCCGCCTTCTTAATTCGGCTCACATTGTGCTGCTCCCTAAGAAGAAAGAGGCGAATAGGATTGCGAGACACTGCCGATCAAATCATTCACAAGCAGTGGCAAAAATTGTTACTAAACTCTTGGCAAACAGGTTGGCATGTGTTCTTCACCAAATCGTATCTCCTTGCCAGTCGGCCTTTATTAGGCAAAGATCAATTCAGGACAACTTCCTGTACATCAGTGATCTGATCAAGCAGCTGCACAGGAAAAGGAAACCTTCTCTGTTCCTAAAGCTGGACATCTCCAAAGCGTTTGATTTTGTCAGCTGGGAATATCTCCTCGAGTTATTACAAAGATTGGGCTTTGGTCAGAGGTGGCGAGACTGGATTTCATTTCTTTTAATGTCTGCCACATCAAAGGTTATTCTCAATGGGCAGCCAGGTAATAGTTTCCAGCATAGGAGAGGCCTTCGCCAAGGAGACCCGCTGTTGCCGATGCTCTTCATCATTGCAATTGATCCTCTGTTTCATATCTTGCAAAAAGCGACCATAGAGGGTTTACTGCTCCCGCTGCCAGTTCCCTTAGCCGATAAGCGAGTTCTTCTTTATCCTGATGATGTTGCAATCTTTGCCAATCCGACGAAGCAGGAGGTGAATGTAATTTCAGCGGCGTTACAGGTGTTTGGAGAGGCATCCGGTTTGTACACAAATGTCCACAAATCCGACATCTATCCGATCAGATGTGAAGGCTTCGACTTGGCAGATATTTTGGATGGTTTTCAGGCGCAGGTGAAGAACTTCCTGTGCAGGTACCTGGGGCTTCTGCTCCGCCCGTCAAAACATTGCATGATAGACATACAACAAATTCTAGACAGAGTGGGTGCAAGGTTGGCAGGATGGAAAGGACGGCTGCTATCCAGGGCAGGACGGCTCATTCTTGCGGATTCCGTGCTCTCGGCGATTACCGTTTATCACATATTAGTCCTTCTGATATCCAGATGGGTGGTGAAGAGAATTGACAGGATCAGGAGAAACTTTATATGGAGGGGCGAGTAAAACTGTTCAGGGGGGCACTGCTTGGTGAGCTGGGAAAAGGTCTGTAGACCTAAAAAGCTAGGGGGTCTAGGGATCAAGGATCTCCATAGGTTTGGGCATGCACTAAGATTGCGTGCTTTATGGCATCAATGAAAACAGTTCCGGCGACCTTGCGAACAGGTCACTGATTTATGCAATCAAACGGACCTCTCCTTATTCAGGGCATGCACTACCATTCAGCTAGGTGATGGAAAGACAGCTAGGTTCTGGGACTCCCACTGGCTCAATGGGATGGCGCCTCATGAAATTGCGCCAAACTGTCACAAAATAGTGCGAGCGAAAACAAGATCGGTTTGTGATGAACTATCAGATAATGCTTGGATTAGATCCCTCAGAAGGATCTCAACTATCATGCAGCTCCAGGAGTTCTTCCTCTTGTGGCAGGCCATTCATTTAGTTGTGCTTCACAACGACAGAGAAGATGATATTTCTTGGAAATGGATGACAGACCAGAGATATTCCGCCAAATCTGCCTATTTGGTGCAGTTTCAGGGGTCCGTGACCAATAGCAACTTTTCCAGGATTTGGAAGGCGAAAAGTAAAAACAAAAGTGCATTCTGGCATGGTTGTTCATTCATGAAAGGCTCCTCACGGCAGACAGGCTGGCGGCAAGAGGATGGCCTAATTGCTTTTATTGTCCCCTTTGCGGCTCGGAACCGGAATCAGCGGTGCAACTCTTTCTTCGATGTCCTTTTGCCAACCTTATTTGGATGCGTATCTTTTCCCAAATGCAGTTGTGGTCCCCGATTCCTCGGGATGGGGTTTCTGTGTCGGGATGGTGGCAGATAATCCCACGCATAGTAACTGCTCCCTCACGCAAGCAGGTAGATGGCATGCTTATTTACACTCTGTGGAACTTATGGAAGGAACGCAATGCCAGAATCTTCAACAACGCCTACCGGTCTACGGATGTGGTCTTATCTGCAATTCAACAGGATGTTCAGAACTGGAAGTTGGCGTTCCGTTCCGGTTTCCCTTAGATCTTTCCGTCTAGTCTAATAGGCTAGCGGAAGGGGTTCTGGCGGGTTTTGGCTCCCACCAGTCCCGGCTCTAGTTTTCAATTCATGTAATTTTGATTTCTGTTGGGCTTAATTGTGGGCTAGTTGACCTCTTGTATGCCTCTATACTGTGGTTCTTTCTCTCTTTAATGCATGGCAGAGCTCCTGCCGCTTTTTGAAAAAAAGTAGATAAAGCACTCAGTAAGTTGCGCATAGAATGTGTCAGCGTATTTCGCCAGCAGCATTTCTCCCAGGATGGAGAATAAGGTTCGGTAGAGGGCATCTTCACGGTTGGACACCCTAATGGCTCTCCCTCACAGGGATCTGGGGGTCAACAGACCAAAGAACACACCAATATACCCAGGTTCGGGCCCCCAGTGTGGGTAACAGCCCTACATCCTGCTAGATCTTGGTTGATGTATATTGAGCCGGTTACAATGCTTTTCTCTCAGATTTTCTTCTTGTTTTTTGCTCTCTTTTTTCCTTTCTTTCTCAGTTTGTTCCGCCCAGTTCATTCCTAGTTCGCCCCCCTTCTTCCATGCACCAGAGCTCCCTTATATAGACTGAGCTGGCTCGGGCAGGTGAGAAGGTGACATCATACTGATCTACGATTCATTTATTACACCTATCACTATAGTCCTGTCCCCCAATCCTCATTCTCCGTGCCGCTATATGGCTTCGCTCGGTTCGCTCGGGATGTGACTTTCCTGCGACGGGTTACGTGCGAGGCATCAGAGGGATGGGCCGTCGTCGTGTTGATAGCAGAACTCTTTGCAATCAATGGCTCTGACATAGCGTGTCAGGGGAAGGAGACTTCAAGGCAAAGCCTCCTTCGCATCCTTTTGGTTGCCCGCGTGGCCTGGCGAGTGGGGCCCGATCGCCTGCTTGCTCGCTAGGCCACCACGTGGGCCGCCCACGAGGCGAGTGGGCTGATCGCCGCCGCCGCCAAGCCGCCAGTGGGCCACCACCCGTGAGTGTGGCTCGATCGCTCGCCGCCACCAGCCGCCACGTGGGCGGCCGCCCGCCGAGTGGGGCCCGACGCTCACAGGCTCACCAGCCGCCATGTGGGCTGGGCCGCCCGCGAGTGGGGCTGACGCCATTGCTCGCCAAAGCCGCCACGTGGGCGGCGCCAACGAGGGGGCTCGATCGTCACTTGCCGACAAAGCCGCCACGTGACTTACTTGTTCAAGGCAGAGAGGGTACCTGTCATAAAGTATGACAACAGAATGCAATTTTATCTTAACTATATGCAAGGCTTATTTCAAAGGAATGGATAATATGGCTATTTTTTAATAAAGTAGAATTTGTAAATGTATACAATAAATAGATTGCAAAGAAAGTAAAACAAATACAACAATAGTAATTTCCAGCATTTCCAATTAAACATGGCATCCAACCCGAAATTAATTTCAACTTTCCAACATCATCTAACCTTCCTAACCAATTTTTATTTTATAAAACCTAACCCTTGAGTGTAATCCCCGAGCATTACTCAATGCTGCATGGCTACTTGATTAGATTTTACACTCTGCAGAGGTTATGCAATTTACCGACACGGCATGATAAACTCCTTGTGAATTCGAAATAACACACTTCCTTCAGTGTGTCAGCATAGCGATCATGACAAAACTTTTTAGATAACCTTTATCCCAACATTGACCCTCCCAGTAAGCCATATACTAATCCTTCCCTCATCGGAGGTGAAGGCTAGGAGCGACAAACTGTTAGATTGAAGTGTGAACGTAGTACACCACATCCTCCGCTATAACCACACTTTCATGTATACATGCTTCTATATGATTATCGACCTGAAGAATCACATGTCATGGTAACGGTGACCCTACATAGTTAGGTCTATCCTACATCAAACATGAGGTTGTATGATTGACTCAGTTCAAAGGCTCGCAATGTTAAATTCTTAATTGACCAAGGCATGACTGCTACAAACCCTTTGCCTTTTTAGCCCACATTGGCACACTACCCCTTGTCACTTGTGCTAATCTAAATAAGTTACCACCCCAGTTGATTACCAAGCACCACGTGCTATCAACAAATCAACATCGTTTCGTGACATTCGTCAATACAACTCAGCATCATTGTGTCATAGCACCTCACACACCTTTCATAAACATGTTCCATATTCCATTAGTCAAGATTCACTTTTGACTTTCCAAAGGACATCAGATATACGTAGCATAGCTAAGCAAACTAAACACGGTCTAACCAATCCATGTTTATTTTGGTATTAACCAACTAATAATTAACCAATCTAGGGTGATAAATAAATCATGGCATACAAATGACAAGGTAGGGTGTTGACGATCGGGATCACCTGATCGCAAAAGTGAAGTGGGATGAGTTGTGTATGCGGGACCCAAAATGAGCTTCACTCACCGGAGGAATTCGATCACCACGCTGCTGGTCGAGGGTGGAGAAAAATGAGAAAGACACAAAGAGTTATACTGGTTCGAGCCCCTGTGAAGGTAATAGCTCTACTCCAGTCCTGTCCGGGGGCAAGGGATTTACTATGCTCGAGTACAAGTGTTCACTCTCTAGCCTGGGCTCTAGTGAACTCTATGCTACGGTGTCTAATGCTTTGTTGCTCAGATTGTCCTTGTGTCGCCGATTCTGCTTCAGGGGATTTTATACCCCTCCCGGCCGTTACCAGAAACGGTCGGGAGAGATTCCCGGAGTAGTGCGTTGTGCGCATTGAGGACGTGCTGCAACCATCCTGGATCTGACGCCCACGTCCACCTTAACTCCGGGATTCCCGGTCTTGGTAACTGTCGAGTAAGTGTACGCCTTCAAGCCAAGGTCGAGGTCGTGCGGGAGTTGAATCCTTACTCCCCAAGCTTAAGGTCGCGCGGGGACCACGTGGCTTAGATCGTGGTCGAAGACCCTTGCTGCTCAGCCTCGAGCTAGGGGCCTTGTTGACTGCGCGTTGACCTGTCAGAGATTTTTTAGTCCCTGACATAGGGTATGTTGCATTTGGCATGATTAACTAGATCCCAAATTATTCGAAAGCATTTATACACATAAAATACCATGCATAAGATTGAAACAAAATAGAAATTTTATAATGATGGGTTCAACATAATCAAAGCATAATTTGCCTTATAAAAGCCATTATTCTTGCCCTGGACCTTGGTCTTGAGTCGATGGATCTTCCTTGGATACGTCACATAATTCAACTTCTATGCGAAATGAGAGAGAAAGCTTAATAAACTCCAAAATAGAGAGCAAACAAATTGCAAAAATCAAATGAAATTCCCCATTAGATAGATCTCAATTTTAAATTTTTTAAAAATTTGAATCACCTCAATCAAAGCTCGTATGAGGGAGAACGAGCTCTCGGAAGATTCAAAATTCTAAAAATAAAAAAATTAAAAAATCAAATAATAAATTGAATTTTTTATTCTAAAAAAGGTAATTATTGTGTCATTGTGACGTCAGCCTTGACCTGATGTGCTCTCAGGCCAACACGTGTTCTCTGGTCCAATAGACCGAGTCCATGGACCAATTCACGGTCTAAGGCCTAACCCTCTATGGACTAGGTCCACACGTCTCTTCGGTTGACAGCGGGGCCCGCTAGTGGTGCACATCTATTGTCAACATCAGCGCATGGAGCTACCACCTCTATGACACGCTCACGATTTTTGCCAACCTAGCGCCCACGTGCATATCGTTGAAGTATGCCATGTAAGACGGTGGCACGCTCAGCCCAAAGATCATCAGCGATGGACGGGGAAGACATCGACAAACTCACCACGACATCGCTTTTCTCGTGACATAGTTAGATGTCTTAGCCAAGCACTAATTTGGCGGCAATGTGTGCTTCTTCTCTGACGGTGTTGGTCCTTACAGCGTGGCAGTTAGCTCCTCTCTAGCATCGATTGCCTATGCATGGAGTAGATCAAGCTATGGCAAACTCAGCGTGACTGGTTCCAATAAGTCTCGAGCTTCACGAATAGCGATGAATCGATGGTTCTTCATTGTAGTAGTGCTCAGCGAAAAATCTGCGATTTTGGCAAGAATATGACACGGCGCAAGCAACTAATCTAGGGCTTTTGCTGTGGATGAATTTATGTAGCTGATGCGCACGATTTATAGCGGCGGGAGTCCATGGCGTAGACAGCATGGAGCCCTCAACCATGGCAGGTTTGGCGGTGTGAAGCAGTGACCAGATCCGAAACGGCTAGGAGACGACGAGCGAGTGGTCGACACATGGCGAAATCGGATGTCCCACGGTGCTTAGCAATGTGGTTTGCTGACTTCTCACAAATTAATGATCAAAATCTTGCAATTGTCATGGCAGCAGGCTAGGGTTTTGGCTCAAGGATCGTGATGAAAGAAGTCGGTCAGATAAAGGCCATATGGGCCTCAGCCAATTACTATTATTATAGGTTTTCAAAGCCTTTTTTGATTTATTTTAAATATGGAAAGTAAAATAATTTATTTTAGGTAATAATAATACCAAAAAAATTGTAATGAAAATTTTGAAAATTCTTAGAGACACTTTGAACTTAAATAAAATATTTTAAACTAAACTTTACATTGATTTTATCTATATATAATTAGTTTTCATGAAAGACCAATATACATAATTTAGAATAAATTCAAATAAAATATAGAAAAATCCAATAAATTCAGAAAAATCATAGAATGCACAAATAACACAATAAATTAAATAAAAGGCAAAAATTGGGATGTTACAAACATCTCCCTTAACAGAATCTCAACCCCGAGATTCGGGGCTAACTAGAGAATATGTTCAAAAATTCTGATTTCAGATCCTCTTCCGCTCCTAGGTAGCTTCACTTTTTGAATGATTTCTCTTGCACTCTGCAAAAGTGAACTGACTTATTTCTAGTCTTGTGCTTTATCACATCCAAAATCTTGATCGGCTGCTCTTTATAGGTCAAATCTTCCTATAGTTCAATTGCTTCTAATGGTGTATGTTCTATTGGCACTTTGAGATATTTCTTAAGCTGCGGCACATGGAACACGTTATGCACTCCCACCAATGACTACGACAACTCTAACTAACATGCAACCTCTCTTCGACAGCTCAAGATCTTGAACGAACCAACATCTCTTGATGTGAGCTTCCATTTAGCGTGAAACCTTTTAACACATTTAAGAGAGGTAAGTCTGAGATACACATAATCATCTGGCTCAAAACTCAAATCAAGACGACGATTATCGGCGTAGCTCTTCTGTCTCGACTATGCTATTTTCAATATCTCTCTAATCATAGCAATTTGCTTCTTAGCTTCCTTGAGAATATTAGGCCCAAACACCAAATGCTCACCCATCTCATTCCAATTCAATGGAGTACGATAGGCACGACCACATAAAGCCTCAAATGGTGACATCTGCAAACTAGCCTGATAACTATTGTTATAGTTGAACTTTGCGTATAGCAAACACGTATCCCATGATGTAGAATAAACTAATGCACAAGCTCTTAGCATATCCTCCAAAATCTGATTCACTCTCTCAGTCTGTCCATCTGTCGACGGGTGATACACTGTACTAAAATTCAAGCAAGTTCCCACTACTTCATGCAACTTACCTCAAAACCTTGAGATAAATTGAGTACCTCAATCTGACACAATATTCTTAAGTACACCATGCAAACACATAATACTTGACATGTAAAACTCTGCCAGGTGATCTCCTGAGTAGGTAGTCTTGACTGGTATGAAGTGACCAACTTTGGCCAAATGATCAATGATGATCCATATGGAATCATAACCACTTTGGGTTCTAGACAAACCAGTAATAAAATCCATACCGATTTCCACCCACTTCCATTCAGGAATTTTCAACGGCTATAATAAACCAGCAGGCCTCTAATGCATAGGCTTTACCCTTTGGCACACATCACATAGAGCAACATGCTCAACTACTTCACGTTTCATGCTAGGCCACCAAAACCTTTACTTAAGATCTTGATACATCTTAGTACTTCCTGGATGAATCGAGTACTTGAAATCATAAGCTTCCTCAATAATCAACTATTTAAGCTCCTTCTTGTTCGGCACACAATTCAACATTTAAACCACGTAGTACCCTGTTCATCCATAGTAAAATCCTCAGCTAGGCCTTCATCCTTTTTGGACTTGATTCTATTGATTTTTCTCATCATCCTTCTATCCTTCTTTGATTTGTTCTTCTAGTGTTGGCTTTACTTCCAAAGTAGCTAAAAATCCTTCTAGAACAATTTCCAACCTCAGTTTCTGGAATTCTTTGTATAACTCTGACTTGTCCTCATGAACTAACATATTGGCAATGCGGCTATTATAGCTCAATGAATCAGCCATCACATTAGCTTCTTCAGGTTGATAATGGATTATTACAATATAATCCTTTTTCAATTCCAACCATCTTCTCTATCTCATGTTGAGATCTGAGTGAGTAAATATATACTTTAGACTTTTATGGTCTGTATATGTCTCACATCTATTTCCAATAGGGTAATGATGCCATAACTTCAACGCATGCACTACGATAGCTAATTGCAAATCATGTGTAGGATAATTCTCCTCATACGGCCTCAACTGCCTTGACACATAGGCAACAACCCTGCCATTCTGCATCATCACGCATCCAAGACCCTATCTTGAAGCATCACAATATATATCAAAGTTGTCCTAAACATTTGGCAACACTAACACTGGTGCTATCGCCAGATGCTTCTTCAACTCCTGAAAACTCTTTTCGCACTCTAGCTTCTAAGCAAACTTTTTCTCCTTCTTTAGCAATTGCGTAAGTGGCCTCGCAATTGTCGAGAATACTTCTATGAAGCGATGGTAATATCCCGCCATTCTCAAAAAACTATGAATCTGAGACACAGACTTTGGTTGCTCCCAATGCAACACTGCTTCGACTTTGCTTAGATCAACAGCTACTCCTTTAGCAGTTATTACATGGCCAAAAAATTCAACTTTCTTCTTCCAAAAATCACACTTTCCAAACTTAGCATACAGTTGTTGCTCTCTAGCCTTTCTAGAACCAACCTCAAATGTTTGACATGCTCTTCCTTTATCTTGGAGTAAACAAGAATATCATCTATGAACACCATGACAAGTTTGTCCAAATATTGCATGAAAACCTTATTCACCATGTTCATAAAATATGTAGGAGAAATGGTCAAACCAAAGGACACGATAGTAAACTCATAATATCCTTACCACGTAGAAAACGCAGTCTTAGGAACATCCTCCGAACAAATGTTCAATAAATGGTAACCCGATCGAATATCTATCTTGGAGAAAACTCTAGCTCCTCTCAACTGATCAAACAAATCAATGATCCTAGGCAACGGATACTTATTCTTGATCATCACTTGATTAACTGCTCGATAACCAATGCACATCCTTAAGCTTCCGTCCTTCTTCTTGATGAACAAATCTAGCGCTCCCCACGGTGAAGAGCTAGGTCAAATAGAATCTTTCTTGAGCAATTCTTCAATCTACTTCTTCATCTCAACTAAGTCATCCATTAGCATCCGATATGGTCTTTTTGCTATTGGTGCTATACTAGCCACAAACTAAATCACAAACTCGATATCCCGATCTGGTGGCATAATAGGCAAATCCTTAGTAACACACTAGGGTATTCTCTGACAACTGTCACTTCCTCCAAGCTAGTAGTTTTAACAATGTTGACCATCAGCTAACCATCACGAACTGCAGCTGCTTAAAACTCCACTTTTTCTCCCTTTGGGCTTTCAATTAACAAGACTCTTCGACCATAATCTAGTACTATATTATGCTTAGTCACCCAATCCATGCCAAAAAATAACATCTAGTGTCTGGGTTTGGTATGATTGCTTACATAAGCCTAAAAGCTCTGCAACACATACTGCACACTCAATAATTATAAAAATAAACAAATTAACCTAAGGACCCAAAACTACCACCTAAATATGCAACACTCCTATCTTAAGTAGATGTGACTTCCACACATGAGTCTCAACCAGCTATTCCAAGAACTAGCGCTACTTTGCTTTGGGACACTTCATTGATCCACTCCTTCTTAAGTTTGATGATTCTTTCCTTCAAGATCTTTAGGGTTTTCGGCAGGCACTCAGAGCTTTCACCTTAGGTGTGGCATATCGTCATCTAATCCAGACAACTCAGATAAGATTTTAACTCAACCCAGCAAAGAAAAGAGAGGGAAATTTTAGCAAGAGGAAAGAATAGAAGAATGAGATAAATCAAGATCATATTATTCTTTCAAATTAAATCTTTCCTTTATAAAATAATTTTGAAGATCCTATAAAGACGACTAGACTTTCTAGGGTCAAGACCTACAGTTAGTATGGCTCTGATACTATCTTTGTTGGGACCTGAATATGCAAATCCAGACTCTCTATGTGTAGTGCTCTAGTCTAGGATCACACTAGGGCATACAGGCTCATCATAGATGAATATCACAATCGTACATAGAGGAAACATAATACAAGACTTCATTTATTAAATAATACCTATTGGGTGACATTTTCGTTGAACTCACATGAACATGCCTCACAAGGCTAAACTGTGAATAACAAATTGAACACTAGTAGAATGAATTTGTAGGTAAACCCCTCAGTATACCACAGGCAACTGACAAGGTTTGTACCCTAAACATTCATCTCCTCTTGAAACACCACTTCCAAAGCTGATATGGGCTCCTCAACTGGTGACATTGATGTTGAAATGGGTGAGTACATAAAGCACTAAAAAATTTGTGTACAAAATGCAATTCTAACTTAACTATATGCAATGTTTATTCCAAAGGAATGGCTAATATGGCTATTTTGCAATAAAGAAGCATTTGTAAATGAAAACGGTAAATAGATTGCAAAGACAGTAAAACAAATGCAACAATAGTAATTTCCAGTATTTCCAATTAAACATGGCATCCAACCCTAAATCACGTTCAACTTTCCAATAGCATCTAACCTTCCTAACCAAGTTTTCATTTTATAAAATCTAACCCCGTGACTGTAATCCCTGAGAATTGCTCAGTGCTATAGGCACGGCTATCTAAATAGATTTTACACTCTACGAAGGTTGTGCACTTTACTCACACGACATGATCAACTCCTTGTGCCTTCGGAATCTCTACTATTATAAAGCAGCAGTTGGTGGACGGTCCGTTCTTCCGCGGGCCCACTCTCCAGCCCCCAACCCCCCTCCTCACTCCATACGTACACAGCGCAGCGCCGACTCCTCGGCTCCTCGCCCTAAACTCCTCGCGCCGCCCCCCACTCCTCGGCTCCTCGCGCCGCCCCAATCTCCTCGCGACAGCCGACAATCTCCTCGCCTTCAGCCTTTCCCCTCCCCCCTCGCTGTCCTACCCTTCTTGTGCCTCCTCCTGCCACCATCACACTGCACAGGCAAGACGCCAAGACTAAGGAGGGCTAACGCCGACACGATACACGAGCCGCTGCGACACACAGCTTCCCAGCGGGCTGCTTCACAAGGGCGTTGAGTCGTACATCCCGGACGAGGCGAACGGGCTATTGCCGACGCGCTATCGGCGCCGCGGTTACGCCAAGTACAATGACGGAGACCTAGCCTACTTGACGCCGTGGTGCGCGGCATTCTTAGCTTTTGCGCTCCACGGTGTGGAGGGCTCGCGAAGAGGAGCTATTCGTGTGGCTGCCCGTGAAGGGCATCGCTGCTACAACCCGGCTCGGTGTCATCCTGTTCGACATTGGCTACGCGACAAGAGGCTCTCGAGGTCGCTCGAGGAGCCGCCGATCGCAAGCCGCCGCCGCCGCCGAGATGGGTGCCGCCAACGCCGCCAGTGGAAGGACAAACAAGGTGATATTTTTTTTCTTTGAGATGCTTAAGGTGTGAGATTCGCTCATGGCATGGTTTCTTGGTTTGTTAGGACCCTCTCCTCTCTTGGTTGGTAGGTAGGTAGTTCGCCTTCTTGCGAAGTTCATTTCGACGCCTAATCGGTGGAATTCGCAATGAATATTCCACTTTCCAGGTGGGTTTTGGTCGAATTGATCATCCCCAATCTCTCGTCTCGAGCATCATATCGCCTCCCCAATACGATGATTTGATTCCTAATCGCGAGACATCTCGCCTTTCTATGAGATCCGGTTCCAAACATTGGATTCGAGAGCCGATTAGAGGAGGAAATAAATAGTGATCTTTGTGCAAAATTGCTCATTTCTTATTCTTAGATTTCTATTGACAAAATTCGGGATCGATGGACGCCAGCCACAAGTTGGCAAGTAGGCCGTTCTTTGATTCGGTGAGGCGAGTCAGAAGTTGGAATTTTTATGGTTTCTTGAAGTTGGAAGCTTGTGGAGGAGTAATTCTTGGAGGGTGGGTGATTAATGGCTTCAGCATGCTTAAATTTAAAGCGATAGTTCTCAGAAACTCGTTCATCTAGTGATTGGAAATCAAGGCCGTGATTTTGGCACTGGAATTCTGAGCACTTCGGGGAAATTTATTACCAAAAAAACACACTGCTACAAAATTGAAAACAAAATCTTGGTTTCTTGCGGCGTAAATGTTTCAATCAATTCTTTGATGTGGTGGATTAAGCGATCCTGGCGCAATTGATTGGATCCTGTGTTGATGGATTCAAGCGCAGGAAGCTCGCGCTCTTGGTCAGATCAAATTCGGTCACGTAGATAAAAGAATTTAGTTTTTGTGGTTGTGCTAGGGGCAGGCAAGTTGCAGTGTAGTATTGCAAGTGGCAAGAACACAAGCTTCACTAAGCACAGTGTAGGGTCATGTCGCCATCCGGGATCCACCTCCCTACCCTCACCCGCAATCTTCACTGAGCGCCCGCATCCGGGATCCACCTCCCCACCTCGCAGATCAAGGCGATCAATCCTCTCCGATCCGCCCGGATCCGTGCTCTCCCGTGCTTTCCTTTTTAGCCTTGATGCCCTTCCGATTCAGAGAGATGAGTCTTCACCTCTTTCCTTTTATTGCCTCTTTTCCTTTTATAACCCCTCCGCTTTCTTGCTGCTCTTGCAGATATGTGTTTGTTTGGCGACAAGGAAAGGTGCATCAGAGCTCATGGCGCATGGCATCCCGACGACAATGTGTAGTGGCTGCGTGCGTGGAGTTCGTTGGGTTCTACGGAGGTGCGTCAGGCGATTTGACGACATTGTGCGGTATGGGGAACGGATGACCGAAAGGGGTGGTATTGGATTTCGGCAGTGTTCTTTATTTGCTTTCCGATTGGATTAGTGTCTCGTGTAGGCATTTGAATGGAGTGAATGGATAATTAGTAAACACGATCCAAATTGGGCGTCGTGGGAGGCTGGTGATGATGTGCAATCAGAGGCATCATATATTCAGATGTGTTACAATAGGTGATATTGATGATCTCACAATGGAGTCGTGTGGTTGCTGTTTTCTCCCTTTGAGATTATATGGTTGATTGCTATATGTGGAAGACACACGGTTCGTTTTGCATATATGCCTGGGTACAGGCATTCCTTGTTACACTTGTTATGTGGATCAAGCAATTTTGGCACATGGTGTATAATTTTCCATTTGGAATAATATAATACCGTGGATTATTGATGGCATGAGGCAGGAAACTCGATATGTTCCGCGAATTATCAGGGTCCAGATTGCAGGCTACCATGCTAATTTAGTGGTTTACATAGGTCGTATGATGCCAACCAGGTTGTATCTATTCAGATTTTTTGGTTTGCTTATATGATGGATGTAGTCGACTACCTGATTCACATTTCACGTTTTGATTGTTGTTAATTCCTATGTACCACCAGCTAACTTATTCAGTTGTTGACTTGTTGTCTCATTTCTAAATGATTGTTGTTTGGACTTCATTATTTTTTGACATCAGGTCTTTCAATCCATGTATAGAATTCTATATTACCTAGACTACTATTTATTTTGATTGGTATTTAATAAATAGTAGTCTAGGTAATCTAGATTACCTAGACTACTATTTATTTTCAATGTTATTGATCCATGCTATTTTCTGCACACAAGTTTCACGTGTTCATGAGGCATTGTTTGGTGGTGCAGCCACCTGCCTCTCTCCAGCGTTCAACTAAACCAAATGTCATCTTTAGGAGAAGCGGTGTCTGGAACCAAAGATTGGTGCATTTGAACGGAGTTGTTTTAATTGGAAAATGTAAAAGATCATAATGGAATTCAGTTACTTCACACTCGCTTCCTTTCTCGCCGCAAGTGTTTGGCTTTGTGAATCTTCTACTAAAGCGCTTTAAGCTTAATAAAATAAGCTTTAGTTATGCTTCTACGCTTCAGAGGCTCGATAAATTTTGCATCTCTCAATGCAATTCGATGAAGTGAGATATCTCGATCTCTAACCTATGGAATTTGGTAAGATCCTTAATAGTGTTTCATGAATCATACTAACCTTGCAAGTGGTGTTGGTGCTACTGACCATGGAAGAACTGAAAGTTTATACTCAAGAAGTAAACATTTTTGACTTACTACGCCGCTTCTTTCCAGCTTATGGTACTATTATTATTTTTACGGAAAATTTATGGTACTAATTCAGTTATTTGATCGACGCTTTTACACTTTATTTAGGTCTTGGAAGGAAGGCACCAACATGCAACATTTTCAACCAACAAAGTTGTAACTCGTGATATCCCGAACAAAATTTATTGGGTATTTTGTATTTTAAAGGCCTCATTCACATATGGATAACATAATGTTTTGATTGAGGAGTTTGTAACAAATTTTAAATTTATATCGCAAACAGCTGTTCTTAACATAATGTGTTAATGTCTTGTTATGTAAGTCTGTCAGAAATAGGAACTTTCTTACCAATAACCACTTGTATATTATCATCCAAATTCTCATGATTGTTTTCTCTTATTCTTTTTGCCAGAATGGAGTGTAGAAGAATTTGAAGAATCGATTGACAAGGTAGAACCTCGAGTGTCTATATTCTATCAAACATTGATTTTATCCAATATTTGAAGAAAAAAAAGGATGTTACTAGGACGCACAGTTATCTTTACGATTCTCATTGATCTACAGACATTCAAAGATGTTGTTTCGGTTGACCTTGCAATGGCTTCAAATCTTGATTCTTCAGTAAGAAAAAGGCGTCTAAATCAAGGCTTTGCATTTATGTGGTTTTCTTCTCATGCAGTAAATCTTTATTCTGTGTTAGAAAATTTTGTTTTTGGTTAACTACATCATCAAATAAAATTTTACAGTGGAAATGTTGACCTGATAAAACTGGGTGGTTATAAGTCTTAAAATTTATGCATTTTTTGTTTGAAGTCTTTTTTTAATGCTTAATATGGTCTGTTTAACTATTTGAAGGTGCACATAAATCAGCTCTACTTTGTCAAATTTGAAGGTGCTTAATTTTTGTTTGAAGTCTTTTTTTAATGCTTAATATGGTATTGCTATTGTAGACATGCACACATCCTGGTAAAAGTTCTTAGGTACTTCATTTGTAGTGACATGTGATGATCACTTCTGGATCTATTTCATCCATGTTCTTTTCACCAAGTACATGCCACCAGATGGTCAAAGCTTCAAAATGTTGACCACATGGATCCATGAAGGGTGTACAAATTAGTGTGGTTATAATGGGAAAAGGTTGCTGCCCTAGGCTTTACTTTTCATCTGATGCTTGAAGAATTGTTGGTAATTTAGTCTCCATTATAGGTCTATTTGAAGTTTTGTACACAGGATTACTTCGTATCCGATATGTTCTTGCCACATTAGGGGATTGACATTATAAAATCGTGTGAATTTTCCTTGATTTTGGAAAGCATCATAATTGTGTAATTGTTGGCAATTTTTTTGATACAAAAATAATTCTATATTGGTCTCTGCAGTGATAGAGAATGTGTTGGCAGATCTAGCAACCTCACAATTTACCAAGCAGTATGTCAGTCAGTTTACTGAATCTCTGCTCATCTACAATCTAATGTAAAGGTTGAGAGAGTAAATTTACCAGGCAGTGCGTCTTTTAGTTTACTGAGTGTGTTAGCAGATCTAAAAACCCTTAAATGAACATACCATCTGAAATATCTCTTCCTGTAAAGAAAATAAAAACGTAAAAACTAATTTGGGTAGATTTTTGGGCTCCTAGCCAAAGTCGCGAGAGGACAGGATGTGGATCCATCCTTGGGTAGATTTTGGGCTCCTAGCCAAATAGCCAGACGAAACATTTGGTGCATGTGTAAAGGTGAGTATGAAAGATCATGTCATTTTAACATTGCGCTCGTGGCCAATATTATTAGTAGAAAATAGAAATACAACATAACCTTTTTTGTTTGAGACAATTCACCGCAGTTTTAGAATCTGGATACCAGCATCTATTTGTGCAAACCTTCAACTTCTTCTGACCTAAGATGGCTGACTAAATCTAGTGTGTCACGGTGTCTTATCTCTTAAGCAGCAGCCCCTTGAAGATATATTTGGTTTTTATTCATGTCGGAGGAGAAACCATAAAAACTTTTGTAATCGGGAGAAATAGATGTTTCATCTTGTAGCAAAATTTTTTTTTATTGCTTGACCTTTATGTTTCGTTACCAATTTTATTTTCCGTAGCAACGCACGGGCACTGAACTATGGATATATTGTTTATCTGATTTAGCAAATTACACTTATGTTGCTAGAGAAATTTTCCTAAATTGAGGAGCAATTTAGCACATATAACTGTTCCAAGAATCATGCCATCGTGCACTATGGGTCATCCTTGTGAGGAGTATTGATTAATTTAATAAATTTGTTGATACAAAGGAGCATGCTATTAATTTTTAAAACTACCCCCTTTCAATAATCAACTAATTTGTATACGAATAAGTTATTCAAATTGCTCTAAACTTCTTTTTTCCTTTTGCCTGACTTCTGGATGGACAGATTGTTTTTGGCCAAAGTCTTGGCTTCAAAATAATATACTTAAATTCTGAATATTAAAATTTGAAAGCGGTCATTTTAGGACTTGGAACCGGTATATGCTTTTCACTAGAAACAACTATTATGTGATTTCTGGTACTTGAGCTCCAGGATATTTGCAAAGATGGTATGTTCTCCACATTGAAATTGGGTGGAAATTGAGCTAATCCTCATAGGTCTCGAATATGTGTCTGTTCAACTTCTTTATGAGCTAAACTTTCATCTTTAAATTTGAGCTAATGTATTGAGGTTAATCTAGATGAATAATTTAAGCTTTTTCTTCTTTTGGTGTTTTTGTGAGTATGGCTATGTGGTGTCTTCGCCTTTTTTGTCACTTTATTAGTTACACAAGTGAATAATGACTTTTATCCTTCATTATCTCGTTGTCGATTTATGAATTACATAAGTGAATAATGACTTTTATCTCTATTCTCTTTAAATTGCTTGCACTATTTGTTTAAGCTGGGTGTGTCAACTCTGCGCCTTTAGTGACTCATGGTTTATATATTTCTTCTAAAATGCTCAGAAAGCAATGTGTGAAGAGGTACAGCTCTTTTGACTTCCTAACTGAGGTTGTTAACAAGGTACCAGATCTCGGTGGCGCTAACTCTTGTGGAGATGAAAGAGGATTACCCAGAAGAAGGTAAATACAATCGTTAGAGTCAACTTTGCATGACTCATTTTAACAACTAATTGGCAACTTATTAATGCTTGAAATTCATTTTTCAGAAAAGCCTTGTCAAATGGAAGTGACCCAAAGAATGAGGAATCTCGATCCAGCAAAATGGTATACCTTCATTACATATCATCGAGTCAAGGTGTGTTAATGGATGAGTTCATGACAGAATTGTTGCTTTTGCAGGCCATAAGAAGCTCAAACATCAATCCTAGAGGACGAGACAAAGGTCGAGGCAGAGGATGAGGATGACCACACGTACCAAGAGAAAGGAAGTTGGTTATGTACAATTTGAGGATGAGAGCAGCATATTTGCTGAACAAGGTGAAGCCTTACCAGGAGATGATATAGTTCCAGAGACTATTTTGTGCTACAAGATCAAACATCTATCATCTTGTAGCACAATTTTCTTTTATTGCTTGATTTTTATGTTTCGTTACCAATTTTATTTTTCGTAGCAACGCACGGGCATTGAACTAGTAACACACTTAATTTGGTGTGTCGGCAGAGCGAACATGACAAAACCTTTCAGATAATCTTTATCCCAACATTGACCCTCCCCATAAGCCATATACTAACCCTTCCCTCATCAGAGGTGAAGGCTAGGACTGACAAATTGTTAGATTGATGGGTGACCTTAGTACACCACATCCTCCGCTATAACCATAGTTTCATGTATACACGCTTCTACATGATTATCAAATTAAGGAAT